>VZRV01009642.1:0-23671 GCA_013398115.1 Falcunculus frontatus | reverse complement strand
GCAGCGGGCTCCGTGCGGCCGCGGCGTTCTGGGGAGGGGGGATGGCTTTGGAGGGGGCTCGGGGCTTTCTGCTCGCCGTGGCTAAGCTGCTCCTCCGCTCCCAAGGAACGAGTGGGAAAGGGAGAACCGCGTTCATGGCAGCATCGCCCCCGCCCCTCGCTGCCCCTGTGCCCCTCACCCCGAGCCTGCGGAGCCCTCTTTCGGACACCGAAAAAGCCCCTTTCCCCCGGCACCCCGCGCGACGGGAATAATTCGGGATGCGGATTGGCATCTCCTCGAGATTGCTGAGCTCGGATCTCGGGAAGCGGCTGCCGTTACCTTCATTTTGCTTTCAAACAGTACCGAGAAACATTCCCCTAATTGTGTCCAATTAAGCTGTAAGTGCCGGTAACTGCTACGAATCCCCTCTGATATTTTTTTTTCCCTCGGAATTAATTTTCCCTGTGCATTTGGAGCCGTATATTTTTACCCAATAGATGGAGTCGTTACAGCCTGGTTCTCTCCAGCCTCTCCCCGAGAGTTGCTTTTTGATTGTGGCAAAGCTGCGAACGTGCAGCAGCCCCGGCTTGGGGGGCAGCCGGCCCGAAACCCCACTCCGTGTCCTGGAAATACGGTGGGAAATGGGATCGAGGGGCTGAGCCTGTGCACTGCGGAGCCGGGGCGGCGGCAGCAGCACAAACACTGGGTGGGCTCGGCTCCGTGCCCTCAGATAACTCGGGTGGTTTTCCCAGAGCTCGTGTCCGTGCTCGGGAGCATTTCCCCATCTTTTAGCACTGCTCAGAAGCAGCAAATCCTTCCCAACCCCCAGCACGGGCCGTGACCTGTCCATTCCAGCGGGATCTCTGGCAGCTCCAGGGAGGCTCTCCTGCCGTTTTCCAGCGGATCGCGGCTCGTTTTTCCCCGCCGCCTGTTGAAGGCAGTGGGAGTTTTTCCCCTTGGCTCCCTCTCAGGATAATCAGCATCCCAGGTGCTTCCCCACCAGGCGGGCTGGGGCTGTTTTATCCATGATTTATTGCCACAAACCCAAGGAAATAAAAGGTGCCCGACCATAAACATCTTCCCGAATTCCTCCCTCTCCAAGCGCGTCCCAACCCTGGCACAACCGGGCCGGGTTCCCTGGCGGTGCCCGGCTGGGAGAGCCCAGCCCAGCCCTGCACCGTGGCCTCTTCCTCAGTTTCAGCTCTTCCCCTTCTCAAAAAGGTTTTTCACTCTGTTTCTTGGGCAGGGGCAGCCTGGCAGAAGGGAGCAGGAAAGAGCAGCAGGTTTGCATGGGAAGCGGCTTTTTCCTAAATCCACTCCAAATGATCCGCTAAAATCTCCCGATTTATTAGCGGGAAGATCTTTTCTTAATTAACTGATGGCAAAGGGCAATGGGATGCCCAAGGCCAACTGGAGCTGCAATCCCAAAGGTTCCCCATGAAAACATCCCAAAGCCAAACCAAACCTGACCGTGAAATTCCAAGGTAACACCTGGTGGGACACCTCCCAGCCTGTGGAAATTCTCTCCATGTTTTCAGTTATTTGGGAAAGCAGCTCATTCCCTCCTTCCCTGCATCCGAGCCATGGGTAATTCCTCATGCGGCCAGAGCGGCTCAAAAGATGATTTGGCCTAATTAAGCCCAATAAGAAATAATAGAGCTGATCAAATAATATTGCTAATTAACCAACAAGTCACTTGAACATTATCCCTTGGGCTGGGTGAGTTTCCTGCTTCTGGTGGAGAATGGATTTGGGATTCCGTAGTTTGGAATACTTGACAAATTCAGGGAATTATTGTGGGGGAATTCTGCCATTCCCCCCACAAAACATCCCCTGTGTGCCCTGAGAGGGGACAGGAAGACAAAGATTTGGAAGTTGTTCCAACCAAAAGCTTTGGCTTCTTTTGAAACTTCATTTCCACCTCAAACATTGACTCAGGTGAAGACAAAAGGGATTAAAGAAAAGCTTGAAACCCCCTGGAAGGGAATCAGAAAACTTTGTTCTGCTGGATATTATTATTATTATTATTATTATTATTATTATTATTATTACTACTACTATTACTATTACTATTATTATTACTATTATTATTACTATTATTATTATTATTATTTCATCCTGGAAGGGAGGAAAAGAAGGGCGGATCCAACCCCAAACTCCTCTCTCCAGACTCACAGGGTGACTGGAACCCCCCTTCCCTGGCCATGCTCCCTACCTGTGTCCCTCAGGGCATCCTGGGGGATTTATGGGATTTATCCCATTGCTCTCCCGAACGGTTCCTGCCGGGTGAGGGGGCAGCAGATTTATCCCTGTTTGGTGCCCCTGGGATTGGCCCTGGACAGGGAGCAGCTCTGGGACATCATCTGCTCTGCTGAGCTTTTGGGTACCTAAAGCAGGGGGAAGAATTAAAGGGATGGCATCAAATGGGGCAGGATGGGGCTTGCATTGTGGGAAGGAATTCCTGGCTGTGAGGGTGGGGAGGGGCTGGGATGGAATTCCCAGAGCAGCTGTGGCTGCCCCTGGATCCCTGGCAGTGTCCAAGGCCAGGCTGGACTGGGCTTGGAGCAGCCTGGGACAGTGGGAGGTGTCCCTGAGGTGGCTCTGGGTGGATTTAAGGTCCCTTCCAACCCAGCCCATTCCAGGATTCCAGGACCAACTTTCCAGCGCTGGGTTTTGCGCTGTCAGAGACCCTGGAATACAAAGGTGGGGATTTGCAGCTCTCAGGAGCTCAAGGAGTACAAGGGGCAGGCACTGAGAGGCCCCGTGTCCCCAGGCAGGGGCTCAGGTCCCCTTGGGCTGGGAATGGGATCTCTTTTCCAGCACGGGAACATCTCCAGGGGCAGGAGTGGAGCCTGGCACTGCTGGGCACCGCTGGGCACAGCTGGATGTGCCCATCCTGCAGGGCCCTGCCAGGGCTGGGCCGGGCTTGGGGGCCCAAGGAGCCCCTGGGGACAGATGTGACCCCACAGCCCCCTAAGGAAACGTGTGACCCCACAGCCCAGGGGGTCGGGGCAAAATGAGCCAAGAACGTATTGTGCAAACCCCAAACCTTCTGGAAAATTTCCCTGCTCTGCCCAAGCCCTGCAGGAACAATTCCTGCTGGAGCCAGAAAGCCACAGAACACCTGGAAATTGGGGTTTCCATGGAAGCCACCACTTGGCCCTAATTCCAGCCCTAATTCCATCCTCAGATCCCAGAGGATGTGACAACCCCACCCAGAGTGACCCCGGGGCAGCGGAGCTTTGGGGAAGCCCCAGAAACATTTCGAGGGGGCTGTGGTTGTTTTCCTTGGGGTTGTTTTGTTTTCTATGCAAATAAATTAAATAAATGCCTGGGCTTCCCGCTGGGAATTTCTCCCAAGGAATTGAGGGAATTTCAGGGGCTGCAGTGGTTTGGGGCTGTTTGTTTTGAATGCAGGGAGGTGAAATATTCCATCCACGCCAAAATACTGGGAGCATGTAAATAATGCCAGGATTTCTGGATCTGCTGCTTCAGCCCGGCAGCACCAGAGGAGTAAAAACGTTTGTATTTCACAACCCTGCTCCAAAAAATTATAGGGAAACTTTGGATATCTCATTTCCAGGGCCTTGCGTGTGTTTAAAGGAAAAAAGCTGTGAGAGATCAAACAAATGCCCAAGGGAGCCAAGGTGCTGCTGCTCCTTTGGGAAGTGCACTGGGAATCACAGCGTGGGGAAGGCAAACAAAGTGGGATTTTCCAGGGTGCACAGAAGGATTAATTGGGAAGATTTCAGGAGGAGCCGGATCCTGGCTGGGCTGGGGACCCTGCCCATGGGGGATCTCCCATCCTTGCACATCACAAAGGATTTAATCCTCCTTCACCCCGGTTTTTGGAGGTGACACGTGGCTGATCCAGGGGCTGAATTTGGGGATCAGCTATGGATGTAAGGCCCTGTTCCATGCTGCACATGGCAGGGCTGTCACGTGGCCCCTAATTAGCAGGGTCTGCTTTAATTGGCATTTCCTGGCAGAGCCATTATTCCTGGCCTTCCCTAAAGGAATAAAATGCTAATCCATAAATAAATGTGTTTATAGAGATGGATATTTAAATATCTCCTTCTTTTCCTTCTGCAGGTAGGGAGGAGGAAGGATTTGGATCTATTTTAAGCTCTCAGCTGGCATCCTCCCAATTATCTCCTTTCCCCCCCTGTTTTCCATTTCGCTGCTGAAGAAAAGAGGGAAGGGAATGAAACAAATGAAAAACCTCTGGATTTGGGAAGGACAGATTTGAACAGGAATTCTTTGGAGCAAATTAAGCAGCCACGTTCTCATGGCCTCTCCGTATCAAATTCCTTTGCTGCCGGCAGGAATGGGCATCCTGGAGCTGCCAATTCCCTGGAACTGGGCACAGTCCAATTCCTGCCCCAGTGCTCTCCGTGGATTTTGGTGGCCCCAGGGCTGGCCAGGAGCATCCCCCCCATCCCTGGGGGGCCCCAATACCCTCTCCAGGAGTTATAAAAAAGTCATGGAATGCTTTGGGTGGGAAGGGACCTTAAAGCCCACCCAGTGCCACCCCTGTCATGGCAGGGACACCTCCCACTGTCCAAGCCCCATCCAGCCTGGCCTTGGACACTTCCAGGGATCCAGGGGCAGCCACAGCTTCTCTGGGGAATCCATTCCAGCTCCTCCCCACCCTCACCGGGAACAATTCCTTCCCAATATCCCATCTAACCCTGCCCTCTGGTAGTGGGATCCATTCCCTGTGTCCTGTCCCTCCATCCCGTGTGACAATGAGGGGACACAGCCAGGTGCCAATCCCTGAGCTTTGGGGCACTGCTCCCATTCCCTGCCGGAATTATCCTGGATCCAGGCAGCCCCAGGGGAAGCACAGCAGGAGAAAAGGGGAAAGAACAGCTTTAAAAGGAGCCCTGAACGTGCAGGGAAGGGGAATCCCTGGGACACATCCAGGGGCTGGGGAATGATTCCATCCTCAGGACAAAGAAGATTGGAATATTGAATATAGAATATTGAATACAGAATATTGAATCTCGAATATTGAATACTGAATACTGAATATCGACTATTGAATATTGAATGCTGAATATTGAATATCAAATATCAAATACTGAATAATGGCTATTGAATATAATCAATTTTTTGGCTCTCAGACACACAGACGATTATTGCAATTTTCTCCCTGAACCTCTGAACTTCAGAGCCTTGGGGCTTCTCTGTTCCCATTTATTTTCCTTTTCCTTTTTTCCCAGTTCCTGAAGGGCTGGAATTCACTGGGAGCTCTTGGCTGGAGGAGCCCTGGTTTGGCTGCAGAGGGGCTGCGGGGAGGGAGCAGCGGTGATACTGCTCCTGCTTCCCTTGGGCCTTCAGTCCCACTCCAGGGCTTTACCTGCTCCGAGGCTTTCCCTGCTCCAAAGCTTTCCCTGCTCCATGTGTGGCATCACTGGAGATGTCCTGCCCTCATTAAAAGGGAATCTTGGGGAGGAAAATCCTCCTGAGCTCATTTTGCTGTTCAAACCTGGCTCGTTCAGGGCTTTGCTCCTGAGATGTGGGTGAGAGCTGATTCACGTGGGACTGGGCACCTCCTACACATTTATATAGGATTGGGCATCACCTTCCTTTAGGATTAGGCATCACCCACAGCTTTATTTGGGACTGGGCATCACCTTCATTAGGATTAGGCATCTCCTACAGCTTCCTTTGGGATTAGGCATCACCTACACCCTCATTCAGGATTAGACAGGACCTACACTCTTATTTAGGATTAGGCATCACCTCTGGATCTGGCAGTGGGATGTGCCAGTGGGAAATGTGGGAGGGAGCTCCCAGCCTCTCTGTCTTGGGGAGATCATTCTGGAAACCCCATGGGAATAGGCCTGGAGCGGGCTGGAAGCTCCTCTGCACCTGCCCTGACCCAAAAGCTCGTGTTCCCAAGAGGAACAGCACCTGGAAAAGAGGAGCCTGGAGCCTCCCAGGGGACAGGAGCCCGTGGGTCACCCTGGGACACCTGGAAGGCTCCTGCTGAATATTCCATGTCCACCCTGTGCCTGGAGAGACAATTCCCTGCTAATTCCCACCTTCCCAAACCCTTTTCCCTCCTGTTAAATTCACTGGCCCTGGAAAATCCAGAGGAAAACTGCTCTGTGTTCGGATGCTGGAGAGGATGGAAAATTCTCTCTCTCCCAGGGAGTTTGGCTTCCAAACCAAGTTCAGGGAGAAATTCCTTGAGCTAAGATTTATTCCTTGTCTTTCCAAGGACTTTGAAGGCTCTCCTGGCAGCCAGGTGGGAAAAAAGGAAAAAGTCTTTTCTCCTCAAACCTGGAGATGTTCCAAATCCAAGGGGTGCCACATCCCTGTTTTTATGGCAGCAGGAGGGAAGTGGGAAAATGAGGTTTCAGATCCTGCGGGATAAAAGGGAACGGTCACCTCCACATCAGCCTCCGACCCCACAGCACCAGGACCATGTCTGGAAGTTCCTTTATTCCCTGAATCTGCTGGAAAACAAACATGGAACTCCCTGGGCCAGTCTGGAGTCTCCCCATGGAGGTTTGGGCTGGAATTTTTGGGATTGAACAGCCCTGGAATGGTCCCTGGATCAGCCTCCGGAGCTGCCACTGAAACCTCCCCATTCCCAAATCCGTTTGTTCCTGGGATTTGTGGCACAGGAACTGGAAATTTGCTGCTGCAAAAACTCCCGTTTCAGGGTTGGAGTAATTGGCTCCGTGTGGGGAATGGTGGAATCATGGAATGGTTTGGGCTGGGAGGGACCTTAAACCCCATCCCTGTCCCAACCCCAGGGACACCTCCCACTGTCCCAGGGTGCTCCAAGCCCTGTCCTTGGCCTGGGACTGCCAAGGATGGAAGAGCAGGGGGTGGAGATGATTCCAGAGGTGACAGCAGGAAGGTCACCTGGAGCTGGGGGCTTTGGGGACAGAGCTTTGGGAAGGTCCCTGTGTCACATTCCCATTCTGGCTCATCCCTGCTCCCGCTCTGGAGGCTCCGGCTGAGCGCAGGGGTCACCTTGGAGGAATCAATAAATGCAATTATTGTTAAAATCCCCGGAGCACCTGAGGGATGGGGCTGGAAGCACAAACAGCTCTGACCTGACCCTGCTCCCTGGGAAGGCTTGGGAGACTCCCAGACTTTGCAGAAATCCGTGAGAATTCAGCGCTCCTTCCTGAGGGAAGCAGCCCCTTTCTGCACGTGGCAAAACCTCCCCCTCTCCATCAGAAAAAGCTTCAATCCTGTCAAAAATCCCTTCACAGGATCAGATCTGACAAGCCCCAAAGCTGCTCCAGTTCCTCGCAGATTCCGTGGGAATGCTGCCAGTGATTCCAGGGATTCCAGCACGGGTTCATTCAGGCAACTCCCAGCGTGGAAATCCCAGGTGCCTGCGAACCCTCCACACAGCAGCGGCTGCTGCAGGACAATTTGGGAACTTTCACCTCCTTCCTGTGGATCTCCAGGACTGGAGGCCCCAGGGTGGGTGCTGCAGGTCTATCCCGTTGATACCCCTGTTATTTTGGCACAGGGAGTATCCGTGGGGATGGAGGGAAGTGGGACAGGCTGGAAGCAGAGGCAGGTAAGTGCCACCTGCGGAGCTGCCAAACTGAAAGGATCCAGAGAATTTTCCTTTGGCAGCCTAATGGTGACAGCAGTTGTGTGGGAAGATTAATGGAGGAAAGGTTGGATAAAATAGAAGCTCCATCCCGAAGTTTTTCAGCTGCTTTTTCGCAGTTATGTAATTGTAAATGACATTGATTTTTTTTAAAACCCACAAACAACGCCGGGAAACTTGGAATGTTTCGGGCTGGATTCTGCTCCTGCTGCCAGCGGAGGGAATTCGGGGTTTTCTTGGATTTCAGGGCAGTTTCAGGCTATTTTTTCAGGGTTGAGAAGCAGGATTTGGCTCTCAGTAGCCTTGGAATGCCACTGGAGCTGTGCATGGAGGGGAGGAGGGGCTGAGCTGGCACAGCCAGGGATTGTCCGGGTTTGTATCCGGCCAGAATTCCCTGCATGGGCTGTTCCTGGATAATCAGCATCAGCATGGATCGGGATTGCACCTGGAACGGACTCCGAGGGTTTTCCAGCCTGGGTGATTCCATGAGCTGTGACCCCTCCAGCTGCTTCTGGCACCTGAGGAGCTCTGGGGATTCCTGGCTCCCATCCCGTGGACCCAGGGTTGGGGGCCAGGGTTAAAACCAGGGATGAGTTTTCAGTGGAAATACTGGGATTTGGTCCAAGGCTGGACTCGGTGACCTTGGAGGTCTTTTCCAGCCTCAGTGACCCTGGGATGGCACCTGGAGGAGCAGCAGGAGATCCAGGATCACCCCCAGCCCCCTGGGCTCAATCCCTGCTGGATCTGACCCTGAGACACAGGGAAAGGACATTGGGAAAAGATGGGAAAAGACCCCTCAGTGTGTCTCAGTTTCCCTGGATACAGCAGCAGGATTCCAGGCCCAGGCTGGGACAACATCCAGGACCTGGCTCAGGTCAGTCCTGGCCTCTCTCCTGCCAGGATCCAGCCCCTGGAAGCTGTTCCCTCTCCCATTCCAGCCTTCAGGAATTTTTCATGGAATCATGGAGTGGTTTGTCTTGGGAGGGACCTCAAAGTGCCACCCCTGCCATGGGCAGGGACACCTCCCACTGTCCCAGGCTGTTCCAAGCCCCTTCCAGCCTGGCCTGGGACACTTCCAGGGATGGGGCAGCCATGGAATAACCTTTCTCACCCTCTCAGGGAAGAATTCCTTCCCAATATCCCATTGAAATCTGCCCTTTTTTACCCTTTCCTATAATGCCTCCCTGTATTCTCCAGCCTCTGGCTCCTCTGATGGCTGATAAGGAATTGTTTCTAGTATTCAAAATCCCTGCTTTTTTCTGTCATGGAATCCCATGGGAAGGCAAAAGGAAGGGAGCTCCTGGATGGAGGAATTCCCTGGAGGGATGAAACTTCAGGAAAAGGTTCCTCCTTCCAGGACTGGCTCTGCCTTGTCACAAGGATCTTGTCAGGATTTGTTTTCCTGAAGAGATATTCCCTGAAGGAATATCCCCAGTGTTTCTGGGAATGTTTGAATCCATTCTCTTTCCCCTCCGAGGAAAAGGGGTTTGCTCCACGTGTAAAAGGCACAAGGATAACATTCCTGGTCTTTTTTGTTTCCTCTCTGTATTTTCCCCAGAATACTGGATACATTTATATTCAGAATTCCCCTCTCCCCTTGTCTCCTCTTCCAGCCCTTGGATGTGGCTGGATGAGCATATGGAGCCTCCCTGAGCCGTGAATAATGGGCTGGATGATTCTCCATGATTTTCTCCGAGATTTTTCCCTTCCCAAGGCTATTTCCTCTCTGGAGTTGATATTTAAAAACAATTTCCCTGGAGGTGTAAGAGCTCCCTGCAGAATTGGGAAAGCTTGACTGGAAACGCTCCCATCAAACCCCTCCTGATCCCTGCTGCCTCCTTTTGGGCAGCTCCCTCCTGCAGGAATTTGAGGATTTTAGCAACTTCTCCATGGTTTTTTTAAATTTAGTCCTTAATTTTGGGAACAAGATGCTCCAAGGAAGGATTTGCTCCCATGCCCAGGTACCAGCTGTGAAATCTGGGAATGAAGGGAAGGATTTGCTCCCATGTTCCTGCACCAGCTGTGAAATCTGGGAATGAAGAGAAGGATTTGCTCCTGTGTTCCTGGAGCAGCTGTAGAATCTGGGAATGAACATGTTCCCATCTTTCTTCTTCCCTTTGCCACCATCAATTCCCCCATGCCAGGAGCTGATGGGAGTCAGGAGGCTCCAGATAAGTGGGAATCAGAGCTGGGAATCTGCCAGGTCATGGATCACCCTCCAAAGCTCCCCCTCAATCCTCCCACATGAAGCAGGAGTGTTTATTTTCCCTGTGGCTACTCCTCAGTATCCGTGCAGCATCTCCTGCCTTCCCATTTATCCCTGGGAATGGGGACACCGTGGGTTTGTCACAGCTCTGGGATGGAGGGGAGGGACTGGGATGAGACATTTCCACAGGGACACTAAAATTCTCTCAATCCATTCCTCCCGGGGGTGTTTTCCATGACAATGGGGTTCCTTTCCTCACTCACATCCCATGTGCAGCTATTCCCAAGGGAGCTGTTCCCAGGGTAATTGCCCAGGACAAATAATCAGGAATTCCGATGTATTTCCCTCTGCTTTTCCAGATGCAGTCACGTGCTGCTCCTGGGGGATAACTGGGAACACCTGATGCTGACCTGGGAAATGGGAGGAAGAATTCCAAATACTCATCTTGGAGCCAAGCTGAGGGGGAAGTGGCATGGGAAGCTTTTCCTGGGACTGCTGGAATTGTTCTCCAAGAGAGCTTGTGCAGCTCTGGGGCTGGAATCACCTCCCACGCTGGGAATGCAGCTCCTGCTTTAAACCCACTCCCAGCCTGGAATGGGGTTGTGTCACCTGGGGAAGGGCCCCTGCGCTGCTCCGGGTGTTGGGGACACCTGGGAGCGATCCTGTCATGAGTTTGTGTGCCACAGGCTGTGACTGTTGGGATTTGGGAAGGAATTCCTGCCTGTGAGGGTGGGGAGGGTCTGGGATGGATTCCCCAGAGCAGCTGTGGCTGCCCCTGGATCCCTGGCAGTGTCCAAGGCCAGGTTGGACGGGGCTTGGAGCAGCCTGGGACAGTGGGAGGTGTCCCTGCCATGGCAGGACTGGATGAGCTTTAAGGTCCCTTCCACCTGAACCATTCCATGATTCCCAGATTCTCGGGATGCCAGGCCCTGGCTCTGCAGGGATTGCTGAGGGCCCTGCATGGGCCGGGCTTCCCATCACTGAGCTCTTGATTCCCCAGGAGGGGAGTTCCTAATTCCACCTTGCCTTGCCCACACAGAGCATTTGGGGGAATCCCGTGGCTTTTCCGGCCCATCCACAGAGGAAACCCAACAGCTCTGGGGAAGGAGGGGCTGGATTTTGGGATCAGCCCCTGGGAGGCTCCCGGGAGCGGAGAATCTCCTCGAGCCGCTCCTCACACAGACGATCAGAGCTGGGGGATGCCCGCGGATGCTTTCGGGAGCAGCTTTGCTGCTTTGAAGGATCAAAATCCCAGATTCCCGTTGCTTCCAGCCGCTCTGGTTTGCCCGATGTTCCCCGTGTTTGGATGGAGCCCCTCGGTACCCGAGGCAGGTGTGACACCGACCATAAATGATCAGTAACTCCCTCACTCTGCACTTCAAACATCCCAAACAAAGAGCTCCGGGCGCCCCCAGACACGGCTTTTATCCGAGCCCGCTCCATTTGCATTCAGGCGCTTCCCGGGGAATCCCTGCTGAGGAGCGGGGCTGGACCGGGATTTCCCAGAGCACAGAGGGAGGAGGGGCTGTTCTGGCACGGGGACATAAAGGGGCAAGATCAAATACCTGAATATTTCCTCATCTGAGAGTGATTTGTGACCGCCCAGAGCTGCTAAAGCCCCTCCCGGAGCGGCAGCACGCGGACAGGGGACACTGGCACGGAGCGGGAGCTGCTGTGGCACTGGGGTCGGTGGGGAGGGGGTGCGGGGACTGGACCCCTCGGAAAGGCTCCGTGGGATTCCCTCCCTGCCTGGGGCAGCCGGAGCTCCCAGGAAAAGGGGCTGAGCCACGGCGGGTGAAATCAGGCCTTAATTAAGAGCCCGGCTGGGAGCAGGGTGGGGTTTAAGAGGCACCCCCAGCAGTGCCCGGGGCCAGGGATGCAGGAACAGGGAGCACCCGAGGGTTGGGGTTCCCAGAGGGTCACTCCTAGAGGCAGGAACGTTTCCCTGCTCTTGCGATGAGCATTTTAAACCTTCCTCCTCATCCCAGAATGGGCTGGGTTGGAAGGGATGTTTAAAACCTCTCTCATCCCACCCCTGCCATGGGCAGGGACACCTCCCACTGTCCCAGGCTGCCCAGTCCAGCCTGGCCTTGGACACTGCCAGGGATCCGGGGGCAGCCACAGCTGCTCTGGGAATTCCATCCCAGCCCCTCTCCACCCTCGCAGCCAGGAATTCCTTCCCAATATCCCATTTCTCCCTGCCCTCTGGCAGTGGGATCCATTCGCTGTGTCCTGTCCCGCTATGCCTTGTCCCAAGTCTCTCTCTCATCTTTCCTGTAGGTTCCCTTCAGGTCCTGGAAGGTCACAGTGAGGTCACCCCATGTCTCTTCTCCAGGCAGAACAATCCCAGTTCTCAGCCTCTCCTCGCAGGAGGAGAAGGGAAGGGGGGAGCTGAGCAGCCTCTCCCTGGCTGGAGGAACCAGAACCCCAGAGCGGTGTGGGTTCCCTGGAGAAGTCACCACAAACCAGGACCTGGGCAAGGGGGACACAAGGGGCTGTGTCCCCCAGGCTGTGGGACAGGCAGAGCCCAGACTGGGCTCGCTGGGCTCTCAGGTGCCACCCATGTCCCCAGATTTGTTTGGGATCAGCTTCTCCGGGCCCCAGCACAGAGCAGGAGCTGGGGGAGGCAGAGCATCCCGTGCATCCGTGTGCAGCTCAGCCCACGGAGCAGGCGGGGTCCAGCTGGGGGTTATGGAATCCTGGAATATCCTGAGCTGGAAAGGACCCCCAGGATCATCCCAAGGCCTGGCCCTGCCCAGACACCCCAACAACCCCACCCCACCCTGGGCATCCCTGGCAGCGCTGTCCAAACGCTCCTGGAGCTCTGGCAGCCTCGGGGCCGTGCCCATTCCCTGGGGAGCCTGGGCAGTGCCCAGCACCCTCTGGGGGAAGAACCTTTCCCTGATCTCCATCCCAAATCCCCCTGGCCCAGCCGTTCCCTGTCCCTGGGTTAGCACTTGGCAGTGCCTGGCAGGGATGAAGTTTCCTTGGCTCTGGGAAGGGCCCTCAGGCAGGAAAAGCAGCCATGGCCATAAACACAAGGAGCTGCCCGGCCTTGGTGTGCCCAGGGCCTGCCCAGCAAAACCAGTTTGGGTCAAAACAGAGCAACGGGGAGGCTCCCACAGAGGAGTTTCTCTCCAAACCCATCCTTTATCGGCATGAGCTGGGCTTTTAGGGCAGCTCTGGTTTTTCCAGCCCTGTCATCTCAGGAGGTGCTGGGCTCCAGGGCAAAGAGCCGAGAGGCTGCAGCCAGGCCGTGCGGGCACAGCGAAAACATCGCTGAGAAAAGGCGGTGCCAATGCAGCAGAGCAGCTCCAGCCCCTCCACCCCACAGAGATTGGTTTAATTCAGTGCTCAGTGCTCGAATTCAGGATTTCCGGGCCTCATTAAAATCAGGATTCACTCCCCACTCTCTGTTCCTGGGGCTGGACAAGGAGGCCGGGCCAGGCAGAGTTTGCAGGGATTATTTACAGAGAGCAGGAGCTGCTCCCAGACCCGAGCCCAGGGGGAGTCTGGGCTCTCCTGGGATGGCTGGCACTGAGATAACTCCGGGGCAGCATCTCGGGGTGTGGGAATGGGGATGGGAGACCTGGAATAGCTGCCACAAACTCAGGGATTCCCTGAGGAATTCCTGAGAAATTTACTGTGGGCTGTGAGCAGAGAGGAACAACAGCTCAGGACTGGCTTTGAAACCTTCAACTCCTTTGAAACCTTCAACTCCTTTGAAACTTCAGCTGCCTCCTGGCTTTTCTCTGGACAGGTGAGGGGAGGGATCCAGCACAGGCCCCTGCAAGGGTCTGAGAGCAGCAAATTCCTAAGGATCAGTCCTTGGAACTGTTATAATTACATATTATGTTGGCTTTTCACAAATATTA
The DNA here is from genome assembly GCA_013398115.1 of Falcunculus frontatus. Lineage (NCBI taxonomy): Eukaryota > Metazoa > Chordata > Aves > Passeriformes > Falcunculus > Falcunculus frontatus. Next base: position 10,020 of record VZRV01009642.1, on the reverse strand, counting down.
AAATGGATGCTACATGTATAATGTTAGAGTAACTTTGTTGTAGAGATATATTTTTTGCAGCAATAACTAATGCCCTTATTTCTGTTATTAACTAAACGTAGACATAATAGTGAAATAGCTGACATAGTTATGCTTGTGGTAATTGAACTGTCTGCCTGGTTGGATAATATCTGATGAGTATGTGATGAGGATCCCTGCTACTGACATGCCAACCATCAGCAATTACCTTCTGCAAAAACCATGGACCAAAGTCCAAGCTGGGGGTGATAACAAAAACTGACCAAAACCACAGCCAAGAAATGCGCATGCTCTAAAAAGGCGGACCCAAGGAGGAGCCATGGTAAACAGTGCCTGGAACATGAAAATTAGTTTGGGGAAAAGCTTGAATATGCATAATCGATTATGAATATGCATTAAGCTGATGCAATGGTGAAGGTATGTAAAGGGCGTCTCTGCAATAGCAGGGGTGCTCTTGGCTGAGGGCCAAGCACCCAGCGCACTGTTCTTTTTGCTTTATTGTCTTTGTCCTCTATTGTCCTTTATTAAACTTCTAAATTCTAACAGGAGAATGAACCTCGTTTTTCACAGAACAGAACGAAATCATATATTAATTAATAAATGAATGTTATTAATAAACATGAATCTGCTGGGCTGGAGCTTGTGCCAAAGGAGGGACTTGGGATCTGGGTGTGGGCAGGTGGCCCTGGGACACCCCTGGCAGGACAGGGAGGGCCAGGGGAGCTCAGGCACAGCTGAAGCTCTGGGCCAGGGGGAGTTTTTCATCCGATTTTTTACTTGTGGCATCCCCAGGCTGCTGATATTTGCTAAAGTTCATACAAGCTGAGCTATTTTAGATAAAACTGAGCCCAAAACCCAGCTCAGGAGACAGCTGAGCCCAGCTCCCACCAACCCCACCCCCACATGTTGATAATATTGCTCTGTTTGGTTCCTATTTTGAAATTTCCCCTTTTTTTCCTTCCTGAGCAGTCACTGAGTTCATTTAAATGAAATAAAATGGATAAAATTCCATTATTCGGATGGAACTTTCTGCTCTGGAAAGGGGGAATGGGGCTCTGAAGCACCTCTGAGCTCCAGAGCTGCCTCTGCTCTCCCTGCAGCAGCTGCAGGGGAGGGGAGCTGTCAGTCCAGCCCTTCCCTACAAGCCCCTCCAGTCATATAAATGACATTTTTAGTGGGAAAGCTGAATCCAAACATCCTCAGTTGACAGGGGCTGGAATTTCATTGCCAAATCTCACTTTAACTGTGGAAATTCTGTGTTCCAGGAGGGTTTTTCCAATGGCCAAGCCTGCAGGGCCTGGGGCCTTTGGGATGGGGGGTTTGGGGTTTCCTGCCTCAGGATTTGGGCTGAGGAGCAGAAATGGGGTGCGGAGGTGCAGTGAGGGCAGGCACACCTGGGTGTGGGACCAGGAACTTGGGGTTCCCAGGATCCTGCATCTCATCCCATCCAGCCCAGGGAGAAGGGGGATGGGATGGGATGGGATGGGATGGGATGGGATGGGATGGGATGGGATGGGATGGGATGGGATGGGATGGGGGCTCTGGAATGGGGTGGGGTGAGTTTAATTCTGTCTGGACTGACCAAAACCTGATATTATTGGGTAAATCTGGCCACACAAAGCCCCTGGGCTGGGTCTGCTGAGCTAAAATCCATCAGGGAGTTCACGGAGCCATCCCAAATCCTGCTCCAGCAGTGCAGGGCTGGGGACTGGGATTTGCCGGTGGTCCCAGCTGGGGCTGGGGGGTGACAGTGACATTTCAGGGGGACAGCTCAGCGGGCAGGGCGTGGGTGTGGGAGGTTCGTCCCAACTCTCCATCCACCACCCCTGGTCCCACCCCTCGGCACTGATCCCGAGGGGACACAGCAGGAACAGGGACCCCTCAGCTGCAGCTCAGGGATCCCCCCAGAGAGGAGGAATTGGCTCCTGACACCCCAGTTCCCCCAGGAGCTGCTGGGACCGTCCCTGTCAGGCACTTCCCGGGAAGTTCCTCCCTTCCCAGGCACTCACCACCATCCTGATCTGTGGTAACTAATCCCAAATCCTTTTCCCATGCTCAAGGGCATCTTTTGACAACCTTGGAATAGCTTCCCAGAGCAGCTGTGGCTGCCCCTGGATCCCTGGAAGTGTCCCAGGCCAGGCTGGACAGGGCTTGGAGCAGCCTGGGACAGTGGGAGGTGTCCCTGCCCATGGCACAGGGTGGGACTGGGGGTTTTTAAGGTCCTTCCAACCCAAACATTCCAAGATTCCAAGGACAGCTGCTGGCAAGGGCCTGGGAAGTAGTGACAGCAGGAATGTGGGAGAAACCCCCCAACCTTTGGATGGCAAAGCCTATGGGAGATGGAGACTTGGAGGCTCCACCCTGCACCTCCCAAGGCTCTGGAATGGGGAAGACTCGGCACAGCCCCTTCATTTCCTTCCCTCTCTCATCATATTCCCAGGAATGTGACTCCAGGCAAGTTTGCCACTTGTATTCCCAGCGGAATTCCTCGGTGGCGACAGGAGTGAGCGATGATTTCTGTTCTCTGGGCTTCCCCACTCACAGCATTTCCACTTGGATGCTGTTGGATTCTGGATCAAACATTTAGGATGCATTTCTGGATTAAGCCCTGGGATGAGGCCGCTCCTGGCTCTGGTTAAAATGCAGCTCTGGCTGTTCGCTGCTCCTTGAGTGCTCTGAGGGGATGAATCAGGGATTTGGGATGCTGGAATGAAAAATAAATGGGAAAAGCCCCTCACAGGAAGGAAAATCTCCAATTGGAGGGGACTTGGAGCAGCCTGGGACAGTGGGAGGTGTCCCTGCCCATGGCACTGGGTGGCACTGGGTGGGCTTTGAGGTCCCTTCCCACCCAAACCGTTCCATGGTTCCCTGATTCTCTCATCTCCCATTATCCACTACACAGAATATGGAATATCCCGAGCTGGAAGGCACCCCCAGGATCCTCCCAACCCCCCCTGGCCCTGCCCAGACACCCCAACAACCCCACCCTGGGCATCCCTGGCAGTGCTGTCCAAACGCTCCTGGAGCTCTGGCAGCCTCGGGGCCGTGCCCATTCCCTGGGGAGCCTGGGCAGTGCCCAGCACCCTCTGGGGGAAGAACCTTTCCCTGATCTCCATCCCAAATCCCCCTGGCCCAGCTCCAGCCATTCCCTGGCTCCTGTCCCTGTCCCAGGGACAAGGATGTCACCTCGTTATGGGGAATTTCCTCACGGTTGTGAAATGCTGGATGCAACCCCTGTGAGAGCTGTGGGAAAAACTCAGGAGAAAAGGGATACTGAAATCAGCCAGAGAGAAACTCCCTGACACGGTTTTGGGCATTAGAAAGCAGCAATTCCTTAAGACAGCAACAGGATCAGGAATTCCTGATCTCAACAAGAACTGGCAGGGCTTTTCCCTCCAGCAAACACCCAAGGCCTGAGAACCACCCCTGAGAAGAAGCAGAGCCAAGGCAGCGACTCCTCCCCTTCCCTGAGCTGTGGCTGTGCCCACCCGGCACAGGCAGGACTCCCGAAATCAGTGACATCCCAGCAAACCCCACCAGAACTGCTGAGGGGTGAGGGGTGGAAGTGATGGATGGAGACCCAACCTCCTCCTCCCTGCATCCAGAACATTCCCTTGGCAGTTTCCAGGGAATTCTCTGGGGTTTCTTTAGCTCTGCACCAGAGCCCTGCCCACGTTTGTGTTGAACAGCTGGAGCAGGATCCCAGCAGAGCTCCCAGGATTCCAGCGGGATTCCAGCAGGATCCAAATGGAGCTCTCAGGATTCCAGTGGGATTCCAGCAGGATCCCAGCAGGATCCCAGCGGAGTTCCCAGGATCCCAGCAGGATCCCAGCAGGATTCCAGGGGTACTCTAGGCTGTTGTGGCTGTGCTGCTCCCCCCAGCTCCAGGCAGTGCCACTCTCTCGCTGCCCACGGGGGATTTTCCGGGGGGTTTTCCAGGCGGAGCAGGATTCAGTGTCTGCACACTGTAATTACTTTTGGTTGTTGCCTTCTCCTTTGTTGTAATTTGCTTGCTAATTATCGTCACCGAGTTTTAACTCAGTTGTTCCCATTAATCTTAAATTAATTACCAGGGGCTCCAGACTCGTGTAACTCCAGGCTTATTTTGCTTTTAATCACAGGTTTTGTGCTCGGCGCTGCTGTCCCAGAAACAGCCATGGAAAGTCTCTGGGGAGGCACTTTTGGTAAGGGCTGGAGAGACAGGACACAGAGAAGGGATCCCACTGCCAGAGGGCAGGGAGAGATGGGATATTGGGAAGGAATTCCTGGCTGTGCGGGTGGGGAGGGGCTGGGATGGAATTCCCAGAGCAGCTGTGGCTGCCCCTGGATCTCTGGAGGTGTCCAAGGCCATCTTGGAGCACCTTGGGACAGTGGGAGGTGTCCCTGCCCATGGCACTGGATGATCCTTAAGGCCCCTTCCAGCCTGACCCATTCCATGGTCCTGGGATGGTGTTGGAAGAGCAGCTGGTCCTGAGGTGTCAGCAGGAGAAAACCCCACCCTTTAATGGATTCCCAGGGCAGGGAACGTTCCCCAAGCCTCCATGAGAAGCTTTTCCATTCCTGGTCCGCTGTTCTTGCCAATATTCCTGGAGAAGGATTTCTGGAATCCCTGTTTGCCAGAGCTCTGAGCTTTCAGGCTGGGTCATTGCCCCTTTTGTGTCTCACCTTTGGCTGAGCCTTCTCTCGGGAAAGGATTTCACCAAACCAGTGCCAATCCGAGGCTTTTCCCCAAAAATCCAGATCTCAGCCCCTTCCCGGAGCCAGGGCCCTTTGCTGGAGTTGTGACCAGAGGAGGTGGCTCCCCATGCCCTGTCCCCAGCTGGACACCAATGGATGGGAGGCCTTTGGGGCAGGACAGGGATTGGCCCCCACAGCTCCCACGCTCCAGGCCAGGCTCCAGGGAATGCAGGGAGCCCCAGTGACCTCCCCACACCCAATTTCACATTCCAAAGGAAATGGCCACACATTCATGAGGAAGTTTTGGCCTTTTCCAAACGTCAGGCAAGAACCTGGAGGGCTCTGGTTCCTCTGAGTCCAACCAGGATCTTACAGCCACCACAAAATCCTTTCAAAATCACTTCACCAGATTTTTCCCAAAGCTGTCCATGAATTGGATGGAATATTGGATTTTTCCAGAGCTCCAGCCCTGCTTTGGTCACCCCCAGGTGTTTCAATGCATTTGGAATTCAGGGTGGTGAGGATTTCATGGAAAATGCTGCTGGAATCTGTCACATCCTGCAAAACTTCTGTTCCAGAGAATCCCCACCTCCCTTTGGAAGGTCTGTGCCAGAGAAATGGTGACAAATTCTGCTCTCTCTGCTCTCAGGGCTGGGCTTTTGTACCTGGCTTCTTCAAAATGCCAATAAAAGCCAGTGCTGGAGCTGGCATCCCACATTTCCTACAGGATGGAGGCTCCAAGCTGGGAATGGGAGAATCCTGAGTCCTGGATGTGCAGGGACAGACAGAAAACAGCTCCCACAGCCAGGTAAGGACAGAGGTGCCAAAGAAACAGGGAGGCAGCTCTGGTCACTAATAAATATAAAATATAAAATAAATAGAAAATAAAAAAAAAATACAAAATAACTAAAAAATAAAATATCAAGTATAAAGTATAAAGTATAAAGTATAAAATATAGATATAAATATAAAATATTAATATAAAATAATATAAAATAATATAAAATATGAAATATAAAACCATGGAGTGCCCAAGGCTTAAACAATATTGATTTATTTATAGACTAAGCAGGAGCACAAAAGGATTGAGGGAAAGATGAAGCTTTGGCAAAGGGATAAATGAGTGCATTCAGATCTCCAAGAAGGAACAAGTTGGGAAAGGTCCCTCCCCCTCCTCCTCCTCCGGGTCATGCAGGGAACAGGATGGCTTTGGTTTGTCCCGTGTCTGCCAGAGCCTTCACGGGGATCCCAGCGCAGGGGGTTGATCCCACCCTGGTTTGCAGGATCCCGCCTGGGGGCTCTGCCAGGAGAACGTGGGGAATGGCTCTGTGGGCTCTCCATTCCCAGTTTGGCTCCAAGATATTCCTTGGAGGAGCTCTCCAGGAGGAAGGGATGAAGTTTGAGGCCAAGAGAAGGGACAAAGGACTCCCCACAAATGGGGGGGGGACACCTGGATGGTCGCAGCAGTCACTGTTTGTAACTCCTGGGTGCAGGAGCTCAGCATGGTCTGAGTCAAACAAGGATTCGCCAGCCCTTCCCGAGGCTGAAATTCCAACTGCAGCACAAAGGGCACAGGAATCACCTTTCCCTGCTCCTGCCCTCCTGCCTGTGAGGAATCTGAGCTGCCTGGGTCTCTGCCAGGGCTGTTCTCACCCTCGGGGACACATGGACATCCCAAAATATGCCCTGTGAGCAGCTGGCAACTGCCCAGGGAGCCAAATCCTCTGGCATGGTCTGGACAGTGCCAAGGAGCATCTCCAGCCCCCTGGGACAATTTTGGCACCTGGAGTTTGCTTCGCTGGATCCCCAGGGCAGTCAGTGCCCCTGCCAGGCCCCTGGGCTCTCTTGGTGGCTTCTCGGTGTGCCAGCAGTGGCAGTGCCCTTTCAGCCATGGCTCCAAGAGCAAAAGGAGCATTTGGAGGTTCTCCCATGGGACTGAGCTGTTTGTCAGTCCCATGGGATTGTCTCAGTCTGGGCATTCTGAGCTTCGCCTCTGAGCTCCCCTGGGGCAGCACAATCTGCTAAAATCCAAGCTTTTGGGGTTCTTTGTCCCAAATCCCTGCCCTCCTATACCCAGGACCTGCAGGGGCTGGAGGCCAGGCTGGGTCTGAAATATTCCCTGGACACCCAGGATAGAATCCCACACCCCAGCGAGGGTTCCTGACTGCCCAAGGAGCACCAAGACCTCCCAGGAATGACCCAGGAGAAGGGAATCACCCCCAAGCTCACAGGGAGAATTCCTGCTTTCCCTCCAATCTCTCTCAGATCCATAAAGAAATGCAATTCCCGAAGCACCCCTGGGAGCAGAGCTGGCAGGATGGGGGTAACACAGCCGGGAAGCAGTAGGGGGAGGAGGAGGAGAAGGAGGAGGAGGGAAGGATGGAGGGCCTTTACTGCGCACTGAGAACTAAAGGACCTGCAAAGATCAGAGCCAGAAACACAAACAAATGAAAAATAAATGGAGATTCTGAGGGGCCTCTGCTGTACAGGGAACACATCCACAGCCCACGGATACGGGGAGGAGGGGACAGGGGCCAGAGTCCCGCAGAAATGGGTTTTACCTGTAAAAGCAGCATGGGAAGCTGCAGCTGCTGCTCTCCTGGATGCACAACCCCAAAGAAAATGTCTCCTGCGATAAAAATCAACCCCAGGGCTCAGAGCGCTCCTGGGTGTCCTGGCAGGTAGAGCAGGGCCAGGGGAGAAGAAGGCACAGGAATTCTTGCAGAAATTCATTCCTCACGTCAGATGGATTTGTTTTGTCTGGACACGGATCCATTCTGGAATTCCATTCCATTCTCCAGCTCTTCTGACAAAGGAATTTGAACATCCCCAAAACTGTTGCCACTGCCCTTACCCAGCAGGCAGGGTCTCCATGGCTCATCCTGGAGCGTTTCCAGCCTGGAATTAGGGCTAGAATTGGTCAGAGGAAAAGCCAATTTGTTGAGCCTGAGATGTTTAATTGCTCCTGAATCCCAGAGTGGTTTGGGTTGGGAAGAACCTTAGGGATGATCCAGTGCCACCCCTGCCATGGGCAGGGACACCTCCCACTGTCCCAGGCTGCTCCAAGCCCTCTCCAGCCTGGCCTTGGACACTGCCAGGGATCCAGGGGCAGCCACAGCTGCTCTGGGAATTCCATTCCAGGGCCTCCCACCCACCCAGGGAGGAATTCCTTCCCAATATCCCATCCAATCCTTCCCTCCTTCAGCTCAAGGCCATTCCCTTTTGTCCTTTGTCCCTCACATTTTTTCCTGCTATATTAAAGCCCTGCAAGACCATGGAAATCTTTGGTGAAATTCCCACTCAGGACAGATGAAGCTCCAGGGGCAGGAGCTGGACACAGCCCTGGAATAAAGGTGGGGAATAAAGTCAGTGGTGGAATAAAATCAGGGAGGTTTTGGCTCCTGGTAATTGGGATGCAGCCAGAGCCAGCCCTGACTCTGCCTGGAAAATGCTGCTGGATCCTACAGGGATCCATCCCAAATGCTGGATCCCATTGCTGCTGCCATGTGCAGGGAAACATGGAATCACACTCCGGGATGTCTTCATCCCACTTCCTTCTCCTTCCCAAGGGACAAGATTCTCTGCTGGTTACCCCTGCCAAGGGGTGACCATGGGGAATTCCGGGTTGGCCTCAGCAGGACAGAACCCCTGAACTCTGAATTCCAGGGATCAGGGACAGGCTGAGTGTCCCCACATGGAACAGTGGGAGAGGAAAAGGGAGGGAGCTGCAATGGAGGGAAAAGGGTCTTTGGAAAGCAGGAACGGGGTTGGTTTGGAAGAGCAGGAGCGAAGCTGCCGTTTGCAAAGGGCAGAGCATCTCCAGGGAAAACTGGAGCTCATCCATAGTTGGGAGTTTGGGAGCAGCAGGGAATGGGAAGATCATTTAATCAGGAGCTGAGGAATGCTCAGTTAGGGACAACCCTCCACCCCCAAACATCTGCAGAGGATCCCAGTGTGGTGGAGCCGAACACCAGCTCCCAGCGTGGGCCGCTCGCTGCAGGGCTGGGCTCCAGGAGCCTTCAGGTCCCTTCCAACTCAGCCTCATCTGGGATTCTGGGATTCTCCTGCTGACAACACCAGAAATCAGCTCCCTCTGCCCCTGGCAGCGGCCAAACATGACAGAACCACCCTCAGGTGGGAATAAAGATGAGCAAACCTCCAATTCCTGCCCATTCCTGAGTTTTGGAGGAGCTCTGAGGTCACCTCTCCACAATGCTGAGGGTCAGGAGCTCAGGACAGAAAGGAGAAGCAGGAGGTGCTGTCCAATTCCAGAGAGGGAATGACAGGTTTTTGGGAATAACTCCACTGCTGCTCCTCTGCTCCTCGCAGCTCCTGGGGCTGTTCCTGCTTTGGGTTCTGGAGATGATCAAAGCTGCCTTGGCTCTCCAGCAATTCCTGCAGCAGCAGCCGGAGCTGGCCCCCCTTGCACAATTCCCACTCCCCCCTGCCCAATTCCCACTCCCCCTGCACAATTCCCACTCCCCCTGCCCAATTCCCACTCCTCCCCTGCAGAATTCCCGCTCCCCCCTGCACAATTCCCTCTCCCTCCCTGCACAACTCCCGCTCCCCCTCTGCACAATTCCTGCGGCACTGGGAGACCCCTGGGCAGGGGGAGTGGGGCGCTCTGGGGGAGGCTGAAATCCCAGCCCGGGCCCTGTTGCTGTGGCCCCATCAGCCTGAGGGGTCTCAGGGGGGTCTCAGGGGTTTCCCAGGGGTATCCAGAGGTATCACAGAGGTGTTCCAGAGGTATCCCAGAGTTATCCAGAGGAGAGGGGTCCTGCCCTTCCCACTCTGATCCCTCCTCTGCAACTCCGTGTTATGGGATCCCATCCCAGGCCCCACTGACGGCTCTGGCAGCTTTGGGATTCTGGGAATGAATCCTAAACCCCACTCCACTCCAGCAGCCTTAGGATTCCGGGAATGAATTCTCCCTCCCCCCATCCCCAGCTCACACAGTGGGGGCTGCACTCAGCAATTCCAGCCCTGGGCTGACCCTTCCATGCCATCCGCCTTCCCTGGAGAGCCACGAGCGGGGAGGTCACGGCCGCCCCATGCGTGTGAGCCAAGCTTGGGACATTCAGGGAGGGAGCAGAAGGATTTCAATCCTCTCGTAGCTCGGAGGGGCCATGGAAATAACGGGAGAGGGAATCCCAGCTCCTGCAGGCCCCACTGCAGCTGCCAGGAATGGGAATGTGGGACAGGGATTGTCCCAAGGGATGGCCCCGGGCTCAAGGAAAAGGACTGGTCAGTCCAGTCCTAATGAGTCTGGGCCGTTTGGCAGAGCCTCCAGACAGAAGGGACAGGGATGGATGAGGGATGCATATG
>VZRV01009639.1:117500-238512 GCA_013398115.1 Falcunculus frontatus | reverse complement strand
CCCCTGCCCCCAGGCTGGATCCCTGCCGCTTCTCCCATCCTCGGGCGGGATCCCTGGCGGTGCCCCCCCTCCGGGGTCCCCCCGCTCGCCCGCCCGCCCGCGGAGCCGCCAAGGGCCGCATCCTGCCCCGCACCGTCCCGCGGCCAGCCCCGCTCCGGGCTCTCGCCTCTTGCGGTGGGGAAAACTTACCCTAACATAAAGCCTAGAAACTAAACTCTGTTCGGGCACTGCAAATAAGCTTCTGGCTTGTTTTGGTGCGGTTTTATTTTTATCTTTAACGCGTTTCTTTTGGGGCTTTTTTTTTTTCCCCCTCCCTTTCATTTCAGCACTCATCCAGGTTATTTGAATAGTCAGCTAAATCTGATGAAAAAAAAAAATCAACCAAACGTGCTGAGATCTTACAGTCTATCTGTTTTGTTCACAGATATGGATCAGGGGTGAGATGAGCTCTTTTCCTGGCTCTGCTCTTTCTTGGAAGTAGCTGGATGAGCCGAGAGACAGCGTGGACGAGTAACGCGTGGGACTGAACTTCAGGGAGGTTACAAGTTTTTCACCTTTTTCAAGTATTAAAATTAAAATAAAATTACATATAGGAAAAAAAAAAAAAAGAAGGGAGGAAAAAAAAAAAAAAAAGAAAAGAAGCCCAGACTCCACCTTTGCACTGAAGGGATTGGTTATGCAAATATGGAAGGGGTTTCCTGGCAAATACAGCTTTCTACTGTATGGTTAATTAAATCATCACTCAAAAGCCTTCCAATGTGACGCTTCTGTCGTAATCCAATCAGGTTACGTAGGTCCTAAACAAGAAAGATATTTTCCACATCTGGAAGTCAGCAATTTAGCAAGTACTGCACATTATTAACCAATTCAGAACCCACTTCCCAGGGGGATAGTTTTTTCCTTTTTTTTGAAGTTTAAGTGTTCTTAACCAACGCTCTGCCGGTTTGTTAATCAAAAAGCTGGTTTACACCGCACGTAATCGAGAAGTAATATCGAAGTAAGTAAAGGCAGCCCGAGCCGGGGATGCTGAGCGAAGGCGTTCAGCTGCAAAGGGGGCAGATCCGGCTGAGGCTCCAGCCGCTCATGCCCAGCTCCCAGCACAACCCACTGCCGTTCCTTCCTCCTAAAGGAGCTCGAAATAATCTCAGTGCAAAGAGAAACTTCGCGTCTTGCCCACTCGTACGGTCCTTTCCCAAGGTAAATGTGGGGCTGCCCAAGGGGCTGCGTTAAAGAGCTGCGAAACAATTTCCCTGCTCTGACAAGAGTTCAGTCTATTCCAGCACTTTATCTTTTTTTTTTGTTTCTTCTCCCCCTCCGGAAGAAAACCGAAACAAATGGCACACTGATCCCACACTGCACTTTTACTTACATTAAGCTTAGATAAACTGCTCTTGAACTGTGCGTTGAACGTGTGCCTAAAGCGAGAAGCGGAGGGCGAGCAATAGCGATGGGGTTGCGCTCCGAAATGGTCCTGCTCAGGGAACACCTTCCTGATGGTTCAGCATCGCAAAGGAAGGAAGGGACCCCCCCCTCGCCCCCCCGCAGGGTGTCTTTGCAGCTCATCAGAGCCACCGAGATCTGCCTGGGAATTTTTTTGGTCATCTCTTGGTTAGACCGGAGTGGGTGCCCCTGTGAGATTCGGGGGAGGCAGCGCAAAGGGGGGGGATCCGGGTAAGGGCATCCAAATCCCCTCCCGGCCTGGGAATTGGCACCTCCGGGTGTCCCCCCCCTCAACCCCGAGCTGCGGGCGGAGTGGGGAGGGAAAGGCAGGCTCCGGCCGTCTGCTGCCGCTGCAATCCCCAACTAGGCAAAGGTGGGAACAAGCTGCCCTAATATTTTTAATTATTATTTTCATTTTTATTTCTTATTTTTATTTCTATTTCTATTTTTTTCCCCCGTTACGAGTCACCATGGCTTTGTTAAAAGTTTTCTTGCCACTATTCCCTGAATGCCAACATGATTTTCCTGCAGGATGCATGACTTCTCCATGCCTAAATGTACCTGTATACACAGGGATATATCACACAGACACGCACACACATACACAGAGAATGATGATATCTTAATGAAATATATAGCACAGTGCAAACATCCTGAAATCAGATTCAAGTATTATTAGTTTGAATTAGATCCTCTCAGATCCAGAAGGCACTGCCTATAAATCAAGGGCAGTCTGGCAATTCCTTAAAGAGCTAAACTGAATTTAGATGCATATGATAAAAAGAAAGAAAAAGAAAAAAGTGAATGCTAATTTCTGACTTGCTCGATTTCCACTCACCCACGTTTTCTAGGAGAAAAAGGAGAAAACCTAAAAACCAACCAACAAGTTCTTAAAATAAATTAATCCCATTACAAACTCCTTACATATTGTTCCTACATTTCCAGATTACAGAACGAAGGGATGAACTGGAGATTACAAGAGGCTGCAGCCTGACTCGTAACAGGCAGGAGTGCTGTCGATGGTGTATCAATAAAATATATTTATCTGCAGCCACGCTGAAAAACAAACCCTCAGAGCGTGTGATGATGCTCAAGGGCTTTAAGAAACATGTCGGCATTGTCAGATAATCCCTATTCATAATTTTGCTGCCTGTTCTTTCAGCCCTCAATCTCTCAGTTTCCCCAGCTCTGAAGTGCCTCAGCAGGGTTTGCATCGGAGCGATAAAACTGCTCGGATCTTTGCAGGACTGACATAGCACCCAACGTTATTAGATGTTATTTTAATGTGAGATGTGGGGGTGTTTTTTGGGTTTTTTTGTTTGTTTGTTTTTAATTTTTGGACACTGGACATAAACATTCAGCAATCAGCTAAGCCCTTCTGAGATGGAATTTAACCTTAATCCAGGCGATGATTTCCTGCTCGGCTCTGAACTAATAACGGGTGTGCAGCTTCTTTAGGAGATGGAAATAATGACAGGCTATAGATCCTGCCTTTATTGGGGTGGTGCTGGCAGCCCGGATCCCAGTCCCCGCTCCATCAGCATCCCCATGCAGATCCTATTCCCTGCTCTATTTTAAAACTTTTGCACATCCTATCCCCCCCCACCCCATCAGTTTAAAAGCAAGCAGAGCCAAAATATCCTCACAAACCCCAGCTCCTTCCTCGTGTACAGCTCCCAGCACTGTGGTTTGGAGATGCTTTTAAGGGCAGTTCGAGTGCAGGTTTTTCCTCTTTTCCTCAGGTTTTCCTACATGGAAATGCAGCAAGTTGAGATGAGGGTGGCCTGATCCTGATGCAAACCTGCCTGGTTAAAGCCCCAGGAGAAGCCCTCTTGCCTCCAGCTCCTCGGTGGGTTTCCTTTGTCTACCAAAACCTATCGTGATGAAGATAAGCTCCTTGGAGATAACCCTATGTTCCCATCCCTGTGTGGATCTGCAGGGCCAGCCAGGGGAAAATCCTTCTGCCAGGGACAAACCCTACCATGAGAAAGGGGCTGTGCAGGGAGAGACCTTCCCTGGGATCCCCAAGCACCCAGCTCTGATTGACAGGGGAGGTGACCAGCCACCAAGGAGGGCTTTGGGCCACAGGCCCTGGAGGTCCTGAGCCTTCTGCTGAGACCTTCTGCCATGGTGGCTCTGTGGGGACCTGGTGGCATGGGCTGGGGGGATGATTCACGGCCTTATTTATTTTGGTATATTTGCTTTTTCCCTGGTGGAGGATGAGTAATGGGGACCGTGTTTTCCGTCCCACCACGTGGAAGGAGGAAAACTGAAGGAATAGCAGCAAAGATGTTCTGGTGGATGAGTTTTGACTACATTTTAGAGGCTGGTGAAGACAGAGGCTTAACACCTCTGAATACACTTCAGCTGCTCTGAGGCTTTTCCTTCATGTTTTTTGTAGCCAGAACTCTCTACTATTTTCCCCAAAGTGTGGAACCCTTCCTACATCAGGGATTAAACATCCCCATGTAGGGGACCCAGATGAGATGTGCCCACTTGCAGCCAAGCCTGGGGAGAGCATCCTTCTCTCCCCACAGCCCCGCTCCACAGAGGGAGCTGCTCCTGTAAGATTTGGGATCCCTGTGGGTTCTGGCTGCTTCTCGTGCTCTGATCTCTGGGGTATAGAAGATGCCCTTGCCTTGAGGAAAAATTCTGAGGTTGCAAAAAACCCCCAAATCAAAAAAAAAAAGATGTCAGGGGGTATTATTTTCTGCAGTCACCTGTGGTAGTGAAGGATAAAACAGACTGGAATAATTTTTGTGAGCAGGGAAGGCCCCATGTGGGCCCAAGATGCTGCTGGATACTTTTGCTCTATACAGGTGTCCCTATAAACTAAGATTTAGAAAGAGAAGCCTTTATTTTTTTTCCAATTTCCACATGGAGGAGAGGGCACAGAGGAGAGGAAGAAAGGGTCAGAGAATGGCTCTCCCCCCACCCGCTGCTGAGGTATTTGGGAAGAAACCTTTTGAATCAACATTCTCAAAGTTTTCGAGTTCCTCTGCGGAAAACCCATGTAGGGATAGGATATGAGCCAAAAGCAAGGGAAAAGATTGTCTGGCTTTAATTTATCTATCCCTGGGCATTTCTAACCAGCAGATCACTGTAATATTTGATCTTGTGTGAGTCCCTGAACGTTAAAAGTGAATCTCCTCATATGTTTTTGTTAATTTTGTCATTTATAAAGCCACTTCTGATGGCCTAGAGCTGTTCAGCTGCTGTTCACAACGTCTGTCTGTGTGTCTGCAGCAGGGGAACAGCATCCACAGGTCCCAAAATTTCTTCTCTCATTGGGCAGAGAGCAGTGAGGGACGAGCATCCACCATCCACTGTCCCACACTGTGAGCTGGAGATGCTTTTCCTTCTCTTCTGGGATCAACGCTGAAGTTCGGCCACATTTCCTGGCTCAGTTGGCAGTGATTAAAATTCACGGCTCACTTTTGTTTATAGTTGGTTGTTTACTTTGTTGAATTTTTAAAAACTTGTTAGAATGCAACTGAACACAGATTCAACAGTATTTAGGCTTGAAAAATAAAGATGCATTAGAAAGATGCCTATTATGCTTCAGAATTATTAATTGACATTTTTATGATGAATAATTAATCATTTGAATAATTTTCGTATCTCTGATCTGAACACATATTTGCATATCTAATGTCTGATTTTAAATGTGGTTTCTTCAGTTGCATTCTCCCAGGACAAAGACACGAAGTAAGTAACATCCTAATGCAAAACTTTTTTTTCTTTGCACTTGTAAAAGTATGTTTATTGAAATGCAAGTTCCTATCTGGTTATGAAGCTGTTAATAATCTATGCATGACATATATGCATTAATAAGGTGGTGGATCCTCTGGATATGAGCACATTTAGGCCTCATTTTCTTATATACAGTGGTGAGGTCCCCTGCAATGCACACATTACCTAAACCCATGTGAGGTTAAGCTAGGAAACCATAAAGAAATACCTCAGATACTCAGTGTTCCTGTCTTGTTTATATGACACTTAGTGAGAAGATCAAAGGTTGTTTTCATCTGAGGTGTTTCAAGCATCAAGAACTTTTAATATAAATTTTTACTGTGTCCTCCCAGTGAGCTAACATCAGGATTTTCTTGATATATTTTAATATGCCTAAATCATAGTCCTCAAGACCCCACCTCGTTGCGAGCTGGTGGCAATAAAGGAGTAAGAGAAGTGCAGATCAGTTATAAGTTGGTCAGCAAAAGGGTGCAAGGGATGGTGCTTGTTGTGCAACCCCGCTCGGCGCTGGGTTGGTGTGAGCACAGCTCAGCCACAGAGGGAACAGAAAGGAGGAAGGGGCAGCTGGACAAAACCAGAACCTGAAAGGTAGAAAAATTAAATAAAGGAATGAAAGAAGTAGCCTTTACTCCGCTGCCTCTGGCCATGGGTTAATTGTTACAATGATACCGCCCGCCTGGCACCCAAGGAGTTGCCTTCACTTCTGTGAGAATTTGATTCATTAAGAAATTAAAGATTTGGAGAATTTTATTTAGTGGCTCCTTTAAATGTGCAAGGAGCCCAAATATTCCGTGTATAGCCTGTTGGCTCCTTGATGTCATACTGAAGAACCAAGGTGATGGTTGCTCTAGAAATATCTAAAATTGATGCACTATTTATATTTAGCAGATTAGAGAAATTACACCAAAATGGAGGCACAAATTCATCACAGTGTTTAAATTCCCTTAGTGCCATTAATACAAGGAACATAGGATATATGCTATGTAAAATGAAAATAAAAGCGTTTAACATCTTTTTTTTTCCACACCAGGTAGCAAAAAATATGCCTAAAAATATATATATATATATATGTATTTTATGGTAGAAGTATATTATATAGACTATGGTAATGTAGTGGGCAATATCTGACAGACAGATACTGCATAGAGAAACTGTGAAATGCAGTTCTCAGAACAGGCTGAAGTTATACTGAATAGGATGTTTAGCAGTTGCTTATGCTCAGTGATAACAGATTCCTTTTTTTATTTTTTTTTCTAGGAGGGGTTGAATTTGTAAGAGCAAGAGTGGTAAACTTGAGCAATCCTTGTCACATGGACGGCCGAGCTCTGAGCCCGGTGGCCAAAACTGCTGCTGCTTTGGCCATCAGGGTGGTGGCAACGTCAGCAAGTTCTTTGCAAAAGGATGAGGTGGGAATTCAGATTAAACCTCTGCTTTTTTTTAGTTCTAAAAGCAGGAGAGAAAGCAAACATCCCTGAGGTGCTCCCACAACTCTTTGTGAAGGGAGACATCCCTTCCGGGGCTGTGGTCACCCAGCAGCAGTTCTGGGGTGAAGGCATCCCATGCTGAGAATCCCAGAATGGTTTGGGTGGGAAGGAGCCTTAAAGCTCATCTCATTCCACCCCCTGCCATGGGCAGGGACATCTTCCACTGTCCCAGGTTGCTCCAAGCCCCATCTGACCTGGCCTTGGACACTTCCAGGGATGGGGCATCAAGAACATCATCCAAAGCCTCTCAGATGTTGTCGTACCTTCATGAGATCAAAGGACAGCTTTGTGGTAGATTTATCAACGTGGAGGTTTTTTTTGTCTGGCTTTAGACTGAATGGTGAACATAAATTCTACAGTTACACAGTAGCCCCTGTGCTACCTGTTTGGGACTACATCAAATTTCCTTTTCCCCGGCTTTCTTAGTGTCACCCTACTTTTCCTGCTGACTCCTGATTAAGCTAACAGAGGTGAAATTAGCAGCAAAGAATCTGGGTGCAAAGCTGACATTCTGATGTCCATCCGAAAGTTTCAGAGTCAATCGATTGCCCCAATTATTTCTTATCACTGCCCTGGGGAAAAACATGTTTTTCTTTCCACGGCTTCAGGAGATTAGCTGGATATTTTAAAATCTACAGAAACACAAGGGTTACAAAGATATTTAGAAAATCCCAAATGATTTGAAACCATTAGCTGCTGCAGCATAGTTTCCAAAGAAATTCCTTGTGTACAGAATTGCCCAATGTCTGGGAAACTGCTGCCGTTCTGCGGGTGGCTGCTGACTGGATCAGATTCCAGGAGAAGCAGAGGCACAACCCAGCGACTGCTGCACACCTAAACTGCAGATTTACCCAGGAGCTGGCAGACATCCCCTTCGTCAGGGGTGGCATCGGACTTGCCAGGTCTTCTGTTTGCTTCCCTCTGACTATCAGCATCATCTCCAGCCTGTCTGTGGATAGAGGCTTGGCCAACTGGCCCCTTTCCAAGCCCAAATCTTAGACTCTGGGTTATTAGAGCTGTCAAAAACCAGAGAGAGATTTTTTCTTTTGCCTTGCAATGAAAATGCTCTCCATGTTGTCTCTCCCTCCCTGATTTATGTTTTATAAATGTTTCATGGGAAATTTCCTGATTCCTTTCTGGGTCATTTGAGGTGTTCCAGGTCAGAATTACATTAAGGGTACCAGAAATCGGACAAGTTATTTCCCCTCATGGATGGTTTTAGGGGCATGTACACTCCTACCAACGCTCCTTACTATATCTCTTCGAACTTGCTCCAGGCAGCATCTAAACTATTTTAAACCTTCCCATCCTTTTTTAACACACATCAGCTATCCTGCTTCAAATCTCTGACAAGGATGTGAAAACCGCAGTGTCAGAACAACTGCTGCTCTCTTCTTGGATTCTGACAAGCAACCTTCAACCTGAAACCCTCTAAAAATGGCTATTTTTATCTTTTTATTTTTTTTCCGGTTGTTTTGGTTTTTTTTTAAATTCAGAAGCGAGTCTATTGACTGTATTCTTTCCCTTTGTTCTAACAGGTTCGAAATGGGTCTGAAAAAGGCACCAGGCAGAATGGGGGAATACTGTTTGATGTTCACCAAGAGGGTCCACGTTTCAGTGGGTCCACCTGCCAATGGGCCTGCCACAGAAAGGTTGTAAATGGATGTGACTTCCTAAATTTTGGGCTAGGGAGGAGGTAAAATGGTCTCTGGAATAATTCTGGCAGCCTGGCTTGGGTTGCTGTGACTGCCTGGGAGAGCTCCTGTTCCACCGCCAGCTGCCAGCTTTGCCTGGCCACCGTGACTTTGCCTATGCCAAAGCCTGCCTGGTGGTGGCACCCATTTTTGGGAGGTTTGTGCCCGGAATTTGGAGACAGGAATTTGTGGGGTGGCATTTTGGAGGTAGGAAGAGAGGGGTAAAAAGCCACATCTGATATTTAGTGTGGGAAAGTGGATCTGGTTGGAGGTGAGAGCAGCAGGGAAAGCAACAGTGATCCATGCACAAGGAAGCCAAGCTCTGCCTCGTAGGGAGAAATACGGAGCTGAGACTGAAAACACTGCAAATATTTGTTCTCATTGTCAGATGTTTCTATAAAATCAGTTGTTACTGAATCACCGCTGAAGTTACAGAGCATTTAAATAAGCAGAGGGTGAAAAAAGCTAAGTCTAATTATATGTTTCGTGCCATTTACAGAGGTTTCCAGGGGATTTTCTTTTAATAAAAGTGCACTGCATCAAAAGGAATAAATCCTACAATTTTGTTATTTACAAATCAGCTGCGTCTGCCGCAAGCTGACAGAATTATCCTCCATCTTACACCCCTCTCTCCATCCCAAAATACACCCAGTACACTGGGATTCATATCAATACTCTTCAAGTATCTTTACACTATTTTATGCCCCTTATGTTGGTAAGCAAACAAATCCGAAGAAAATTCTCACAAATGCATAAAAAATATACTGAAAGGAAAACACAAAGAAAAAACCCCATAATGTTGGAAAATGAGCAACACAGATGTTTTGCAGATGAAGAGAACAAGTTTTTTTACATCCCTGCCCACCGATTCCTGAAGATTTCAAATCGGAAGCCTGGCTGGAGATATGACATAATCAATTAGTTAAAATGATTTACTAACATAAAACATAACACTCTTTCGATGATTAATTTTTATCCCCTTCACAATTTTTTTCTTCCCCCTCCACAACCGCTCTGCCCCTTTCTGACTCCAGATTATTTAGCAGTTGACTTCGGTGTTCGGAGTGTTGCATATCAATCCCCGGGACCAAAATATGCCACTCATGTTTTCCCTGCTATGTAATCTATGGATGCAGCACCTAACCCTGCAGCCCTCCTCTGTGCTTCAGAGAGAAGTGAGATGTGCTGAATCGAGCTCATTGCTGAGGCTGCACTTAGAGCTGAAGAAAACACAAGAAAACCAAGAGACTACCTTTGATCTTGTCCAGCTTGGCCACTGCCGTGATACAGGAACGTGACAGCGGCTTTGGTAATTAAAAATCTGCTTGCAAAAGGTACCAGAAAAAGAAAGAAGTGAACATGAGACGGTTTCTCACAAGTGTGAATGTACCATGAAGGTACTGCACAGGCTACAGATGCTTTATAGAGACCTTGGGCCTGCCTTGCAACAGCCCTGCCATTCCAGGATGGGCCTCTTTCCTCAGCAGCCGTCGTCCGTAGAGCCAAATTGCATGATTGTTTTGTGATATGGATATATGCGGACTGGGGACTAAATTAAGGACATTAAACTCAATTTCCTTAAGATAGGAGCCAGATTTTAATATTGCAGCTGTCCAGAGGTGAAAGGGTAATGAGGACATGAGGAATTCCTGGACAGGAAAGGGACACTTGGCCCAACAAGTCTGTCCCCCTTCAAGTTTATTACAACACACCTCCCCACGTTGTCGATATATCCTCCAGCCCTGTCTGCCTGTGTAAACATGTCTGGCTATCTCTTCTGTTCATTAATACTTCAGTTCACTCTGTGGTTTTATTTGACATAATGCCTACTACGCTGTGAATTGGATCCCTCTGCAAGAATTCACTGTTTATTCTTAGACCTTTCATTTTTAATTGGCATAATCTGGGGTTTTTTCCTTTTTTAAACTCACCAGATACAACCACTACCTCAGTCCTCAACCTAATTATGAAAATATTAGTGTTTAGGTTTTTTTAAAAAATGATTAAGCTCGGCCTTTGTTTATATAAAGCATCTTTAACAGCCAGAAAAAACAATTGCTTCATATCTTATTCTTATTTCAGTCACTAAACTTCTTCTCTGGAAAAGGTGATCAGAATTGGAATTACTGGAGAAAAATCTATCATGTTCCTTGTGTGATAAGAGCTCTTTTGATTTGCAGGCAATCCTTTGCTGGAGTGTCCATATCACACTTTATTTATACTGAATTGGCATTGATTCAAAATTGATGTTTGACAGATTCAGTACAATTTTTAAGGTGGAGCGGGACTTTTGGAAGTCAAATATTAACTTATAACGATCATGTAAAGTCAAGAAACAGCCTTGAAGGCTGGTGGGACGAAAAAATCTCCCAAGGAATTGGTACCAGTACAAAGATTTCTAACTGCTAACCGGTCTTCATCTGCTAAAAACCATCTCCCTTTAAATTTTCTGCTTGCAAAGTTGAGAGGGAATTAGCATACAGATGCTTCCTCAGACATGTGAAAAAACCTGGGTCTTTCCTTTCCTCTGAGGCAACTCAAAGGAGAATGTCATTAAAGCTCTCAACACAAACCGTGGGGAAAGAAACACAAGTCACAGATAAACTGGAGTGATTTTCAAATTTCAAAGATCGATAGGCTGGTGAAATAAAAATATTTTGGGTGAAGCATGAAGTGGGAAGGAGGCAAAGTAGATCACTGTAATGCAAGAACAAGAAAAAACTCTTAAATTTGTTTTTTAAGTGCACTGAAATGCCAGAAAACCAATATATTAACAATTACTTCTGATATCTTGCCGTGCCCTCTTGCTTAGGAAGGCAACTTGCTTTTACGATGAATAGAAAGTTGGATTTATTTATTTATTTAGAGATTTTCTCCTGAGAAAAGAGGCACCGCTAGCAGAGGTTATTTAGGGGAAGAAATTCTGTGCCCTATTGAGAAACACTGAGGTTTTATTCAGGAACTACGGTGGCAGTGCTGGGTGGACAGGGAACTTTGAGAAACTTGGAAACGGAAGAAAAATTAGAAATCTCTTGGTTTCAGGCAGGTGAAGAAACAGTTATGACAGAAATGAAAACATGTGCATGCAGCTGCTTAAAAAACTTAATCAGTGAACAGTATCTGAGAGACACGGAAAGCTTCAGGTTTATATCCAGGATCCCCAGTGATAAAAAAAAACCCTGTAAAAGTCTAAAAAAAATTTGCCTTTGAATTTTGAGGGATGAATCCAACCTTACCAGGGAGCTGGTGATCCAAAGAGAAGTCAAAAATGCCACTTTAGGCCTGGACAAAGGTAATGAAGGATGTAAAAAATATTTCTCTTGGTGTCTCTTGGGCACCCACAGCTTAAAATCCCTTGATTTTTTTATCCCTTTTTTAAAGGTACTGGTTTGAAAAAGTGGAAGTTAGTGTAGGGACTACCACAACATGACACTGTTTTTTGTGAAAATCCTTCCATAAAGATAATAAAGGAAAAATTGGTAAAATGTGTGAGATAATAAGCTGAAATTTTAATTTTTGTACAGTTATGATAAATCCTCATGAGGCCAAACATTTTCAGTCTTGCTGTTGAAACAAGATCCATTAAAATGAGTGAAGTAGATGTGGCAACAAAGCCAACAGAATTTGGATCTAGTGTTGGGCAAGTTGTTTGAAGAAATGTGGATGCAAAAGTTGATAAAAGTAGTAAAGCCACAGGTGCAGAAGCCATTCTTAGCTGCTGCTGGTTTAATTTAAATACCTGGTGAAATTCTGTGCAGTTATCAGAGCACAAAATGAAACTGAAAACTCTTTTGTTAACCTCAGATGCTGGAGTGGGTCTGTTCAGCCCTGTTCAGCAATTTTTTCATCAAAATTTTTTGGAGGACACATCCTTCTGGCAGGTGAAGGGCGTATCCACTGGACTTGAGTCCTATTCTTGGGTTTTTTGCCTCTGTGCCAGTTTATTTCATGGACATGGTCAATTGGCAGCATAAAAAATAGTACTGGGAGTGAGGTCCAGGGTCCCCAAAACCTCTCCATGTTTCAGTCAGCACTGAAATTGATGGCAAATTGTGTTTTCCAGGGAGGAGACCCTCCTGTAAATAGTATTTAGGAGCTATAATTTCTTTGATGCTTTTGAAAAAACATCAGGAGATCTATCGAGCTTCTCCAACACTGCCCTGAGTTGTGGCAGCACAGAAATGAACACTGAGACTTTTGTCCTGTCCCCTTGTCTGCTGGTTGTGCTGAGCTTTTCTGGCCAGATCTGCCACCCTTGGGGCAGAAAGGGACTGCAGTGCTCCAAAACTATGTGGGGCTTGGGTTCAAGGGACGCAGGATTGGTTTTGTCATCCTGACAGCAAACCATAATCATATTCCTGGAATAGAATACCCAAACACTTACCCATTAAATTGGGATAGGAAAAAAGGTTGGCTTTTTTTTTTAATTTCAAAAGATTTTAATCTCCTCTAAACTCCCCATCTCCTAAGGATTAAAAGACTCAAAGCATCCTCTTATCTATTCCTTGCCTTTTGCTGTAATTCCAGTTGCTCCCTGAGCTCATCCCTTCTCTCCAAGCAGCACCTGGGTCTCCCTCTGCCCCTTCCATAACACCCTCCACCGATTTCTCCCCACCCCTGCGCCCACGTGGAGCTTGTTTTCACATTTGGCCCCGCATGAGAAAAACCTGTTTACTTTGCTCTCTCAGCTCCGGGCTCCGGCACAGCGGCGCGATCCCGGTGCTGCTGATGCTGCATTTGCTGCTGATCTGGATCTCGCATTTATAGCCCGGGTGAGACAATCGCTGCTACAGCCCCTGTCACTTTTATGTTCCCCGGCACGATTTGATGCGTTACCTTTGATATTCTGATCGAATTCTTTTACATAGATTAGAGACCAGACAAGCTCCTAACCTGACCGAGGCACTACCCTGTATTGACTGCCAATCTCTAAGTCACTCGGTGAATGCTGTTTGCAGACTCTTATTAGTTCATTAAAGTTTGTTATCGTTTATGCAGTGGCTCTGTACCTTGCTGGTAATCTCCAGTGTAGGATCTTATCAAACTCTCTTTTGAAAGTCTAGGCATATTGTATACCGTCCACAGCATTTTTCTTGTCTACCTTGGCAGGGATAGCTTTGAAAAATTCCAACAAATTATTTGAGCAAGATTTCCTGCTCATAAATCCAGGTTGGTTGACTCTACTCAAATTAGGATTTTCAGTGTGTTTCCTCACTAAATCCGGCAAAACCGTTCCTATTCTGTTTTTCATAGCTACGAATTGTGTTATGTTAATTTGTTTATATTATAAGTTAAAATAGTTTTATATGTATATATTCCTCTGCATATGCATGTGTACATAAAAGTGTGTGTATGTAATGGAGATTATATTGAAGTGTATTGGGCTTTAAAGCTGAATATGTTAAAATTGTTAATGCAGTATAAAATGCAAAGGATAGAGCTAGGGACAGATCTTTGGCTGGAGTAAATGAATTTGACTTTGAATACGTTTTGCTAACTTAAATGGTGTTAACTTGATTTATGTGAGCTGAGGAGTTAACCCTTATGCACTGTGCTTACTTTACTTCAGTGCCAAGAGATCAGAATGACTTGGGATGCTTCTTAACATTTCTGATTTATTATAGGTCTCTACCCACATTTCTTATGGATTTCTTTGGCTCAAGAAGTATATTTTTTTTTGCTGCTGCAAAAATAATTCTTAATGCTAAATTGTTCATTCTTAATTTTAAATTTTGTGTAGTATGTAATATGTTGTTTTGGATTAGCAGTTTCTTCTGCTTTATTTTTCCATTATTTGACTATTTTAGGATGTTTACTCTCCTTCTCAGCTTTCTGTTCCCATGTGCAGATCTTTCTATTATAATGATGAACCTGGCAATTTCTGGTAAATACAGTAAGTGGTTGATTAATATTAGATTCATGCTTAGATTGATTTTAATATCAGAAAGCTAACATTTTACACAGGAAATAGTCCCTCCCTTTGAATTGAAACCAAATGAAAAATTTAAGACTAAAACAAATGGAGATAATATAATCTATTTCTAACTGGACCTGTTTAAAAGGTGCTGTAGCTTGGGTGCCACATCCTCTCTGCTGAAGTCTCCTGATATTTTGCCTGAATTATAGTCTGACTTATAAATCACGGTGAGGAAAAACCATTGTGGTTATGGCTCCAAACAGAAACATTTTTCATGGAAAATCAAAACCCTAATTTTTTTCCAAGTTTATTTATTTATTTTTTAATGAAAGTTGGGTTTTGCTCTGAAAGACTTTTTTTTCATTAAAGATTTAATCTTTTTTTTTGAATCAATGAGAAAGCAAGTCTGATCGGAAAGCTTTTGACCCAGCTGAGACCATTCTGAATCCACCTGTGGCAAAAAAAACGAGATGGCAGCTGGATCTGAGCGGAGTTTTCTGTGCAACCCAAGGGAAGAACCAGGCAAAACAACATTCAGTTGAGCCAGGAAGGGTTTTGGGACAGTGCAGGCTCAGCAAGCATCACCCATCAGCCTGGGAACGTGCCAGGTCCTGTGGTGGTCCTTAACCTCCACCCCAGCAGGGACAGACACCTCTCACAGTGGCAGAGGAGAACGCTGCTGTGCTGTAAAATGCTCAGGATCAGCCACTAGGGCTTGTTTTCACCTAAGCTGGCGGTGGGAGTGTGTGTCCAGCCCATGGGAAACCCAGTCAGCTTCAACATCGCTCTGAAGGAAACCTAAACCAACAATATCTCACCTTCAACAGGCTTTGGGGGGGTTGCTGCCCACTCCTCTTGCTGGAGGAGAACTCCTCCATCCTGGGGGAGAACTGGATTTTAAGTACCTGCTCACAGGTGTGTTGCTTAAATCAGTGTTTAAATACACAGCGTACGAAACTGGAGACCACTCTTCTCACAAGGCCAATTCCATTTATAAACAGCAAAGCTCTTGGTTTGTTATGTCAGCAACAAAAATATCTAAATTAGAAACTGTATTTGTGAATCCTGAAAGATGAGGTCCCAACTTTGAAGTCCAGTAGGAAGAATTTTTAAGTCAGAATAACCACAGAACACCCCCCACTAAAGCATATTTGCTTTTCCCTGGTTCAATACTCTCAGATTGCCACTATTGCATATTGTCACGTTTTCCTTCACCATTAAATGTATCAATTCTTTGGTTTTTAGTAATATTTTCTCTTTAAATGAATAATAAGAGCATATGTGGACTTTAAATTGTTCTTTTGACCCAAGTCTATTCACTTTGTGAGTCTCCCAAGCTTTTCTTGATAAGAATGTTTTCCATTGATTTATCCTTTAAATCTATGAGGATCTTTATCATAGTGAAGTTTGAACTCTCTATCATTAACTTTTAAACTTATATTGACATGAAATGTGATTAAAGTTAAATTTTATAATTAAAATTAATTTTAAAACAGCGCACATGCCCAGCTCCAAGCACAGGGCTCAGTTACTGGACTAATAGCATTGCTGCTACAAACAAACTTTGTTAGCTTCCACATAGTTATCATAGCAATCAATACCTGAATAATTAAATTCCTCCATTATCAAATTCGAGTCTTCTTTATCAGCTTTTCTTCCACCAGTAATTTTTTTGTCTTAATCTGGTTTCTCTTTCTAAAGTCTATAGCACCATTGGAGTTTCACCAGATAATCTTTCTTTTCTTCCCTGTTAAGTTCTGTAACCCAAATTATTTAATGCCAAAATCTGAAGTCCTTAAAGAAGATTCCACTGAATGGAAGCCTGATCAAACTGTATTTTGTTTTGTTTTAATACAGACTACTAATTTTATCTTGTCTTGGCCTTGAGTGAAATCCTATACTTGTAAGTATTTGAAATTGCCATTAATTTTCTTGATTCATTCTCTTATTGATTTTCTTTCCAACTATTTCCATCCAATGTATCTAATAATTATTAGAGATGAGGGAAGAACCAAGTGTCTGCATCCACACCCCTCTGAGCATTGTGGCTCCTGCCCATCTTTAATTAACCTAAATGCAAGCAGAGAAGTTTCCCAGACGAAAGCCAATTGTTTCAGTGTTAAATCCTTACATTCATCACTTTCTGGTGCGTTTTGACAGAGTTTTGGTCAGGGGTGACTTCTAGAAGAGCATCACACATCCTGAAGCTTCATGCTCCTCTCAGACCTGATGCTAAATGACTCAAGCAGGAAGGAAGGGGAAGGATTCCTGCTCCCTTTTATACTCCTGTGAAATCACTCCAACCGCTTTCATCTGTTCATTACTCTATAAATGCAACACTTTCCAAAAGAAATTCACTGTTGAATTAAGGGGGGAAGTGGGACACAAAACAAATGGGGGTGATAATGAATTGGAGTGATGATCTGAGGAGCTCATAGTGCTTCATAAGCATTAATTAATTAAACCTGACTAGATCCCAGTGAGGTAGGTATTAGGGCCCATACTTCAGGCCTGGCTGCGGTGTGCTATTTCTGTATCTCAAATTCATTCTGTTAATGTGCATTCTGATGAGAGGACTGAAATGGTGTCTGACTAGTAGAGATGACTGTGCATATATTTAAGCTGTGAATATTCTGCACGATGAGCCTTCGTATGGAAGCGACTTTTTTTTTTTTTAAATCCAGCCTTGTTCCTGAATAAAAAATGCACGATAAATGAATTGTACAGGGAGCACTGAAGGGCTACTGATGACCTACAGTTATGTACAGTGTGTAACTCATCCTGTTACCCAATTAGGATGATCAGAACTTTTCTTTCTGTTGCTGAAAACCTGAGTGTGCTTCAGTGAGTGTATTTTATTTCTTTTATAGAATATTTTATTTAATTGCTGTAAGAACTTAACCTACAATTTTAACTGCAATATTTAGAGGTGTGAAGAGTACTTGAATGTTTTTTTAATCCATTATAAAAGTTATTCTGAGGTTTCAGTGCAAGAAACTTGTTTTGTTTTCAGTACTGGTGTAAAGCTTTGACTCCTAATGAATGTTTTCTCCTTTTTTTTTCCATCCTGCTCTAAACAAGATGTTGTTTATTACTTGAAGCATTATATGTAAGCCCCAAGAATATGTTACATGTGACTGGAGATTTGGCAGACTTTGAGAAACTGAAGTTTCCAGAAATTTTGCTATGTTTAAACACCAGAGCCTTGTTTTAAGGAAAGATTTCTACTTCCAAATGTGTGGTTGCCTGAACCTTTTACATTTTCAAGTCAGATTCCTCTGCCAAATAACACACTGTACCTTAACTATAATAAAAAAGCAGAGACTCTGTGTTTATAAAAACATTACAGGAGCAACTGTGATCATATTTCTTGAATTTATTCTATTCATGTGCTCAAATATGCATTTTTAGAGTGAGCTCTCCACTGCACCGGTCACTTACAGGAGTAGAAAATGACATGTAGAGGCAGAAGGCTGGCAAAATGCAACAAACCAAACTGGTAAAGTACAGGAATTCAGAGCCAGACCAAAATATGAGGTCAAGGAAGTTGCTCTTATAATAATAGTGGTTATCTGTTTAATGTGTGATCTGGCAGTGGTTCGACGCTGACCATAAGCAATTACACATGTTTCTAAACTGGTGGCATATGAGCCCTGAGCAACTCTACACGAGATAGATGTGCTGTGAGAAATGGGCACTTGCTCTATTCTTGTGGTTCTGCTTGCTTAATGTCAATTAAAATTACAGCTTAGTAATAGATAGAAATTCTCCCCTTGTAAAATAACATCTATATTCCCTCTCTCAGTTGCCATATACTTAAACTCCTATATTGAAACCAGTTTTGTGAGGCAAGCTCCTGCCTGGGCTGATAAATGCTGCATAATATCCTTCTTAACAGACATGTGGTTAGACATGATTTTTCTGCCTCTCTGGTTGTTATTTGAAACAGCTCTCTTTACAGCCCAGTTCCAATGGCGGTGCCCGTGAATGATGCCCTTGTTCTGGATTTTGTCATGCAGGAGCCTGGAAGGGAGAGGAACGTCCTCGGTGTGTGTTTAGCTGCCTGAAGGTGACCTCTCAGGAGTTAAAAGCAGGAAGGTCTCTGTGATACCAAACTGTCTGAGCACAGATTAGGCCCTGGGAGCTGCTGTGGCGTGGCCCTGGCTCTGACACTGGCTTTTCATGACTTTGGTGAGTTTGCTGGACAGTACATCTCATTAGCTTTTAATAGACTTGGATCCCACTGTTAAAAGGGCTTCCATGTCCTCTTCCGTAAAATAGCTTTGGAAAGTTTTCCTGGGCTTAGGAGGATGTGGCTGGAGTGGGAGCTGTGGAGTTGAGCGAACTGCAGTAGAAACTGTGCTAATGAGCTATGAAGACACCCAAAAAATGCCTCTTCTCCCCAGGAGCAATGAATTGTGTACGATTTGACTCCTTTAGTACAAGTCCTGTTATTGCTGGCTTGAACCTCAGCCTTTGCACAGGAGGAGCTGTTGTCACCAGCCCACCCTGAGTACCAGCTAGAATAATCCCCTAAAAAGGGCATGTGAGCTGCTTAAAACAAGTCCCAGCTGAGGTGTAAGCCCATGGTTTCCTGAGGTCTTCTGAAGGCTCTTCACCCAGCCCTGGCCACTGCAGAGGTAATGACTTAATGTACATTCTTAGCAAACTCTGCATGGGTACCTGCAAGGCATCCCAGAGGGAAATAGTTTGTTGCCTGAAAGGCTGAGTTGAACGAGGATTTAATGACCAGGGCACATCAGTTAATCATCAGTAATTTAAGAGCTGTATCAGGAGTCTTGCTATAGTCCTGAAGTGGTTCTGTGGTCATGGACTTTCTCATCCCATCAGTGCATGTGCTTTGACTGTCTCCAAGGCTTCCAAAATGTAACTTTTCATACTTTCACTTTTCAGAAACGCATTGGAAAGAAAAGGGCTGCAAAAAATCCATGCTTGTGGCCGAGAACTAAATAAGGAAACACAACTGCCCAGTGAAGAGCCACCCCCTGCGAGAGAAATGTCAGCAGCACAATGGATACTATTATTCCCCTCCTTTACAACCAGACTGGGGGGTTGTGTTGGAGTCTGTAGGAAAGGGCACCAGAATCCTCTCAGAACCCAAGCTCTGATCAGCATTCAGTGCTTCCTTTTTGGGGTACCACAGCCAGAGGAACCCCTGTGGTCCCCAGGAGACTCATGACCTGTGGGAGGCAGCTGGAGGAGCCACTTTCCTGTGGGCTGCTCCAGTGCACAAATGACATTGTGGCACTTTTTTCCCTCATTACAGTCCTGCAAGACAGTTGTTAATCACCTGTAATAAAGTGCAGCTCTGGAGTGTAATGAAATGGTCATGTGCAGAAAACGGCTTAGTGCATCAAATGTCTCTACTGCTGTTTCACATGTTGGAAAAAATAATATGTTTTGTGATAGGGCAGGGTTTTTTCAACTTTTTCCATAAAAGTGTCCCTTATTTCAAGGGAAAACCCTTTCACTCAGCTTATCTCCTTCTATTCATTGTCATATGGACCCTCCACTACTTTCTGGTAATGAAGTCTGTACTTAGCAAACACTACAGCAATTATCTCCACAAAAATATTCTGATAGGGAAAGAACATTGTTTTAACCTTCTTTATTGTGATTTATCAGCTGGAAACAAGGAAAATGTCCAGAATTACTCTGCTACTCAGCTCTCTGGAGTCTGTGAGCAGCAACTCCACTGACTGAGCTCGGAACCAAGAGTTTTATGGAATAAGAGTTTGGATGCATTTTCAAGCAAGGTGAGAAAGTAGTCCAGGCTGTGTTAGCTGTCCTATTATTTGGAAATGCTTCTGTTATGCAAATAAATTTTAAAAAATTAATAATGGCAACAATAATAATAATAAGGATGATATTACAATCCAGGTGACCTTGCAGCTTTCTCTTGGCATGTGGCACCTCTTGTGTGTGAGTGAGAAGGTGAAAATACCTTTATATTTCAAGTCAATTTTAGTGAGCTAGACAGCCACAAATTTGGTAACTTTGGGAAGGTTTAATTTGGAAGGTGTCCTAGTGTACTGGCACAATCTTCCTAGAAAATAATGGGATTTACCTTTTATATTGGAATATCTATGAAAATATTGCATATGTTTTAACTGGAGTCATGTCACAATTCAGCTGGAGAAGATATTGATCTTTATATAAGGCTGAAAAAATTTTTAAATTTGCTGTTTGGCAAAATGTGCTTCACTAAGCTGGAAATTTTTCTTCGGAGTATGATTTTTTTTGGTGAAATTTTGGTCAGAAAGAGTTAAAATATTTCCCTTTGATATTATGGAAACAAAACAGCTTGACAAGACAAATGTTTCAATTCAATTTTGTAATTTTGGGTTTGTATTTATTTTAAATTATATATTAGATTAACCTTCTCCATTATTTCAACATCACTCAAATGAGTGCTTTTGATGTTTCCCACCCATCATTTTTTTGGAATATCTTTCCCATGAGAAATTTTGACTTCTTGTTCCTATTCATGATCAGAAACACTCTCTCACCAGTCTTTGTACCTTTGTATTATCCACATTTGGGTGAAGAGGCAGCTCTGTAGGAAGCCTTGCTGTATCTGTGCTGTATCTTCCCTACAAACTCAGAGCGTTCTCTATGTAAAAATAGGGTTATTGTTGGCATCTTAAACCTTTTGGTCTTCTTTGAGGAGTGTGATGTAGGTGATGGCTCAGGAAGATCTGCCTTAAACCCTTGTCTTGGTGTCCTGACAAGTGTCTGGCTTTCTGCTGGTCTGTAAATCTGACTCAGCTCGTCTCCTACACAGAATTTGGGTGTGGAAAGGAGGATGGGGGCAGCAGGTTGTGAAGCTCATCCAGCTGCCTCGTCCAACCATTCCTTCAGCGTCATGTGAGACAATGGATAATGTGCATCATCTTCAAAAAACGTTAAGTTCCTTAAAAACAGCTGTAAGGAGTGAGTTAATTTCTCACGAAGGAGTAAATAGGTTTTTCGCCTCTAAATTCCCATTTTGCTTTACTTGAGGGATTTAACCTGTGTCTTTTTCAGGAGTAGGAGAGACACAGCTCCAGGAAAAACAGATGAAGTCTCTTGCTTGTTCTCTCTATGGCAGCAAGACTGTCGGAGAGGCCCAAAGGCTCTGGTTGCCTGGCCCTGCAGAGCCTGGTTATGCATTTGGAGATGCTTCTGGCACATGCCCAGCTTGCCTCCCTGGTCTCCTGCAGGCTTTCACCCACTCCAGCAGCACATCTCCTGCAGGAGCCGTGCGATTCCTCCCCTGCAGCCCGTGTGGCAGAAGCTGCTTGCGAGCCTCTGTGGGAGTTACTGCTACGTTTGTGAAGACGCACAAGTTTTGAAGCAAAAATGTGACTCAGAATAGCTCCTCCTTACTCCTATTCCCTGGAAACACGACTCCAACAAGGCGTCTGCGAGGCACCGAGGGTATGAAAGCGTATTGCAGAGCGAGCAAGCTCGTATCATCAAACACAGCCAGCCAGTACAAAAATTTCAGTGATGTAGTGTGGCGCTGATTTAAAGTGGCCTGGAATACAATAAAAGGTGAATCCTCCTTCAGAATTATAGGAAATCATTTTTTCCCCCTGGGCAGGCTTTGAGAACTGCTGAATTTATTCTTGTATTTCTTCCCAGTTGTTTTGGATGTGACTGAAACTGGCTGCTCTCAGAGTTGGCCTCCAACTGAATATAAGAGGGTTTTCCTCCAGCCTCTGCCTGACCTTGGGTTACAGGCACTTCAGAAAGCAAAAGCGGAGCTGCACAAACAACCTGCTTCGTGTCTCAGTCACACCGGCCCCATGAATGCAACTTGGGATGGGTTTCCATTGGGGTAGGCTGGTTTGCAGCCCAGCTCTTCCTGGAAGACACTGTAGGACCGCGTTGGGAGAAAAAATAAATTGCTTAAAAAGTAATTGGTGTTGCATTCATTCCCAGAGTCGAAGGGAAAGTTGGAGGGAGGCATGCAGGAAGCAGCAGAAATGCATTATGCATTTATTTTTAAGTAGTAATATATCCGAGTGGTTTTTAAACCATATTTATTCTCTGGGATGTTTATGCACTTGTGCTGAACATGGGATAACAGAGTATATAAAGATATATAATATTAGTGAAGAAGAAAATGACTGCTGTAGTACTTTCTCCTCTCAGTTCCTTCTCCACTAATGCCCTTACACCTTTCTTTTTCAGGCTTTTTGTAGCATCCTAAACAGAAGGATATTGAAGGGAGCTGATTCTGCTTTGATCCTTATGCTTGTTGTCAAAGCGCTTGGGATTGAAGAGACTGTTGGCTACAATTGACTGTGACAATTAGGAGATGATCAGAGCCCTAGAGTGGAGCACTTAAAGGGTAATTTACATGTCAGTTTGTCGAATAAAAAAAAGATATTCAGCTAAGATTTTTTTTTTTCCCCTTAGAGCCTTGTAAACTGCAATTTGTGCTATAGTAAGAAAAACCTGGCAGAGGAGTTAGGATAGCCATTTCCATTTGAAAAGAGGCAATCATAAGGCCACTGCTGAGCCTATTGTCCACTAAAAATGCTGATTTGCAGTCAGGCAGTGAAAGAGTGGAGCCATCACTAAATAGAACCTCGTGCAAGGTAACTCCCCCTTGGTGGCTTTCTAATGTTGGCTGAAGGTTTTTATATACCTTAAATCCCGCATTTACTATCATTATAACATTGTTACTGATCATGAATGTCCTTTATCATAACAAAAAAAATGAAGGTATTGAGGGGGAGGAACAGGAGCTACCAGGCAGTGGATAGGCTCTCACCAGCTATCTATTGTATCGCATCTTTCTTGTTCCCTCGCCTTTTGTGTGCCATCACAATTTTCTTCTTGTCACCCTTTGCACTTTGCCATTCAGGCACCTTCCATAACACTTTTTCTCATAGGTTTTTTTTTTCCCGTACCTATTTACACTTCATTTTTAGACGCACTCCCAGGAGATTTTTAGCGTTTTCCACGTTTAACCTGCTGGGAAGGGAAAAGAGAGAGGGAGGTGACAGTAGCTGTTCAGAGTTTGCCTTTCTGTGTGATTAGGCTGCAATACAGACTGTAACACAGACTGGAGACGTGCAGGTCAGAGAGAAAGGACTAAAGTTAAGGCAGCTGATGATTAAACAAACTTGTTTGTGATAAGTCCCTTTTTCTTGTGTGATAGCTCTGATGAACCTAGAGTTGCTTCAACTGTAGAGTTATATGAACTTATAAAAATATCAAAACCCAACACCTCCCTCATTATTCTGGTTGGTGTGAGCTGTAGCATATGTGATATTCCTCACGGTTTAAGGAAGGGATATTAGTGGGTACATATAGTGTTTGTATATGCAAATAAGTGTATTTATTTCGGGGTTGCATCGTAGGCTTTTCTTCCAGAGATTGGATTGGCTCCCTTTTTACTCTCATCTCCTTAAAAGAAGAAATAGTCATCTGTTCCAGTTCAGCAACCAGAATGAAACACTTTGCTTTGTCACAGTTATAACCAAGTAGCCTTTGCGGCTCAGATGTGCGTTGCCTAAACCCCCCAGGGGTTACTTTTCTGGGGAAGTTCTGTGGTTTCCAGTAAAAGTCACACGTGTAGATCACAACTCTGCTTCTGATCCCTGGTCAAACGCCACTGATTTGAACAGATTTGGCATTTTTGTTTGTGCCAGTAGGATATAAAGATCAGGCCCTGTGTGTCCATACTGTCCTTTCCTCAGTCCTAGCCCTCATGCCCTTAAGCTTTTTTATGCTGAACATCTAAAAATGAAGTTTCTACCTCTAAACTTGTACTGGGAACATGTTTTAACCTGACTTCTGCATGCGGTGAAGAAACACTTCAAAATATTTCTAAACTTGGCAGAGTTGCTCTTCAAGGTAGGGTTTAAATTAAAGAAAATTTTGTACTACACAGCTTTTCTTCTTTAAGAGAATTACGGTGGTGTCACTTTCTCCAGGATGCTGTAAATGGGAGATGGTGGCTTTTGCCCTCTTTTGTTGCACTAAACTTACTGAACATCACAATATTTGTATGTGTTTATCTCTGTAACCAACGTAAAGAGCAAACGGGGATAAATAAAATATGAGGAGTAAACAGTGTGACAGGGCAAGTCTGGAATGACTTTGGCTTCGTATGTGTCTGCAGAACTGAGGCAGTGGTAAATCTGTATTAAAAATAAATAAAATATCTGCTGTAGCAGGAGGTCCTTGTCTCCCAGGTAATGGCTAAATGACGATGGATGAGCCATCACCATATTGATTTAAGCATTTTGTCCCAGCCAGTCAAGATTAACTTTGACTTGTTTTTACTTTCCTTTTACAGGTTTGCATTTAAAGCACTCTCAGAGCACTAATTGTATAAAATTGTAGTAACTGAGTAACCTCTTGCTGGGCAAGTAATGGATGAATGAATGAATCATTCTGGGTTTTCTCATATTTTACCATGAGGTTAATTTTTTGAAACAAGCAGGAAGAAGAAAGTTTTACTCAGTGACCGTGAATTTTGAAAAACCTGTATTTTTGGGGTATAGGATAAAAAAAAGGCTTCCTAAGACTTTAGAAATGTGAAGTTGATTAGAATTCAACTGAGATGTGTTTTTTTGTCAAAACTACCATTCCTGTTACCGAATATAATTTTTAAACTAATTAATTTGGGTATTGATCATAATGCCAAAAAACATACTATATGTTATATATATATATTATATTATAGTGGCCCTAGAAGAGCCTTTCTTGCTCAAAAATGCATAAAGGGCAAAAGTCTACGTATTCACAATTAAAATATACTTCCTTATGCAACCCTGGGTTATACAGATTTAGAACTAATTCAGGTTTTAAGTTCACGAGAGTAAATCATAGTGGTGTAACTGCTTTGTGTAGGTGAGAAATTCTATTAATGATAAGGCATTGTACAACTTGACTTCTGTGGGTTCGAAATAGTTAAAGATCATGACAAATTATGTGTAGTGAAATACTCTGACCCCATTCAGTACCTATTTTCTCATTCAGTCTGAAATATATCCCTTTATTGCTTTGTGAATTAATAATATGATGTTGGACAACTACAGATGACTTCTTGTTAATTAGAATTTCAGATGCGTGCTATGATGCATCAGAAGTTTCTCTATTTTCTGCTAATAGGACACACCGAGTGAATTGCAAAATGTTTTTCAAGAGCAGGGAAGGAAAGTGATCTCCTGATCTAAATAAGATGTTGCCCAGAGAAAAGGCACCTAAATTCTCAATGCCTGGTTTTCAGGAAAATCTTTCGAAATCGTGGCACTTCTCAAATTCGGAATTTTGAGCAAGTGCTGAACTAGAGACCCGTGATGGGAAAAATCATCTGGTCTCTGTGGTGATGGGGAGAACATACTGACTATATGGCTTACATAAATTTGTGGTCTTTCCTAATTGGCTGTTTTATTTAATCAGGCCAGATCTTCAAGTGCTAAAAAATAAATATAACTTTGCCATTAACTATGGGGCAGCTGAAGCTCCAGAAATTTTATTTTTATCTGATAAATATCAGAGAAGGTAAAAGCACCCTTTGACTGCGTTTCTGATAGCAAGATGCCTCTAGGGGACCAACCTCACTGCTCTGGGTGTCTAATCCTAAGGGAATTTCAATATTAAGCAGGTTCACATTCTGGCTCACCTACAGCCTTGAAAAACCTTGCCCTAATATTGGTGGAATGTTTCAGGTTTCACTGTACAACAAATAATTTTAAAACCAAAACTGAGAATTGAAATTTTTGATATCTCGTCTCCTTTTTTTTTTGTTTTTAATTTCAACCTTGGCCTTACTGCACAGTCAGGTAAGAGTCTATTCCAATGCAGCTTTCAGAAACAGGGGAAAAAAAATAAAAAGATCATCCCGGTGAAAGTTGTTTTTCAAGATTCTCTCCCAAAATGTGAAGTAAAGGCCAAATTTACTGTCAATGGAAATGAAGTTTGTTCTGTTGAGGCAAACAGCTGAGCTCATGTCTGCCCACTGAGCATCAGAACCAGCTGAAGCTGAATTATGAATATGATGAGTTTTTGCTTTCTTATATAAGAGTGCCCTTACAGTGAGTTGACTAAGTTGGCTCTAATATCAAGTAGGCTCATGTTCAAAAGCTGCACGAGGGAAGGTGATAGAATTATTCTGTGTGTTATTTTGTCCTGTGATGATGGAGGTAGTGTTGGTATCCACCAGCTCAACCCTCGCTCCGTGGTGTCAGTTCTGGCTCTGTGTATGACTGGAAGGGTAACCTGTGCTACCTTCCACTCTGGGACTCACTTGGGTGACATCCATGGCACTACACTGACTTCTATCAGCTGGAAATCATGATAAATGTATAGCAACTGGACTGTCTGTTCCTTTCTCAAGTAAAAAAGGTGGCATATGAAAGGGCTTCCAGAGCACAAATGTATTTATTGTTGGCTATTAATAGGAAATGATGCTTTGCATTCTTATCTGAGAAACAAATGGAAATACCTTACTCTGTACTAGAAAGGAAAATCATGGAAACAACTCAGAAATTGCTTTCCTAAATGTGGTTTGCATAGTTTTATGAAGCTGGTGGTATTTAATAAGAATAATATCTTATAACTTTCATTCTGTCACACACATACCTGGACATTTAACACATTCTTCCTTTTGCTGTTGGATGTACAAACACTGGACAAATTAACATGGCAGGGGGGGCTGAAGCTAAATCTGGAGGAAGCCATGATTAGATGCACCTCTCACTGAGCTTGCAACGTAAGGAAGCATCACTTGCTGGAGTCTGCCTTGCCTTTTTGCTAAATCCTTTAGAGAAAGGAGGATATGTCCAGAAAATAGAAGTTTGAAGAATGGGGCTGAAGAAATGTGATAAATGTATTGTACCTGTGATTACTGTCTGGCCACAGGTACCTTCCAGTACCTAAAGGGCTAGAACAGAGCTGCAGAGGGACTTTGGAATAGGTCATGGAGTGACAGGACAAGGGGGAATGGCTTCACACTGAAGCTCTTTGGTATCATTTCAGGGCATCAGATAGCAGAGTGTGGTGCAAAGTGTAATTGTGAATCTCTCTCTAGCAGCACTGAGAGGAAGGTGTTAAAATTCAATGGTTTGAGTACCTTATCTTACTAAATACTTGTACAAATTTCTCATTAAATCTGTTGCTTGACTTTGTTAAGATAATCCCACTTTCATTCCATTCACAATGCCAGCCAGGTTCTAAAATCACCAAGACAAAACCATGGGCTTCAGGCTGGACATGTGCCAGAAAAAGGGCCAAGAGACCTCAGATTCAGGTTCTTCTGTAAAAATCCAGCTGTTGGGTCTCAGTTGGACAGATGCTGACCCCATGCACAGTTGTGGAAGTTGGATGCTCTAGCCCCTTGCTGTGGCAAACCCCAAGTGTGTGAGAAGAGAACTGAAGTCTCAAGTTTATGACGTTTTAAAAAAGCCTGAGGCTGATGAGAAAATTAGCTTTGACATTCTGAATTCATGCTGAAAAGTGTAAGGGAAAATGGGATGATTATTATTAATAATCAGTAGCAGAAGTCAAATGTCTGAAGGACTATTTGAACTGCAACGATACCCTCTTAAAAGTTTGAAATGAGCTCTTCATAAAAGTTTAAAACTTGGGGTATTAGTTCATGTGCATTTCTTTAATGTCTGATCGGGAGAAAGCGTAGAACAGATGTTTGTCCCTGTCGTCATAGATAGTTAACTTTTGTCTCTTTCTTTAAAATGTAAAATATGCATCACAGTTTGGAAAACATTCACAAATGGTTACTTCATACTGTGAGCTGGAGCTGCCTTCCAGAGGGATATGTTATAGTCTGGTCAGATGCAATTGCCTGCAACTACTATTTCCTTTTTAAAAAAGTTTTGCCGTCTTGATAAACTTTCACTGACAACTCAGTACAGCTTGGGATGCGTTATTTATAAGCCAGGATTTTCTCCTTTAAGGATGCGTCGAGCCAGACACCGAAATAATGTCAAAATGGCAATTTTCCTTTGGAGATGATGAAAGTGCATTTGCTTACGATTATTCCCAATTTCATTCCAGCAACATTCCAACTATAATTTTAATTCTTCTGTAGAGAAAATATTTTGACAGCATAGAAAGGCATCACTGATGTTTGGAACTTGCCTTTTCTTCCCTTTTCCTCTCACACTGTTGCTTTTCAAGCTGATGTATCTTTATTTTTTTTCAATATTGGTTAAAAGTCCCTTTCTGAAGTGAGAGATGAGCAAAATGAGCCCAGAGGCAGGGAATCAGTGCCGCCCTCTCCCAGGTGGGAATAGACACTCCGTTGTATTCCCTTCCTTTGCCACCATTTTGTTCCAGCCCCGAAAAGCAGCAAATGGTGGTTATTGTTTCTTTGCAGGGTATGGTTTTGTACTGGATCCATGTGCAAAGTGTAAACATGTCATCAGTCCTCATTTGCTATATCCAAAAACATTCCCCATGTCCATATTTGATTTTCGAGTGCATCTGTGCACTGATTGAAACCCTCCCAACATGCTGCTACGCAAATGCAAACCCACACATTGCTGATTTGGAATCAAATGCTCTTATGCTTCCACACTTCCATTTCAAAGTTTGCCTCAGAGTTGCAGTATGTGCCCTTTTAACACATTTTTTTCCCCTCTCACAAAGAGATCCCTGTGTTCATTGCAGGAGCCCGGTGCAGTCTTTTCCATTTTGTTCTTATTTATTCCTTGGAGCCTGCTTTTATTTTCACAGCTTATTTATCCTCTGTTTACAGCCCACATGTTCTTTTAACCAACAAAACCAATATTTAAACAAAGGAAGTAAAATGCTGAGTTATAATATAGGAATTTGCTATAGATAGAAAGTTGGATTGCAAATAGCAGTGCATTTTGCCATTAATGTGCTGCTTCAAAAAGGAGAGAGAAAAAGCTTATTGAGTTGCAAATTTTCTGAAGAAAGATGAATCTCTTATAAAGTATGATGGAACATTTTCCTTTTAACACCCATCAGACTCCTAGTCCCAAAAAAAAAAGGGGGGGGGGGGGGGAAAGAAGTGCCAAAATGTGAGTTCAAACTTGTAATTTTAAAGCAAGTTGTGTTGCACCTAATTATTTTTTCCATCCCTCCCGACATACGGGAGTTACCTTAACTGCAAAGCTCTGTAGTACCCTTTGCCTGTCATTTTTAATCAGGTTGTTTTAGGTAATTTTTGTTATGCCCCTCATTACTGAATTGTTTATCAATAGGTGCACCAAGTGTCACTAGCTTTTCTCATCAAGCCAGGTCTGACAAAGAGCTGCAGTGCATGGGAAAGAGGCAGCTAGGTGAAACTAATGCCATAGATGTTTGATTCATTAGGAGCTTATTGTTAACGGGGATGTCTGATTGTAAAGGCTCAGTCAAGCAAAAGAGTGCAGAGTAATCAGTCGGATTTATAGTTTGCAGGGCTCAAAAAAAAAAAAAAAAGAAAAAAAAAGAGAAAAAAAAAATCAACATAAACCTTTGGATATAGCAGAAACAGAAAAATCCCCTTTGGGCAGCCCTAACCTGAGACCAGCCAAATAAGGTCATGCTACATGAAGGTTGCCTGTTAGGTGATGGGAGATATAGGAGGATTACAGCCATATGGCATGGCCTATCATACCTTCTGACTTAAGATAACAAAGCCAAGCTTTGTGCTTAGCTGTTTTTGACTGACATCATCAATTTTATTTTATGTTGGTCACCTCCGGTAACAGGAAAAAATGGCCTAGGGTTGATAACACATGCCTGTTTTTTTAGTATTAAGATGCCTTACAGCCAGTTTTGCGCTGTAAAAAATTTCAAAGAATTAGTAGCTTGTTCTTCTATCAACCATCCTCCAGCAACTGTCAGCTCCCCCCTCCCTTGTTTTCGGTTTGTACCTTGCAAATGAGAGACAGCCTTATTCAGAACCAGATGTAAGGCTCCTAGAGAATGAGCGTAAGCTGTTGTACTTTAAGCCTAATGGGAAGTTTTATATGCAAGGGCCTTGAACTGATTAGTATAATTCCCTCTTTAATACAGCTGTCCCTCCAGATTAAGGTAAACCAAATGTTGCAATCAGAGATTAGTGTACCTTGCCAGTTATTAACATCCCCGGTTGCTCGCCGAGCACGTCAGACACTAATGCTGTGTATTTATTTGCCACTTCCACGCTGTAACTTGAACTTCTGCACCTGTCCAAGCATTCCAGGGAAGAGAGGGGTATTATAGGGAAGCAAAAGTTTTATACCTGTTCCACCTGTTTGGTTTTGTCACCGCCTGAGATTTTCTTTTTTTCCTGCCAAGATTGCCAGGTGGTTTAATCCGTTCCTCTGCCGGGTTTATGAAGAAAGACTTTGTCTGCTGAATTGCATTTGTTGCCCTCATCTGCTTTCCCTTATCGAATGTGTGCTACTCACCTAAACTGCCTGTTTATTTATTTATTTATTTATTTATTTATTTAGCCTTCCCCTGGCTTGTTTTTTTCTTTCTTTTTTTAAGCAGAGGCTCTCTGGCTGCTCTTTGTGTGCCGAGGATGCGGCTCCGGGCGGGGAGAGGCAGCACCCGCTCCCGCTGTGCTCGCATCAGCCCGCGGTGCCTCTCGCCCAAGGTGGGTCACGCAGTTGTCTTCTTGCATTTGGCAGGATATCCTGTCCACCAGCAACACAGATGTCAAGGGGGACAATGTCCGGGTTATTGAGGCAAGATCTTTGCCTCCCCCCGCACCTGACCAGATTTTCTAGATAAATGTACACCGTAAACAGACTTTAAAAGCTTAGTGGGGTTGAGAGTGTCTTGTGCAGCATGGAGGAAATCGATAAAGTTAGGCCATGCTAAATAACTGCTCCTCAAATGCATTTAATTACTTTAGAAGAATGTTAATTTACCTATAAACGTGAGAATCCTGGACAGGAAAAAAAGAGCTATACAACACAGAGAGGAGGATGCTGCTCAAATGGGGTTTTTTCCTTTTACACAAACAATTAGTTAACCCTACAATTTAAAAATTTGTAGCGGAAAGAAAGAGTTTGCCTTTTCTAAACCAAAAATTGAGACAACCCCCCAACAAAATGCCCCTGCTTTCAAATACCTGCACCCAGACACTCTTAAGCACTGTGCTCTTCACAGGGAATTCATGGCTGAATATCAGTTGTAGTTTCTGAAATATTGTCACTTCCTAGTGAAGACCCTGCTAAGACACTTTTTTTTTTTTAATTGAATATATTCCTTATAAATAGATAATTGACATAAGGTCAGAAAGAGCTATTTTAGCACAGTCCCCCTAATACCAAAGTTTACTGCCGGCTGCACAATGCCTGCATGTTATGGCTTAATTGCAGATTTTTTGAAAAGACAAAAATATGTTCATATCTGAGGAATTATGTCTTGCAGCCTACTAAATATGCTAATGCAGTACTAAGCAGGGATAAAGTTCTTGCCATACCACCCAACAGTTGCGTGGGACACGCTGCCAAGTTATTGTTAATTGTAAAGCGCATGCAGGCTTTGCAATCCATCTTAATTGTCATACTTACTCCAGGTTTGGTGATAAGGCTAGATGGGCTGTTTTAAAGTGACAATGTTGACAAGGGGAAAGGGTGTGGGCCCGGGCTTGCGGTTCTGGAGGGGTTACGCGCTCTGACCTGCCGTAGGTTGATATGGACAGTCTGCAAGGGGATTTTAGTTGTCATGGGGTCCCCAGGCAGTTGAATAGAGTGACTGTCTGTCCTGCTTTTTCCTGTTAGGATCCTGACACGTGGAGCATTGATGAACTCAGCATAACGTTGAATAGGAGCTTTTTGGCAGCTGAGACACAAGGGCTAAGCTGCAGGTCAGAGATAACACTAGTGCAGATCTCCTCATGCACACAGTTAGTAGCATGCTTTCTTCCCTCCTGAGTGCAGGAAATAGCTCATGTTAAATACGTTCACTTTTCAGTTTTCCTTTCTTCTAAAATGCAGCTTGACAGATTGGGCTTTTCAGCTTCCCCCCCTCCTTATTTTTGTTTTTTTTTTTCCACCACCTCTGCTTTCTACCTCAGAAATACTCTTCAGGAAGCAGGAGTTAATCTTGCTGAGGAAACGATAAGGTGATACTTGATTTTTCAGGGGAAAGCAGAAGGATATGACTGCCCGGTAACTGCACAGAAATTTGCAGGGACGCCTTTTTTTAGGGCTTCCCTTTGCTTTTTCCTTTCTCCTCCTTAGAGCGGAGGACGGGCAGGTCTGGCTGGAGGTAGGCAAGGGGTTTAAATAGCATCGGGGGCAGGAAGGAAGTGCTGGGAAGGTACATCGATAAAAGCCGCTTCCCTGCA
Source organism: Falcunculus frontatus (assembly GCA_013398115.1). NCBI lineage: Eukaryota > Metazoa > Chordata > Aves > Passeriformes > Falcunculus > Falcunculus frontatus. The sequence goes on along the minus strand of VZRV01009639.1, from coordinate 205,938 downwards.
CTTCTCTATCAGCTCCCTGGATCAGGTGAATCGGGTCGTTCCTTTCCCAACTTTGATGCATCCTGGCTGGCACAGAAATGTGTCTTTGAAGTTGTTTTATATTCGGCCAAGTTTTTTTACGTGGTTCCCAAAGAAAGAGGGCGAGCATTGTCTCCACTAAATGATGTCAGGCCAGCATCCTGTGTACCGAGACAATGTCGAAGCCTCTATCTGCTCTTGGCATTGCTCTTGAGGCTGCCTGGGCTGTTTGAAGTGTTTGTGTCAGCAGGGCCTGAACCTGATGGAGATTTGGGGAGGGAGATCACTCTTAAACTGCCCTTTGCCTGTGTGTGCACACACACTCGTGGCCTGTTGGGTAGTAGCGAGCCTGAGACCACCCAACCCATCTTGTTGGGCATGAGCTTGATGCTGCCCAGAGCCAGAATCCTCCCCAAAGTGAGTGGAACATTTGCACTGGGCTTCGAGGTGGAGCGGGACCTCTCTGTGGGAAGAGCCTCGCTGGTGATGGGGGCTCTCCTCCCAGCAAGGTTGTGCTGAGCAGGAGCAGGGCAGAGCCAGGATGAGGCCCTATTGTGCAGGCCTGTCCACATTAGCGGATTCCTGTGCCTGTGTTTAGACTTTCCACGACTTAATTGGGCCTCTGCAGCGAACCGTTTGCAGCCAAGGGGCCAAGGCTATTGTTTGTTCCTGTGGCTATCACCGAGAGCCACGCAGACAGGGAGAAGTATAGACATAAATACTGCCTTTGTTACACTCTGGATGCTCCTTTTGCTATCCTGAATGGTTTCATGCTCGCTCTTGGGTGACTTCAGCTGCTTTTCCAGTAGGTGCCCTTTTTTCGTTTTTCTTGGAGAGGTGGGAAGTGGCTGGAAAAAGGATGGCAGAACCCGTTTCCATTAAATGGCCTTGCAGGACATTGCTGTTCCTTGTTTTCCTCTTTCTGTGTAAGTGGAGGGTCTGTGGCCACAGGCAGCGCCACTCAGAGCTTGGGGAGCACTTCCCAGCTGCCACCGTGGGGTTGTACATTTTTCCTGGGAAAGAAGTGCTGGGAGCTCCGTGCATTTTCTTTGCTAAGCTGTGAATTCATTATGAAATTTATAGGATGAGATCTATGACTCTGCTAATACTTCCACACAGCAGTTTGGCCTTTTCATTCCAGAGAGGGTTGGACAGGAGCTAAGAAGATCTGGCTTTTGTTTTCTACTCTTCTACAACTTCCTGTATGACCTTGGGCAAGTTGCTTAATCAAGCTGTCTCGAGCTTTCCTTTGTAGTAATGTTGCTTGGAACGTTTGAAGAGTTGTGAATATGCGAGGTTGATTTGGCAGGTGACGTTCAGGTACTAATTTGACACCTTGCAGAGGAAAGCAGCCCTGTGAAATAAGAAAACTGAAGTCTCAGTATCTCACTTTGGCTTCAAATGCAGGATTCAATGAAACACCACGAGCAGCAAGATGCTGGCAGTTGTTAGTAAAGGTTAGTTGCATATAGTGCCAACCCTAGGCATGAATTTTGCTCTCAAATAGAATGGAATAAATTATGGAGAGTTATCTAAATGAAGGCCAGAGGGCATGTGTAGTGACAGCATGTGAGAAATATGAAGATAGGACCTGAAGATGAGGACAGAGGGGCCTCAGGGATACAGGTACTACATCATAGGGTTAGGCTGAATGTTGGGGTTGTTCAGCCTGGAGGAGTGAAGGCTCTGGGGAGACTTTAGAGCCCCTTCTAGTGCCTAAAGAGGCTCCAAGAGAGCTGGAGAGGGACTTTGGACAAGGGCCTGGGGTGACAGGACAAGGGGGAATGGCTCCAAACTGACAGACAGCAGGTTTAGATTAGAGACTAGGAAGAAATTCTTCCCTGTGAGGGTGGTGAGATCCTGGCCCAGGGTGCCCAGAGAAGCTGTGGCTGCCCCATCCCTAGAAGTGCCCAAGGCTGGATGCAGCTTGGGCAACCAGGTCTAGTGGAGGGTGTCCCTGCTCATGGAAAGGTGTCCCTTGTAGGAACAGCGCTCTTGCTGGCCCTGCAGGCAGAGGAGATGGAAGCCTAAGCTCTACATCCCCCGTGGAAAGGGGAGCTTGTCCGAGGAGTGCAGCCCGTACAGTTCAATGCTAAGCTGTAATACAGTGACAGGAGTAGATGACTCTCGGTTTGGGGTGGGTGAGTGATTTTCTTAGAAGTTCTGGAATGTGCACACACACAAACTAAAATGTGTATGAGCTACAGAAAGCTCACACCGCCTTCATTAAAGCCATGGACATCTGAGTGCTTGAAGATCTGATAGGACTTGGTTTTTTAAAGTGGTAAAAGTATGTTATAAAAGCCTAGCATATCTAGGAGCTTGATCACAGCCTGGTTTATAGGGAGTGGTAATATCTTTATTAAGCCAACTGATATAGTTGGAGGGGGAAAAAACAGACAAGGCCTCTACAGGGCTCTTTACTGTAATTAAAATAGGCTGCTTATATCTTGTTAAATAATATGTAAACTCTTAAGGCCAAATGCTGCAGCTAGTTACTATTAGTGAGAAACTGTAAACTACAAAATCCCAAACCAGGAAGTCCCATGGAGATAAAAAAATATCTAAAGAGCAGTCAGAAATGTGCCCTGTATTATTGATGCTTCAAGCGGTATTAAGTTGTGAAGGGCTGGAATGTAAACAGAGTTACAGATGTCTGATGCCGTAGGTTGAATTAGGGAAGCAGGAAATGCACTCCTTCGCTTGGGATGTTTGGAAAAAAACACCTTCTGCTTGGCTTTATCTGAAACAGTTAAAGGTTTGTTTAACCTACAAAATAATTCGGAGGAGAATTACGCCAGGCAAAGTTGTTTCTTCTATTTATAGTGGCAAAAAATAGGAGCTGTGCAAACCAACAGAACATGGTCCCAGTTCACAGAGAGCTACGTTTTAGAAATGACCTAATGAGAGAGGGTCACAGTAAGAGTAGGTTGTGTCACAATGGAAAAAACTACAGCTGTACACACATGTGGCTACTCGCGGTAGGAAAGCCTGATCTTAGAGAGACAATTATTGTATGTATCTTTGTAATGTAAAGCTAATGACTATTTCCTCCCTCGTGGTGAAGTGCAAAGGATCAGTTTTGTTTCTTAGAAGAGGGTGGGAGAACAGTCTCTATAAACCGCTCTGGTAATCCTGATACTTTATTTCCCAACCTTGAAAGCCTACAGCCTTATCTTATCTCCCTATGGTTGTTGTTACCCCTGCCAAACTCTGCTGATGGGCTGCTAACATCATTACATTTGCTCCTGATTTGCATAGGTTAAGCACAGAGCAGACATTGCCTGTTGTATGTTCTGGTGCAGGCTCTGCTCCTCTTAAATCTACCCCAAAGAGAGCAACCTGTTGCTTTGAAGAAGTGGTTTCTTTTTTTTTTTTTTTTTTGATTGAAGTAGCATTAAAAAGCTCAGAACTCACCTTTTTGGGTCCAGGGGGAGGAGGAGTGAATTGTGGTGGTGCAGGAGTTGAGCTGTGTGGGGACATGGACTCCCAGGAGGTTCATGTGCAGTAGTGGCTGGTTTGTTCCTCAGAGGCAGAGTTACCCTCGTGAAGGCTGGAGAGGAGATATTTACAAGGACATGCAGTGATAGGACAAGACGAATGGCTTTAAAATGACAGAGGTAGGTTTAGATTGGATATTAGGAAGAAATTTTTGACTGTGAGAGCGGTGAAGCCCTGGCACAGGGTGCCCAGAGAAGCTGTGGCTGTCTCTGGATCCCTGGAAGTGTCCAAGGCCAGGTTGGATGGGGCTTGGAGCAGCCTGGGATAGTGGAAGGTGTCCCTGCCCATGGCAGGGCGGGTGGAATGAGATGGGCTTTAAGGTCCATTCCCACCCAAACCATTCTGGGATTCTATGGATGGTGCTCTGGGACACAGTAACCTCCTACTGCATTTATAATGAACAGTGGTTTGTGCTGGGGATTTCTGAGAATTTTAATTTCTCCGATCCTGCACGTTCTATGCTGGCTGCAGCATGGGACAGTGTGTTATAACAGACAGTCCTCACAAACCTGAAATAGTCTTTGTCCTTTTCATCGTGATTGTTGTTGGTAAACTCATATAAATGGGAAGTGCCATTTCCTTCACATTGTTTGAAGTGTATTTGTTCAAGAAATAACTGAATAACAGTTTTCCGTTTTTAAAGCAGGAGACTTTTTTCCCTAATGCCCTAATTCTAAATTAGTATTCTGGATATCCCGATCAGCCCAGAATAGCAGGGCAGCCAGGTTAGGATGCAGGAATCAAGGAGTCCTAGGAGTTCATCTCTCTCCTAATAATTAACTTTTTATTAATTTTCTGGTTAGAAGTTTTGACTCTCATTTATTTCTTACTTCCAGCTGAAATGCTGAGTTAGGAGAAAAAAGGGGCGTCGAGTATCTGTTTTGGAACTATTTTGTTTGGATGGCACCTAGGTAACATCAGAGACACCTTTCCTGGGTGGGAGCTCTGAGGCAGAGCAGAATTACTGTGGCAACATGGGTTTCCCGAGTTTCCCTTTTTGCACGCTCATTTGAATTAGTGATTTTTGAAAGAAAAGACTTAATTTCTTCTGTGTCTGCAGTATGCTTTCCTCATTTTTCCTCTTCATTCCTCAGTTTTTGCTATTTCATAAGCCTGAAACAATAGCAGTGGCTTGACTGATGGTAAGGAAATAGGTGAGTGTGGAAGATCTTTATAATTAAATCATCCAACATAAAACAAGCAAAAAAAAAAAAAAAAAGGGAAAAAAAAAGCGTTGAATTTGTTTTGTGAGCAGTGCTAGTTGCCTTGCCAGTCTGAAGCTGGCACTGTGGGTTTGCTGTAATCACTGAGCTGAGAAAAAGAGACACGGGGTTTGTTTGTTTGTTTGTCATCATGGAGTTGAGCAGGACTTAAGCACTTGAATGCACAACACTTTTCTCTGCTGCCTCTCGGTGTTTCTGGATTCCGCATAAATTCCCCACTTTTGATTCCTCCAATCTGTTTTCCTGACCCTCCTTAAGAATTAGGATTTATATATATCCCACGTGAATATCAGCTTGGAAAGTGTGCCTTTTTGATTTTAAAAAGGAAGCGTGATAAAAATCAATTACACCTGTGGCTTTGAGTCCTTTGCTGGAGCACTGTCTCATAGGGAAGATGTGTGTGTGTTGCTTTGCTTTGGGGACATCCAAGCATCTTTCTGGCCTGTTGATGGATCTGTAGCAGGATGGCACCTTAGGTTTGTTGTGGCACAATGTGGCAGGTGGGCAAATGCCCAGGATCTGGATCTGGACAAGGTGCAATATGCTGTAGCATAACATACAGACCTTTGGTTTCAACACAAAGCTGTTGAAAGATCAGGAGGAGGAAAACATACATTTGAAAGGAAAAAAATACTGTAATCAAACAAGATGACACAGAGCAATACCAAGGGAAAAGAATTCCTTTCGTCTCCCAGTCCTGACTAGTGCACTTCATCACCAAAACCAGTAATCCTCTATCACTTGGAGAGCAGGTTCCAGAGGCCTGTGCCATGCAGTATTTTCAGTGCAGCTGGTGAAGATCAAATAGTGAGAGCACAGAGTCTGAATCTCACTTTGGGAGCAGGGACCCTGCTTTGCCAGGCTGCTCTGGTGCCATGTGGAAGGTCACACCCCTCCTGTCACACACTGACTGCTCACCCCAGCCCCGGCTGTAAAGGCTGTGCCAGAGGCAAGGAAAGGGATGGAAAGACATGTGGTGGAAAGATGTTGCATCCAGCATTCCTTGGCTTGCAGATGGCTAACTCCAAACTAGTACAGGCTAGCCAGAGCAGCCAAAGACTGTTCTTACGTCCTTTCGAAGCTGACCTTTAGGCACAGTGTTAGTGCTAATTGCTTGAACCCTGCTGAGGTAGGGTAGGAGGAGGTAGGTACAGCACTGAGTACGAGTTATGGATCTCTGCTCTTGGCTCTGCCACTTGCTCCTCGTGACTGCAAATCACATCTTCAGTGCGACACTTTTTTAGCTGTCTCACACTTTTGGATCTTTGGCTGGTGGATAATTAAAAGTGAGTGAGCCACTCATTTGAGTGAGCGAGCAGGCAAAAGACTCATATGTGAGGCAAGTGGCCGTTTCCAAACCAAGGAATGAAGATCATAGGACTATTAAGGTTGGAAGAGACCTCTAAGATCATCAAACCCCACAATTAACCCAGCACCACCATGTTCACCAATAAGCCATATCCCCTTGCACTACATCCACACACCTTTGAACACTTCCAAGGATGGTGATTCCACCATTTCCCTGGGCAGCCTGTTCCAATGCCTGACCAATCACCTTCTGGACCTCATGCCGCTGCCCATGCTTCAGTCACAGTCAGGGGCTTTGCTCTGTCATGCTTTCCAGTTGACCCTTCTGGGAGGAAGGAGAAAGTCTTGGGCTGTGTCACTCCCCCAGCAGCAGAGGTTGGCATGGCACATTGACAGTGCTGCTTTGCCATGGTCTGTGCCAGCTGTAATGATGAGGGTGGGCTGGGAGCCCCAGTCACCGTGGCCTTTCCAAACTCTTGATGCTCTGGAGTTCAGGCTGTGTGGGAGTTTTGCCTGATCTGGTAGGTATGCAGTCAACATAATGTTCCAGTAAAGCTTACATACTCGAAACAAAACTGCTTTGTGCTGGAAACAGGCGAGTTCGAGCAGTAGGGAGCTTCCAGCACTCTTGTACCACATATTTCTTATTTACAACCCTGGTGTTTTCTCTCCTTGTTAACTTGGACAGGGCTTGGAGCAACCTGGTCTAGTGCAATGTGTCCCTGCCCATGGCAGGGGTTTCGGAAGGAGGCGATCTTTGAGGTCCCTTCCAACCCTTTCTGGGATTCTGTGACTCCATGAACTTGATCTTCTCACCTACTGCACACCATACACAGACTGTCACCAGGTTTCCCTTTCCTGGCACTGACTGAGGTGCTGGTTAGACCACACAGTTCCTTAGGATGATACAGACAGTCTGGTCTCCAGAGAAACTCTCCAGAATTACCCACCTAGCTTGACTTTATGCCTTGACACATCTGTGAGTCAGCACAGTGGTGATACATTCTGCCAGATGCTTCCCAAGAAGAGCTGTCCCGACCCAGAGGTTTTGGTAGTCATCTCTGACATAGACCTTAGCCAGCTTTCCATAGGGCTGTCCCGTGGAGATTGCGAATGAGCCAGGATGAAGCACTTGCTTTTACACTGGCTCTTTCACTGCTAATGCTCATTGTGTCTGGGTGTCTCAGGCCATGGTGATTTCATGCTGTCATTTCCATAGTCAGACAGTGTTTGCATCTGAGCACGCTGCCCCTCCAACTGTTTGCAAGGATGTGGGTGTCTGGTGTTCCCTCTATCAGCCCCTTGCACCTTAGGTTCGCAGCCAAGCCAGTCATCCTTATTAATAGAAGGCTAGATTTCTGTGGTGAGACGTTGAGGTTGGTGTCACAGGGTGCAGCTCGGCGATAAGGACGTGCATCTGCTGCCTTGGAGGACCGGCTGTGAAAGCTCCAACCAAGCCCAGCCTGGACACGTGAAAGTGTCCCTGCAGGACTCGCCCTTCCAGGCTCCTCCCAGGTCCAGGGGTGCATCTGGCTCAAGAGGGCAGGTTGGTGTGGAAGGCTCTCAGTGCTGCAGCTGTCTGGGGCTGGCCAGGAGCAAGGGAAGGTGGGCACGTGTTTTAAGGTGCACGAGTCTCCTTTTAACCACCCAACTGTGTCCTGGCCAGCCCCACCATCTCCTGCCAGGTCTGGAGATAAGCCCGTGGTGGGTCAGACCCAGGGATCATCGTGCCCCATCTCTGGCCACAGTAAGCTGCAAGTGCCTGGGGAGATGCAGAGGAGCAGGGGATGCAGATAGTGACTTTTCCCAGTCCTACCCATTTGCAGCAACCGTTTCCTTGTATGCTTGCTGTGGTGTCAGCCCTACAGCCTCGAAGTGTCCTTGCAGCCATTCAGCAGAGATGTCTCCAAGGAGCAGACCAGTGTCAGTCTTGGGCTATCCTTGTGTTTTGTTCTTCAGATGGACAGATGCACTGAAGTGTTTGAGTTTAATATTTCATGCAACTGGTGGGAAAAGAGAGGGTAAAAACCCCCACAACCAACCCTACTGAGCAGTTCCTGTGTCAGGACTGTCTCTAACCAGTGCAGGAGGAATCATCATTGCTGGGCCATTTATTAACTTGTTTTCAGAGGCCTTTCTAAAACTACCCATGAGGACAAATAATTCTATCAACAGTTAAAATTATTAACACATCACTAATAAATATGCATAATCATATCAAAGGTTAAAATTATTAACAGTTGGGGTTTTTTTTGCTGTTGTTTTTCTTAGCTTTTTGCCTCCCTCCTGGCTGCAAGGCGACCATCCCAGCCGGAAACCTCTGCTTTTAAAGAAGGGCTTGCTGAGGCGAAAGGAGTGGGTTTCCTAAGCCACGGGATCAAAGCGAAACCTCCCAGCCCGGCCAGCACACAGGTTTCCTCCCTCTCCCAGGTTCCCAGCATGTGTCCAGGCTGGGTGTCCAGCTCAGCCGCCCCCATGGATGCCATGAGTGCTCTCAGCTACCTCAGGATCACCTTTTTATTACTTTTTTTTTGTAATTTAAAAATAATTTGGTGGCTCTCCAGCCGAGTTATCTGCTGCTGCTGCAGAATATGCTGCGTGTCGGACTCCCACAGCCCAAAGCCTCTGTTTCCTTTCTGCCAGTACCTTGGTATCTGCCTTGCCCAGGAGCCTGCTGATGAAGATTTCCTGTTTGTTTTGAGTCACTGTTGGAGTGATAAATATACTTCGTCTCTCTCCTCCGAGAGGAAAGAAACCAGCTGCCCCGAACTAAAGGGAAAAATATGTCAAAATTCCACCAAAGGGCCCTGTTATCGTGAGGCTTCCCTGGAAGGACGAAGCAGGGTAACATGAGCTACGACAAAGGCGCAATTTCCGTATTCAAAATGTTCCCTTTTGCCTTTCATCATCCGCCTTTGCTCCATAACTTTAATTTTTAAAACAGGTTAGGAATAAATAAATAAATTCAACACCCCCCCTCATAAACTTACACAGCGGAGTAATGCTTGGCTGGATAAACAAACAATTATACTTGTGGTTTCTTGATCTGACCACAAGCTTTAAATGCTGTATTTTTGCATGAACCTATAATGCTTCTGGATAAACAATTGTGTTTATATTGTCAGGAGTATCCAGCATGGTGTTGTGTAATTTCTATGTGCGATTACTGGGATATAGGATAAATTCCAAAAGAAAAGAAAGGAAAGGAAGATTAGATTATTAAGTCATTTTTAATAAAAACAGCATAGTTTGGAATCGCTTATAGCTTAATTTGTAATTTTAAAAGAATGCAGTGCTGGCTTTTAAGTTTCTACAATTATCTTTTCATCTCTTTTTATGCTTTTCTTTACTAGAGATGGGGCCCAACCCAAACCCTTGGATCTAAACCCAAGATCCAGGTTCAGATCTGAGTTCAGAGCTCCAACCTCATTCCCAAAGAAGAGGAGTCAGGCCAGTGAGCTCCTGCACAGGCTGCATTTGAATTTTGCAGCCCAGGTTCAGGGGTGTTTCATTCTCAGGAGCCACATGTGGGGCAAGTGGTGGTGGCCTTGGGGTGCCTCCAGCCCTGCAGAGCAGCCAGGTGGGGTGGCAGGGGTCACAAAAGTGCTGTAGGTCAGTGATATAAGCAAATGCTCATTAAAAATGTCCTGGGGGCAGCTTTGGTCTGGTCCAAACCTACCCAATGCAAACACAACCTCTTGCTGTGGCTTAGAGGAACGTGCACTTCCAAAGAGGATTGGGGGGGGTTTTTCGATGAAAATTTTTCTAAATGTACTGGTTTCAGCCTCATAAAAAAGGCACAGGGCTGAGTTTTGCTTTTGATAGGTGTTTGAACTGCTGCTTATGGGGGAAAAAAGAAGTGGTTTTCCTCCAGTTTTTCTACAGTTTTTGCTATATTTCTCCTTTTTTTTTTTCATGTAAACGCCTTAAGCATTGCCAAACAATATGTGCTTTTCTCTACTCACCAGCACATTCCCACTCCAGCAGGCTAACCCAGCTCTCCTTTATATCACTGAGTGAAATCACATGGAACAAAAATAATTATATTTAAGCAGTTTGAAGTGTACTTTTTTTCCCGTGGTTTACCTTTACCATCTCCCAGTAAAATATAATTTCTTCTTTCACAGCAGATGAAAAAAGACCATTATAACTTTAAAGCATGAGATTATAGAAGACTGCAGCTAGTTTAGCTCTCACAGTTAGAAGTTAATTCTAAGTCACTGGAATTGAAAACATCAGTTTGCAACATTTACTGGCTTGCTATAAAAATGTATTCCCCTGTGTTATGTTAAACATGAGAAACTACACCTCGGTGTGTCCATTATTTATATATTTATTCATATCTTGCTGCTTCTGATTCAGCTGTGTAACTGTATGCAAAACAGATAATTACTGGGGAACAGAATAATTTGTATTTTGAGGGGAATAAATACCCTGAAGGATTTGCTTTTGGGGAAAGAACACACTGCAAAGAAATTACATAGATTTTTGAAACAGATATGAAAACAAAACGAAACAAACAAAACGAAAAGGTGAGGAAATACGGGCCCAGCAGCTTTGACACTAACATGCTTGTGGTGGGGGAAGAAGTTTTCCTTTCTCAGCACCCAAATCCACCTTGGAAAATTGAATGTGAGGCCCTTTATTCAGCATGATTATGCGTAAAACAGGCCTTAATGGCAACTCTACCCAAATACCAGAATGATGCTGAGGGGCTGGCTGATCTTCGTGGAGTGGTGAGATTGGAACCAAGACATTCTTCTCCATGGAAAGATGATGCTTAAGAAATACCTGCACCAAAGTTGCCCCACACACGGCAATTATTTTAAGGAAAATGCCATTTTCCTCTCCCTTTTCAGCCCATGGGGTCCCTGGTGTTCGCTGCCCTGCGGTGTCTGCGGCAGCAGGGAGAGGTCCTGGATGGGCTCCCACACAGGTAAGCACTACAGATCTCCCTCCTCCAGCTTCTTTCTCTGATTTGGCACAAGACAATGGAAGAGAGATGTTGAAGACATTAATTTCAACGTTTCCAGTAACACAATTACTACTGGAAATGTGGCTGAACAACGGCATCACCGCTCACCTCCCTTTGATTTATTCAGCGCCAGCTTTTGCCTGTTCCATTTCTGTTTGCAGGCGTTCTGGTGGGAAAGAAGAGTTTCCCAAACTTTCCTACAGTGAGGGTTTTATAAGCAAGTCCATGCCAAAAATGGTTGTCTGGTCATCTTAAAACTACTCAAATGGCTTTGAAACTTGGGTGGTGCAAAGAGATATTAAAGCCGTTCTGTGGAGCATCCAAATTGTCCATCTGCAAGGCCAGGTTGGACAGGGCTTGGAGCAGCCTGGTCTAGTGGAAGGTGTCCTTGCCCACGGCAGGGGGTGGATTAATATGGTCTTTAAGGTCTTTTCCAATCCAAACCATGCTGAGATTTTATGATTCTGGGATCATTCAACATCCTGACGCTGCTTTCGAGCATCTCCCGGGACCCAAACAAGCAGCTCACGTTTGGCTGTGGGAAGGAAATCTCTCACACACATGGGGTAAGTACATACTGCAGTTGGCTGTTTACTTCAGGTATTTGGAAGGTCTTTTTGATGTAGTTGTGTCCTGATCTCTGGCACAGGCATCCCACAACACCTCGGAGAGGCTGCACCCTGGGCATGGAGGCACAAGGGGGCAAAGGACATGGCTCGGGGCACATGAGAAATCTGTGACAGGATGTGGGGTGACCCCCAGTTTTCCAATTCCTTGGCTAGAACAGGGAGATGGTTTCTGTGTTAGTCTGCCTCATGGGACTGTGACTTTCCACCAAGAAAAAGAAGTTTAATATGAAGACACTCTGCAGACAAATATAGTTATGGGTAGCAGCTCACGAAAAGCAGTTTAACACAGTGTTAAAGAAAATCAAAGTGAAAAATCTCGGTCTTAAAATCGCAGCCTTAACACTTCCACCAGGACTGATCATAAGTTTTTCTTTTCTTTTTTTTTTTCCTCTTTCCTTTTGGTGGAGAAGTTTTTGAAGGTATTTTTCAAACTTTCCAGTTTAGCAATGTGTTGGCTCAAATTGAAAAGAGAACTAGGCACTGGGTCACAGGCAGAATTAGGTTTGTGCTAGTGGTGGGGGCAGGTTGCTGACACAGCTACAATCAGACAAAACATTCAAAACTTCTGGCTTTGTACTTCTCAAATGCCTCTTTTAGAAAATCGCTTAAGTTGTTATTAACATCCACCACCCACCTTCCCTTTCTGGTCCTGACATTGTGTAATAATAGATAATGTTGACATATGTTCCCTGCTGGTCAGAAATACTATACTTCTGTGAAAGGTAACATTTTCAAGCAATGACAAAATGTATTTTACTTGGACAGAACATTAGTTATTGGACTAATCTCCCAATGTGGGATGTGGGGTAAAAGTTTTAACATTTTAGTTGTGGGAGAAAGTTTGTTGGGACAGTAAAAGCATCAGTATGGGGTGTGTTTAGTTTTCTCCATTTCTAGAGGTACTGGCTTGGTATCAAACTCTTGCGTCCGTAGGAATTTAAAAGAAACATTTGCAGTATGTATGAGGAACAGCTGTCTGTGTACTCCCAGCAACTTTTCAAAATGACTATTTGGACATTTTTTTCCTTGGAAGGATTAGAGAATAAGGAGCGTGTGTGTGTGTGTGTGTGTGTGTGTGTGTGTGTCCCACGAGCTCCGAATAATTTTTTATTTTACTGCATCAATTTTGAAATATTGAGTAATTGCTAAAAGAGCTGCATTTTTGTTTCTATTTCCCACTAAACAAAGCTGTCTGAAAATAGAAAAAGAGGAAGAGACAGCAAAATCTTCCAAACAAATATGTTGTGAAAAAACTACTTCTGAAAGTAATCTAGGGTGAGATTCTATAAAAACCTGTCTGCTTTGCATGTTACCCAGCTCAGCACAAGACTGCACAAGCCTGGGGAAATCGGGTTTTATTTTAGGTCTTGCATGGATCTCTGTGCTGGGGAAGCTGGAAATCAGTTCCTTTATTGAATCTGGTCTTTTTACATGCTACAACAGGATCCAGAAATACTCACGGGGGGGGTCCTGTCATGTGGCAGATAAACATCTCTGGCAGTGGGCTCCCTAAGTTTTTTTTTTTCCCCTGCATTACAAAGCGGGCTGATCAGAATTGTGGCTTTTGCTGCAAATCAGGGAAGTTTTAGGGAGCAGCCCTAAATCTCCAGCATCTGCCCTCAGCCTCCCAGGCTCTGACACATCAGTCTGGGGGGGAGCAGTAGCTTTAACCTGCTCAGCCCTCGCCCCAAGCCGTGAGTCCTGGCCCTGGGGACATCTCGGGGCCTCCCAGCAAACCCTTCCCTCTGGGAAGGGGTCTTCCATGGAGCAGGGTGGCCGGGAGCTCCCCCTCCATCTCCCCATCCATCTTCCTTCACCCATCAGGAGCATCCTGTTTGTTTTCAAACTCTCCCTGCCTGTCTGTCGGGCTGCCTTGGGTTGGCTCTGTTCTCAGTTACACCCATTGATGTCAGTGGGGTTGCGTTGGTGGAATCAGGAGAAAAATTTGGCTCCTCGTCGTTTTATTCCCCCTCTCCTCTCCTCTTTTTTTTTTTTTTCCTTTTTTTTTGACACTGCTGAGGCTGAGCCCAGCCCTCTGCCTGGCTTGTCCCAGGCTCCTGCCGCCGCTGGGGTGAGAGCTTCTCCTCTGCAGCTCCTGCTGCTTGGCACGGCTTCGCTGCTTCGGGTCCAATCTCGGCTCAAAACATATCTGTTCTGCTTTCTGCTTCCTCCCTCCCTCTCTGCTCGCTGTAAAGCATTTTATTATCCAGGCTTTATGGAAGGCTCTGTACAAAATGAAGTTGTGAGGTTATTTGTTTTGGTGCAGCCGATCCAATAGTATAAGCTACTTCCCTCCTTTAATCTTCCCCTCTTTAGATAGCACATAGGCTTTTATGTCCATTAATTGTCAGAAATAAATGTTCTTTAGCTATTACTTCCTGAAACAGAGCAGCGATCTCCCTTACATACAGCTGTTTATATTATGCATAGCACAGCCCTGTCATAAGAATACATTATAAGTTTTTGTGAGACCTTGCACTCGCATTTAGCGTAATTTCCAGTTGAACTTCCCCTTTTCCAAAGTATCCAGTGGGCTACTGAGCAGCAATGCCTGCTGCCCCTCGGCTGACACATCTCAGAAGCCAGTGCAGAAGCCAGCGGGCATCAGAAGAAATGGAAGACTGATAGGATATACTGGGTGAGGTTAGTGGAGTTTCACATTGCTGCTTTAGGACCTAAAAATTATTAATTATTCGCTTAATAGTAAAGGCTTCATGTCCCAGCTGAGATTAAGACCAAATGGTGCCAGATGTAGTGCAAACACCTATTAAGTCATCGTCCCTTTATCAAACAATTTACGGTCTAAATAGACAAGACAGAGAAAAGATGGGAGATGAACAAAGAGGTGTCAGCACCGGAGACAGGAAATTGGAGAAATGGGGGCATTAGGGATAGAGAGGGAAATGAAGGCCAGAGTGTAATTTCTGGAGATGATCAGAGAAAGACCCACAAATGGGGTGAAAGCAGAGACGAACTCCACTGGAAACCCACTGTGACAGCTGAAAATGGCCCTGCTTGTCACCACTGCCCACAGGGCTCGGTGGGAAGGAAGAGGTGGTGGAGATGCTCGTTACCCACTTCCACCAACACAACCTGAGCTCTGTCACTGCTGGCAGAGCACCTCTGAACTAACCCGGAGGGTATTTCTGAGCAGGACTGGGGGATGCTCCCTGCAGCCTCTTCTGCAGGATGGTGATGAGGAGTGCACAAGGCTGCTGCTACCATTCCAGGTAACATGTCTGGAATGAGACATCCCCTTAGCCTTAAAGGCTGCTTCTCTCCCTCCTGGTACCTTTCCCAGGCCCCTTGGAGTGTGAGCACCACCGGCCCAGGCTCTCACACTCACTCACATCTACTTACTCCTACTTACACAATTTAATTTGCACTACCTTACAAATCACCTCTGGATTTGGCCCTCAGTTCAGTTCACCTCTAACAGACCGATGTGCTTGGCTACAAACGTTCTGACCGCTCGGGTTTGTCACTTTGAGGGGGCTGCTTTGATTTGTGGCTGTTTTTAAGTTTAGCTCTGTGCAGCAGCAAAGAGCCGACAACTTTCTAAAGTTCCTTAAATTCTCAAAATGCTCTACAAATGTTAACTCTCTGGCAACAAAGTATTTAGGACGCTTTGCTTATGTCTTCATGAATAACATTCGGAAAGGGTTGTGACATACTTGTACCATTATTTTGTATGGCAATTGAAGAAAAAAAAAATCTTGGAAGGATGTTTGTTTTTATTTTTCTTCTTCTGACCACTCTGTTTGGAAGAACTGCCAAGTTTGACTCTAAACTTGCAAGTACAGTAACTTTTTTTCTTTGAAACTTGGGTCTATAATGTCTGAAGCAGCTTTTGGTTGAAAGCAATTGTTACGTTCCTGACTCTTGTGATCAATCGAAATCAATTTCATACAGAAGGTTAACAGAGAAGGTCCAAACAAATGAATCCATGTGCATTTATCTGACAGTATTTCATATACAAATAAAGAAAGCAGTACATTATCAATTCTCCGTAGTAAGAAGTATTCTTCATGTTTTTGTAAAAAGTACTTAAGAGCTGACTTTGAAGAAAGACTTTGAAAACTTGCCAAACCCTCTTTGTATTTTGAAAGTCCACATCAAGAAAGTAGTAAATAGTCATTGAGCGTAGGAAAAAGGAAACTATTAGCATTGTTTTCTTTGAAAGATAAAAAGAAAAATGCAGTGCAAAACTTCATAATCTCTGAAATGTGTATTTGTTATTTGAATCAATTTAAAACAATTGTCACTATTAAGTTCATGTTAGCCTGCCTACTGAACTGTATAAAATGGTTCTGTATCTGCTGGTTTCATGTATATGGGTTCCCCCCTTCCCTCATCTCCTTCTGGTTTTATAGGCTGAAGCATTTCCATTTAACTGCAGAGTTAGAATTTATATGAAGGCTCTGCTTAAAGAAACCAACTTCAGCTCCCCAACCCTCCTCAGGATTTTTAAACCTATTTTCATTCCTCTAATGTAAGAAAGGATATTTATCCTTGATTCTATAAAGCAATAGTCCCTCAGCTTTTCCCTTTCTGGGGCCCCATTGCCATCATGCAGCAGTTCTTTGTAATGTGTTCAGATAAAATATCCTCTTTTCTTGTTGTTGTTGTTTTTATTTTCAGAAGTAAATAGCTCCTGGGCCAGGCTTTCTCTTATACTTAGTGTGATTTGCTGCAGCATCATTTAAAAATTGCTGCTTGTCACCAGGAAACACGAGACCAGGTGGTTTCCATAGGTTGGAAAAAAAGAAGAGGATCATGTCAGGGCAAGCTTAACCACATGTGGGGATGGGAATATGTGCAGACTCACACCATATTCCACCTTTGAACAGGTACATCACACGCTCGCACCAAACACGAGAACCTTGCTATTATTTAATGATGTGTAATCAAGGAGCCAACTTGCCTTTCACCACCACTAATGCAGGTTGTACTTATGCATATATTAATTGTGAAGCCATTAAGCTGTCCCATGTGTGAGGTAGTGCTATGAGGAAATGCCTGTTCACTTCATCTTTAGTAAGTTCAGTACACGTTGGGCTAAAAGGGGATCTAAGCCACGTGTAACCTGCGAGAAACAGAAGTGGAAGCTGGCACAGGGAGAAACATATGTGTGCCACGTAGAAATGGGAGATTTCCCCCTCTTTGCCGTAGAAGTGGCTGTAGGTCATAAAAGAGACCCAGCAAAGACCTTGCAGGGCTGTGTAGGCATATTGGGGTGTTTGGTAGACAGCTACAAACACTGACCTTTTAAGAGGGATCGTGTCTTTATATAGAAAACGTATATTTGTGGATGAGATAAAGGTAGGATTACAGTAAGGATTTTTTTGGCAGGAGTTTCCGTGATTGTATTTCTTAAGAAGATAGTTGATGGATTAAACGATCATCTGAGATTTTCAGAGTTTGTAAAGACTTTCAGATTTACCAATTCATCATCTCTTGTCTCCATCTAATTATTACAAATCTGTTGCCTCTAAATATTTGCTGCTGCTGGATATTGACTCATGTCCTGCCCTAGCTTTGTTCAAAGTATCTATCCCATTTTACAATAAACAATCAAGAAAACATAAAATAGATTAAACTGTGATAAATGCCAAATGCAGGAAAATATCCTGCTGAAAAGCATGAGAATTTTTCATGCTGCTCTGCCTCCATTTTTTTCATTGATAAAATAGATCTATTCACATTCACTTCTCTTACGACTTTTTTTTTGGTAACAAACAGCCTAAGCCTGGACCTGCTGATGGTCTGTTCATGTCCTTTCTCCTTGTAGGGAGATGATGACTGAAATTTGTTGGGATGAGGTTTTGTTCCGACCCTGCACAGGACACCCACAATAATCCCACCCAATGCAATGGAGAGCATTGTCCAAAGGAAGGAGAGAAATTTTAGAGGTTTTATTTTTCTAATAACCAGCATCAAGCAGCAGATGTAGAGGAATGTCACATGGGTCCTTGTGCCCAGAAGAGCAATGCAAATGACTATTCAGCATTTCAATTGTCATTTTTTCTTTCCTTCATGCTCAAAGGGTCTTTTTTAAGAGCCTTTCCCATGCTCTCATTTGGATTGTGACTCTAGGATTTATCTGATAGATGATTGAATGCTTTGTTTTTTGTTGGTGTTGACTCTGTGATATTTAACAAGGAGCGTGTAGCTTAAAAGACCCATATTTTGAATTTTTCTGGTATTTGACTGATTTCAGTGGGGCCGGGTCTTCATCACAAGTCTGATAGCATTACCACAGCTTCATGAGCTAGATAGGAACAGTTTGGATGTTCATAAAAAGTAATAAAAGAAAAAATTACTTGCTTTTTAAAAGAAATGGCATTTGCCCATTTCTGCATTCCTGGAAAAAAATGTCTTTAAGTAGTTCTTTTAGGGATGACTTTTGGTCTAGTTGCTATTTAGTGATAACATCAAGTGCTTTTTAGTCTTCCAAAACGCAAAATTAATGCTGCATTATTCTACCAGTACTATTCCAGCAATGAAGCAGAATCTCATCAAGTCAAACTTTTCGGTTAGGAAGATTAAAGGAGAAGGCAGAGGGAGAAACTCTCCTCTGAGTGTTGAGCTAGATGATCCATTGGCCTCAAAGAAATTGGGGTTTACACTAGTGTAATCAAACCCAGAACTCCTCACATGGATTTTCTATAGATTTTTGTTGATTCTTGAGACATGGAATGATAACAATCCTCCTGTTCCTAAGGATTCTCTATCTACAATCCTCATGGCAGTCGTGTTACACTGGATTGAGGAGGTGTGGTTTGCATCGCCCATGTGGAAGTCCTAGGATAACTGCAGCTGGAATGAGCAGAGACACACTCATTAATACATAAACTACTGTAGCTATGCCTTTTGCTTCCTAGAAATTTCCTGCCTGCATTTTTAAGGAGAATTCAGCAAAAATATCCTTGTCAGTGCTTTGGTTTCGTTTGCAGTTGCAAAAATGTGCTTTTTCGAAATTCAGTGTATCAGTGCAGAAGAAACCTGTTGGGGCTCCGTGTCTTTGGGAAAAGGGGTTGTGTCTAAGTTATTGGTAGGGTGTCACTGCACGGTGCATCCAGCCACCATCCTGGGCATCCACCAAATTTTGGGATGAGAGCATCTTGCTGCCGGCCCCCACCCTACCCCACAGCCTCTGGGACATTCCTACAGCTGCTTTCCAGAGAAATCCCACGCCGGCAGGGTGACTCACATCAGAAGACATTCCAGAAAGAAGAATAATTATGCCGTTGCTGGAATTGATGTAATGGTGTTTTTCAGGATGCTTTAATAGACATGAGTGATGTTTTGGCAGGCAATCGAAATAACCCTGGATATCTGATTGCATTACTGACTGCTACCAAGGGCATCTCTGGGGAAAGGGACATTACTTAAGGTACTTTCTCCGTATTTTTAACTTGCTGGAGCTAAGTTTTAGCGCAGCATAGGGCTCTTTTTCAGATGACAGACATATTGGAGAGCTTAACCAAGACATATAACAAACCAAACTCTAAACATATACAGATTCCAAGAGACAGGCC
This sequence comes from Falcunculus frontatus, assembly GCA_013398115.1. Taxonomy (NCBI): domain Eukaryota; kingdom Metazoa; phylum Chordata; class Aves; order Passeriformes; genus Falcunculus; species Falcunculus frontatus. The sequence goes on along the minus strand of VZRV01009639.1, from coordinate 186,743 downwards.
TGTGTAAACAACATCATAATTCCCTGGGTTATGTGCTGTTTAAAATAACATTCAGCTATGCATTCACCTCAAAAGATTGCCACTTAACGGCGTTGTTTCTTTTTGTAATCTTTATTGTTTAGGTTTATTATGGCTCTCATTTTTTCCCCCTTTAGAAAACATAAACAATTTCCTTGTTTGCCCCGCGAGCGGGATCCCCGTGTCCTGGCAGCGCTTCCTCTGCGCCATGGCCGGCCGAAAAGATAACAGCTAAGGACTGTGTTGAGCCTTCTTCTCCCAGAATTAAGTTTATTCTCCCTGCTTATATGTGTTTTACTACCATGTTCCTCAGGATGGTGTTTCTCGTTATTAATGATTACTACCAGCGTTTAGACACATCGGTTGGAATCCTCTTGTTTAACACCCACCGAGATCCCACCGAGGCCTCATTGCCTTCATTTAGGCCATATATTAAAAAAATGACAATAAAAGAAGCCCTGCACACTGATGTCCCCGGGTTGTTTTGCAGAGCCCTGTCGTTTAGCTGCTCTCTGCAGGTAAATAGGTCTTTTTCTTGGTCTGGCACGTTGATAAGCCTTCACACTTGGCTGGGCTCGAGGTGCGTTTGTGCAAAGGCAGATTGTTTTAGTTAACATAATCAGTGAACTCACTGTTCTACCTGGATGTCTGGGAGAATTGCCAAGAGATTTCCCAACATTTCAATCAGAGGCAGGGGCTATAAAGCTGTCAGTTTTCTTGTAGGCCAATTTGCCTTTGCCATGGTTCTAACGTTGTGCTCATTTATAAAGAAATCAGCCCGGGTCTTTTGGGGTAATATTTTATGCTGGTTTCAATTTGAAGAAGAATGATTTCTTTTTCTTTCTTCCTCCTTTTCTTTTTTTACTTTTTATTGTAGAGATGCATTTTTAAAAGCCATTTCCTGACACAGGGAAACGCCCCACTTTAAGATTCTGAAAAAATTGTAATTAAAAAAGGAATTAAATAATTAATTAGTACTCCAATTTTGTTCCCAGTAGTGGAGCCGAGCTCCTTTCACATATTGTACCAGCCTCAAGTAAATCTGTTCTTAAACAAAGAAATGAAGATACTTAGGTCAAATGTTCAGAGTGATCTTGGTCTGCCTACTAATTAGAATCAGATATATGTTAAACTACCCAAAAATAATTCACTTTCACAGGGAAAAAAAGTATACCTACAAGTTTATGGTTTGCAGGTCATTGTCATCTACCCTACTTCCACCTGCTGCAATAAATTCTGGTGAAATACCTACTACTGAGTACTGAACTTGGGGATTTTTTTTCCCAAGCCTTCAATATTTACCACCTTGTGCCAGATTACGTCATGTAACCTTCATGTTGTGACATTTTTTTAGTGGACGGGATGCATGGAGCAGGGGACCACATCCGCTTGAAATTTCTTTGATGCTCACCACAGGAAGTTTTCCAATATTTGGCCAGTTGGATGTTTTACAAGTATTTTCTCATGTTCAGGGCCCAGGACAACTGTTGGCTTTTTTTGCAAGCTGATGATGGGAAAGGTGGACACATTCATTCTGCTCTGCAATGCCTCCAGCTGCAGGGAGTGGTGGTGGCAGGGGTGATGCTGATTGCACAGTCCCGTGTCAGCCAGCAGGACAGGTACGTGGTGCCAGCAAACACATTTTGCAAGGTCATCCTCAGTAGGTCCATAATTTTGAAGTTTTAGGTTCCTGACGGTCAGTGACTCCAGAACTTGAAGCAATGAAGCAGGAAGATGGTGACCCTGGGAGAGAGGAGAGATGGGGTAGGTTTAGGCTGAACATTGGGGTTGTTCAGTCTGGAGAAATCTCCAGGGAGATCCTAAAGCACCTTCCAGTACCTAAAGGTGCTACAGGAGAGCTGGAGAGGGACTCTTTACAAGGGCCTGGAGTGACAGAACAAGGAGGAATGGCTTTACACTGACAGATGGCAGGTTTAGATGGGATATTAGGAAGAAATTCCTCCCTGTGAGGATGGTGAGGCCCTGGCACAGGTCGCCCAGAGAAGCTGTGGATGCCCCATTCCTGCAATTGTTAAAGGCCAGGCTGGATGGGGTTCTGAGAATCTTGGTCTGATGGGAAATGTCCCTGCCCATGGCAGGCAGTCTTGGAATGAGATGGTCTTTAAAGTCCCTTCCAACCCAAACCATTCTGGGATGCTATGATCACCTGTCACGGGAGGATTTCACTTCTACCAGGAGCATATCAAGGCTTGACAAATTCACCTGTCGGAGGCTTCACACAGCTGATTTATTTGCCAAGACAGGTGGAGAGCTGCCCGGGCTTATCTCTGAGCAAAGTGGAATGAGAAGAGGCATATTAAAGAAGTTCTGCCTCTGATTGCAAAGACGAGAGCGCGACTGTTACAGCGCCGCAAATTAGCAGACGGTTTTAAACCAGCTCCCAAGCACTGAAATTAAAAGCACTTAATACAGGAATCATATTCTCCAGCTAAGGCACAACGGGACTCTGGTGAATTTAGTTTATAATGCTTCCGTGTTGTAACAGAAATTTGTCTTTTTGAGGCAATCAGGGGAGCCGCATTACAGCAGGACTTGCAAAGATTCGTGTTTGTGTCTGGTGGTTGCAAATGCATTAACTCTTTCGTGTGAAACTCCTCTGCCAGTGCCATGATTCCTTCTGTGCTGAGTTCAGTGGACCTCTGAGAAATAATGTTCAGTTCCAGGTGAATAGGAGACAGGTAACAAAATCTGCCACATGTTCATTTCCTGAATAGAAAAAATGATCCTGTAGTGGAATTCTATGAGTAAAGATAGGTTGGACTGTTTCCTCTCGGGGTAATTTGTTACGAATGTAACAATTAAGCAAGTCAGCCTCTGGTGTTGTGGCTCAGCCACCAACCGGATCCATGAACATTTAAATCAAGATTGCAATTTTTGGAGGATTATTATAGTCAAGAAGAAATAAAAGTTTCTTACATTAATTAACATTTTCCTCACGCAAAGTGATATAGACATAGAATCCCAGAATTCCCGAATGGTTTGGGTTGGAAGGGGCCTTAAAGATCATTTCATTCCACTCCCTGCCATAATGAGGGGCACCTTTCCCTGTCCCAGGTTGCTCTAAGCCCTGCCCAACCTGGCCTTGGACACTTCCAGGGATGGGGCAGCCACAGCTTCTCTGGGCACCTTGTGCCAGGGCCTCACTGCCCACATGGGGAAAAATTTCTTCATAATATCCCATCTAAACCTATATTCTTTCAGTCTGAAGACACTCCCCCTTATCCTGTCACTCCAAACCCTCATAGCCTGTCTCCATCTTTCTTGCCAGGTCCCTCCAGGTACTGGAAGGCCACAATCGGGTCACCCCAAAGCGTTCTCTTCTTCAGGATGAAGAACCCCACTTCTCTCAGCCTTTCCTCATAGACTGTCAGCCTTTTTTCCCTTTCTCTCAAACGTTGGCAAACACACCACAATAGCCCGCATTGTAATGAGATAGCAGAGGAGCTGGCTGCCATGCTCATTACTGTTTCATTACTTGGTGATCGGGAGAGCTTTTTTCCATCAGTGCCTGATTTCTGTGTTATCAGGAAAAGGGCAAGATCTTTGATGTTTTGTAACATTCTCCAGCGCTACTAGAAAACTAGTTGTTTTCTTCCTTTTCAAGGATAAATCAGTGGTTTATAATTGATCTATAGCAGATCTTTCAGATTTAACCTAGGGTCATGTATAAAATATTAAATACGGCCATTATAGGGACTATGCTTTTTTAAAAAAACTGTATGGGTGTTAGCCTTTATATCCTAGACGAATTCCAACTTGGGTAATTAATTTTTTCCTACATTCATTTTCCATGCAATTTTAATTGGGTACAATATTTTTCACTTCCAGTGCAAAGTAATAGTCCCTTGTCCTCTGCTGTGAAAGAGTTAATACGTGCTGAGCCAGAGGTTGCTGCACTTCAGTAGTAAGTGAATCTGCTACGTATGTTTGAAGAAACCAGCACAGAAAAATGCCAAATCCTCTTGAAATAAGGTACCAAATTTGTCAGATGTTTTGGCATGCTGTAAAAGTTTAAAATTACATTAGTGGCATCCAAGTTATCACATACATATCCTAAAAAGCAGATTTTTCGTAGTGTTCAAATATTCAGCATGCAGCTCATCAGATTGCGTTAACCACCACTACAAAAGGGAAAGGAATCAATACATATGTAAATGTGATTCTGGTTTAAAAATCTATTTTGGGTTTTACTGTTGCCATGCTAAAAGGCATTGTAAACTGCAACAGACCCATTTCCTATGGGTTGGCTTCCCTCTGCCACCGGAGCAAGTGGAGCACGTGGCTCTCCAGAAGAGGAGAGCAGTGAAATGAGGGCTGGTGTTAATTATTTCCAGGAGATCTTGTTCCACGTTGAGGAGGTGCCTAGAGATGAAACCCGTTTGAGAGGTTTTCCTGGACTTTGGAAATCACACGGATTGTTTAAACATTTATTATGGATTGCATAGCATGGGCAAAACATACTTTGGTTTTTGGATTAGGCAAGAAATGTTGTCATTAACACCAGACTCTGTCTAATTTAAGAAATCTGAGTCAGTTATCTGAGGCTGTGAGGTCCATTAGCAAATTTTTCTCCATCTGTAGAAGATCATACATGTCACCTAGAATTATACTTCTTATTTTTCTACTCTGGAAGATCCAACCCAATTCAAAATATTCACAAAGGGTGAAATTGTATGCATAAAAAAGAGCAGACAAATAACATTTTCCCCAAGCAGTGGTCCTTGAAGTTGTTTACATTCATCTATATCAATAAAATCAAAAGCCGGGTGTTCTTCCTCATTCTCTCCTTTGTACACTGTATTTGTTTCCTTTGAAAAGAGTTGGCACTGGAGAGAATAATGATTGAAATCCCAAAGGTGACAGAATTTGACCCTGACAAGGGTTGAGAAGTTTGTCTGAGCACAGCAAGGGAGTGCGACCCAGGGAGCGCTCGGGGGACAGCAGTCACCCCAAGCGTGAAGCGCAGAAGGGTGTGGCAAGGATGGGAGCTGCTCTTGGGTAGCCCCAAAAGATGTTAATTGCTCTAAGATGACCTTTCCCCTTTTAAAATTTGCTCACCTTGATGTCAGGTACAGAAACATCAAAGAAAAGCCTTCGCAAAAGCAAAGAACGAGAGGGGAGTTTTGGATTGGTTTTCTAACAGATGTCTGGGGGGGATCAGAAAGGCCATGTGGACAGACCATAAGGATTTAAACCAATTTAAGAGATCAAGAGGAGAGGAGAGAAGGCAGAGGTGAGACAGAACAGAGACCTGCCCTGTGTTGGTGTAGGGAGCAGAGGCTGTCTGGTTGAGTAGTGGGGTTAGGGAGAAAGAGTTCTGGTTCATGAAGGGACCTCATCGAAGCAGAGATTCACTCCTAGTCTTCCAACAAAACATTTGCCCACAGTACACTTTTGCCCAGGAATTCATATTAAAATGCAAAGCATTTTGTAGAAACAAAATCTCAGTGAAGAAACTTCTGTACATTAAATACAGGCAGGTTATCAACAGGGATAGTTATTAATAAAAATACGATCAGAGAATATTCTGCCTTTTAAATTCATCGTTGAATAGCCACAGTGGAGTTTTGGTTTGTTTATGCCGAGCACCCAAAGAGAGAGCCTCCAGAATATTTGAGGATAATCTGTGGGGATTTTTGCTTCATCTGTAGCTTTCCTCTTGGAATTTAGTTTTCTTGCTGTAATCTGAGCATCACTTTAGGTCATTCGGAGATATTTATTATCTTATTAGAGGGAAGTACCTTCACTGCTCCTGCAGCAAGGTTTTTGGGAATCACCCAAAAAACCATCACAAGCAATGCTGTGCTTTGTGGATGAAAGCAATGTAAATGCAATTATACACAATTATGCAATTTTAACCTTGTGTTTAAGACAGTAACAAACATTCTGACTTTATGGGGGTTTTGTGTGCTCTTGCATGCTCAGTGATGCATTATGGCACACGCCACCGCACTGTGAAATGCCACACCATGGCACATGACACCGAGTTCCCCAGGAAAGTTCAGGAGATGGCTTGGTGTGGAGAGCAAAGCTGTACACTGCTGCTCTTTCAGTGTCAATATTCCCATATGGAAATGAGTGAGGAGATTCAGAGTTTCCAGATGACTCTGGGAAGCCAGCAAGAAATTGGTCTGTGCTGTCTCCAGGTTAGCATTGATATAGAAAAGGATTGGAGAGAGGAATGTTCAGCACCCAGTAAAGAGAAAGGGAAACTCTGTGTCCTCAGGATCTCCCTTTTCTCCCCACAAAATTTGCAGGTGGAGTAAAGGCAGCACAGCAAGGAGGGGGCTGATGATTTCTCATCTCATGCTTTTACCACTGGGACATACTTCCTCTTTATCTTTCCCCTCCCTCTACCCCAAACGCCTGAAAATGATGCTTCTTTTCTCATTCTCTTTTGAAACATTGATGTAGAAGGTTTGGAAAATCCAAATTTTTGATATGAAGCAATAGCCCCTGAGAACTCATTGAATATAGCACTTATTTTTTTCTTTCCAACCCTTTTATTGCTGCATCACATTGCCAAATTTACAATCTTTTAGCTATTATATGACTCCATTGTGACTCTATCCAATGATTAATGTGGGATTAATAATTTTGTCCGGTGAATATTGGTATAAAGGAGTGACTGCTGCTGACTGTGCCCCTGTTAACAACACATTTCCATCGGTTTGGAGAGCAAATTATTGTGTGCCTCACCTACTCAGAAACAGCTGTTCCAAGAAAAGGCAGAGTATTAGACTGTATCTTCAGGAACAATCTGTTTTCTGTCTGTAATTAATATGTTCCGGATTGTTTGGCTACTTTGGTCAGTGCATCACAAACTGGACTATTATGCTCGAAGCTACTTTTGGGACATCCAGTAATAGCTCCTTCTGAAAGCATTGAGAGCAACCCCTGTAAATCACTGTGGGTTTGAGTAACTATCCAGCTTTGCCTAAACCATGCCAGGTTTCTGTAAGAAGCGATGAGCTATCACTGGGTAAAAAAAAAAAAAATGTATCCTTGATTCACACCTCACTGGTGTAAATCCTGTTCCAATTTTAAAAGCACCTTGTTATAACAGTGTTGGACAGAGGAATTCTTGAGGCTAAGTGACATTTGCAGCCTATGATACTGGTGTATCTGTGCTGTGTATCCATCAACATTTGGCATTTAAGAAAATCTGCTCATCCTCGCATCGCCTGTTAAACACTCACTCTAATAGCAACAAAAAAAAAAAAAAAAAAAAGGAAAGTAAAAAGAAGAAAATAATCCTCTTTGCATTTGAGTTTTTATTAAGCAAAAAAAGGGGTCAGTGTGACCATAACAGTGTGAAATCAGCCCCAAATGACCTCAGGAAAATGTACACCTTGAAGCCAAAGGTGGGTTAAAATGACATTTTTTTTCTCCACGAATTCATGCTGGAATAACTTGCGCTCTTTAGTGTGCACAGCTGTATTATCCCGGGGCAGTTTTTGGCTCGGTGTGAATTTACACATCTGTCAGATCGCTTGGAGATCCATAGGCAAGATGTAGTGCTCGGGAACATTGTGTGGATTCGGGATGTTTCCTGTAGGAGCTGGGAAGCGATGAAGAACGAAGGGCTCGCCTTCTCTCCTCCCTACCCATCACCCTCGGCTCCAAGGAACAGGACAAAAGCATGTCTGTTCACAGGTGATTTTAGGCTCTGCTTCAAGATTTCAGTCTTAATTCAAACCCACATTTTTTGGTTCAGAACTGCTAATTTAAAACCGTTTGTGCAGTCCCTCCAGTTTATTCCAAATAGCGGTCCCCAAGGGGTGTTTAAATTTGTGTTAAGGACTAGAGGTTTGTCTGGTTTTTTGGAAGCAGAAGCTGAGCATCAGACTATGAATACTGAAAGCTAATCTAGGAATTCAGCCACAGATCAGATTCCTTTTCTTCTCTTAGTTTCTTTTCCTTAATGAAAGGAGGTTGTAGCCACGTGGATGTTGGTCTCTTTTCCCAGGTAACAAGTAATAGGACAAGATGAATTGGGCTCAAATTGTGCCAGGGGATGTTTAGATTGGATATTAGGGAATATTTCTTCACCAAAAGCATTGTCCTGCCCTGGCACAGCTGCCCAGAGCAGTGGTGGAGTCCCCATCCCCGGAGAGATTTAAAAGCTGTGTGGATGGGGCACCTGGAGACATGGTTAATGGTGGGCTTGGCAGTGCTGGGGAACGGTTGGACTCAATAAACTTAGAGGTCTTTCCTAACCTAAATGATTCTATAATTTTATTCTATAATTATATATTTCTTTAGTCATTTCTGTGTCGTCTTTTTTCCTGGACTACTGTTCATGGTTGCTCAGCTCCCAAATTTTTTTGTGTCTTCAAAACCAAGGGCATTTTCGCAGATTCCTCAAGGCACTCTGCTTTATGTGTGATCCTGATTTCCTCTCCAGAGCTCTTCAAGCCTTCTCGGTGCTGTGCCATGGCCTGAGTTGGAGCCTTGCAACCACTCAGTTCCTGCACCTGCCTCCACTACCAGCTTCCCAGGTGTTCTTTGGAATATTTTAATTTATTCCCTATATGGTGGTTTTACACCACTCTGGCCTCGAACTTGCATCTGTGATTGCTGCCATGTATTTTAATGCATAATGAATTTTGAGAGGCAGTTTCTGTGCTTCTATGTAAAATACGGTTGCGTTGTCCATGTAGCAAAAATATTTTTTTGATCCATAACCCTGGGATAAGACAAAGAAACTTAATTTTTCTTTAATTTTTATAGAAGGAGAGTGAACACAGTAGAGCAGGGCAGGGTTTTCTCGTTTGCAGAGCCCCATTGCAGGGTTTGGGGCAGTGTTGTGTGTGTTGGTGAAGCGAGAGGCGAGGCGGACGTGCTCGCTTGGATTGGTTTTGGGGGAGGTTGTGCGTAGCTCATAGTGGAGCTGGCACAGCTTCCAGGCCTGGGGTTAAGTTGCTCAGTTTGGTTCAATTGGTAATTAATAAGAGCAATGGCCAATTTGACTTTATACCATGTGTCTGTCTGTGTGGAACCTGGCACACACAAACCCCCTTTCTACCCAGCAAGATGGTCAGTGTATTTTTTGACATTCTGGGAGCTGGGAAGCATGTGGAGTTTTTGGTGAAGGAGAATAATCCTCCTGGCCCCCGACACAGGTTTAGAATGGTGGTTAAATGTGACTTTCGAAATGTTTCTGGAGTGCTGTTGTAGGCTCACCTCCTACAGCTTCCAGATTTTCAGCAGACAGGTCCCTCACAGTTTCAGGGCAGCATCACAGCAGTTGGGTTGTCTCGTAAACCCAGAAGGGGCCACCAACATTTTGGTGCAAGACTTCCCCCCACACCCCTCCAAAGAGGAACATCTGCTCCTTAGCATGCTGCTCATTTCCATGGCAGGACTCCAGTTGCTCTTCCAACGCAGAGCTCGGCAATAGTAGTGCTGGTGTCTGAGCTCTGGAACAAACCAAGGGGTCTGCGTGTGCTTTTGTGTGCCATGAGTTATTTCTACTGTGTGCTTATTTATAATAATGCATTCATTATTATGAGGGAGCCTTTTTGCTCAGGAATCATCACAGCACACGCTGTAAATGCATCTTGACAATAGTTTGCGTTTGTAGATTATGGACTCATAATACGTATTTATTTGTGTGTATAAAACTGTAATACCAAATGCATAGTAAAAAAGGAAAAAAAAAAAAAAAAAAAAAGAAAACCAACCCAAAAACAAACCTTAGGAAATTGCATGAACAGTAGTTCCATTTAAAATATCATATCTTGGCCAATTTTGTTATGTCCAAATATCCTAGTCACATTGTAGACTAACAGCCTGCCAAATTTCACTTAAAAGCACAGCCAATTTTTAAGTTACAGAAGCACAAAGAGCAGTGGAATGTTCTTTTTTAGGACTCCTCTAACTTAAACAAAAATTATAAGGTTTTTATTGTTTTGCTTAAATCCAAGGGAAAAAAAAAATATTTGCTGCAACTCAGCCTGGATCACGCTGCAGAGTTCAGCATTTGGCTGTCCTACATGAGTAGAGTGTGCTACTTAAAACAAGTTGATTTGCTCCTTAGAAGTTCAAAGCCCATGTAAAAGTATATCTATTAGTAAATATGAGGCAGTCAGAGGAATTTTTATTAATGGAATCTCGCTTTATTTATTTATTCCCACCCCCCCTCCAAGCAGAGGAGTTCTCCCATTGGACTATTAACTAGAGATATTTTCCCTGCTGACTGCTGCTCTGAATTGGGGTCTTTTCAGAGGCTTTATCTTGCTCTTTTCAGATTGTAACAGGATACAGTCTCACTCCCAGTGCAATAAAGAGAAAGTTTAAAATAATCTGAAGTAAGAAACACTGACCGATTTTTTTTGCTCCTAGCAGTGATGGTCAGGAACTACTATTAAAATATCTTAGAGTGAAGAAAATAATATTCAAATTGTGGACATAACCCCAAATGTTGCATGAAAGAATTGTGGGGGATTTTTTAAATTTTGACTAAGGTTTTGTTGTCAGGAAAGAAAAAAATTCACTTTTAAGATTTCTCATCTACATACTTAAAATCATTTTCCACTGGCATCAAAGGAACAAATGCATGGATTCATTAGAATAATTACAGGGAAAAAAAAAAAAAGGAGGAAAATGGAACCAGTGCGTTAAAATCTCCATTTTAGCTGTGTATATTGCCTGCCATACGGGGGGAAAACAGTTAATTAGGACAGCAAAAGACAGCACAGACAGAAAATGTGCCGTGTGACAAAGGTGGCAGAACTCGCCAAAGATTCGGACTGAAGGAGGAAGTTATAACCATCCCTACAAGATGGCTTAAAAAATTATATATATATATGTATATGTAAAAATTTTTTTTAAAAAATGTATATTTAAAAGCCCCCACAGCAACCCCCCACCACTCGGTTAGGATATTTCCAAAAGGTTACGGCTGTAAAATAGTATTTATTCCTCTCTGCTGCGCAGGCGGCTGCTGCTCCCTCCCCGCTCCCCGCGCCGCCTCCAGCCCCGCGCCCCGTTCCCATTCCCATTCCCGTTCCCGTTCTTTATTCCCAGAGCAGCTCTCAGCCCGCGTGGCCAATCGGGGCGGCAGCGCCGGCCCAGGACCGCGCTTGGTGCTGAGCTCCAAATGTGATTCCAGCCCTGACAGGGGGATTATAGGAAACAGATGACTTACGCTTCTAATTTGTGGCCTTAAATTGCAAACAGAATTTCAGGAGTCGAGCGGAGTAATAAATGGCAATAGAGAAAGCCACACACAGCCAAATCAGTATGTGGTGGTTGTAGGTTAAACTAAATAGGAAGAGACAGGTTATGATGGTTTAGTGTATTACAGAGAAGAAAGTCTTAAATTACTGGTGCTGAGAGGTATTGCGCTATGGCAGACAGTATTGCATTGTGTAGTCTACAGATATCACAAGCAGAACAATAAAAAAGCAGGTTTAGCATAAAACCTGTTGCTGGACAAATCTTTTTTTCCTTCCCCTCAAAATGGAAGCGGTGTTTTATGTTTGTTTTGACCTTAACTATATGCTTGCCCCTTAACATCTGTTTTCTACTGTTGCAGTTTTTCACACCAAATTAACTGTCAGGGCTTCAGATAAAATAAAGTTGAAAATACTTCCAAATTATTTTTTTGGTGACTTTCAAGACTAGAAGAGTGTCCTGTTACTCTTCCTGTCCTTATCTCCCACAGGCATAAAATATATTCTGTTAAACATTTTCAAACTGTTAAAAATTAGAGTGGCAGATTTTAAACTTTTTTTCCTTCTTTTTTTTTTTTCTCTTTTTGCTGATGGCATCTCTGCCATCCGCTGCTTTTCGTGTAGTGGCATCAGAGTGTGTTTTGGAGGAGGATTTTTGCTCTTTCCCGCTGGATCTGCTGACTTCTTTTGTTATCATTTGTAGCTCCTGGTTCTGAAAAGGTTTGGCGTGTTTATTTAATGATGATTTGTATCAAAAGCTTGCTCCACAGTGTTAATTGGTGCATGCTCCTTGTAAGCCTTAAATTATAAAGATATATTCTTAGAGCCCAGAGTGGTTTCAGCTCTGATATGCCAATGACTAATGTCAGATTTGAATTTTTTTTTTTTTTATCCAATAGAAGAGGGAAGGAGAGATGAGGAATATGCTTAAAGGTCTGGAGGAATAGCTGGTACCACAAAGGCATATGTCAATTGTTAGTACTTCTTAAGCCTCTTAATTTGAAGACGTATTTTAAAAAATGGAATGAGTCTTGTCTTTAACAATATGTGATCTCTGGAGCCTCTGGAAGCTGTTAAAAAAACATTCCCATTACACACTGAGTAACGTGCCAGCATTATCCTACCACTCAGACAATATTGCCCTAAAATGACGACTGCCCAGACCTCCACAGAGCATTAACTCAAAGGTTTAGAACAAGAGAGGAGAAATAAACCTTTGGCTCCCAGGTGCTTTGCATTCCTGTGCTGTACAGGACCCTAATCTGTGCAACCTGTAGTCTCCATCCCGGTGATTTCCCACTCGGAGGAACCCTTTAGTGTTTCAGGGCATTGTAGCAGGGCCAACGCCGACGTTTCATTCCAGGCAGCGGAGCCTGCCTGCATCTGAATGAACATAACTGTTATTATTGCAAAATGATTATTGTTTTAAGCGGGTCTTTTGATTATCATTGAAAATGACTGGCTAAATACATTTTGATTAATCACTTGCAAAAATTATGCTTGTTAGAGCTGTTTTATATTCTCAGTCGCTGTGTTCTCACTGTAGGTTGTAGCCATTTCTTTACAGCTGAAGATTTTTTCCCTTTAAGTCACCTGGTGAGAAAGGAAAACAAATCTTAGTTGAAAGCTTTTGTCTGTGAGACAGACTCCTCTTTTCATCCCTATGTCCTTTAAAAAAATGCTCAATTATTGTCTGTGCCATGGAGGAAAGAATGGGGCCTACACAGGACCTGAACCTTTTCAGACAGGAGATGGCTTTTGTTTTTGCACCCCATCAACACCGCTCACCTAATTAAATCTGATATCTCTGGCTGAAGCAAAATGATTTGTTAATAGTTCTTTGGGAATTTCCTTAATGAGTTTAGATGTCTTTTGTATGGTACATGTGGGGGTATTTTGCAAATGGAGCTGAAAAAGAAAAAAAAAAAAAAAAAAGAAAGAAAGAAAAATGGGGCAAAGAGAAGAGGAGAAAGAGCACCAAAGCGAGGAGCAAGGTGTGGGCTGACAGCGGGTCCTGGTGGGCTGCCACCAGTCATTAGCCGGGGACACGCGGCAGCGGTGCCGGGGAAGAGCCCTCCCCATCCCACACAGCCAGGGACATCTGTCAGGGACTCGGATATTACACCTTGATCAGGCCGAGACAGTGACACCATTTTCTTTAACAAACACCAGCAGCTTTTCTTTCTCCTTTATTTTAACATTTCTCAGGGGTTGGATTCCCTTTCTTCTCCTGCTCTGCTGAGAGTAAAAGGAGCTTGTTAACTTGCTTAGATATTTTGACTGCTGATGCACTTTGGCCACTTGCCTGTGGTAACAGTGTCAAAGCATTACTTGGGATAATTGCTATATTTGCAGTCTGAAGAGTGCTCTGACTTAGTGTTCAAGCTGCTGAATAAAAAAGAAATTGTCATTTTGGAAGAAATCTGTGAATTACCCTCCCAGTTAAAAAAGCGCACAATTTTCAAAATGTCTTTTCCCCTTGTGTTCAAGCATAATGTTATTCAGATAATTAACATTTTAATAACTCGCTTAAAATATGAGAGCAGCTTAAAAGGCTCTGGTTTCAGTAGGGTTTTGTTTTGTTTTTATTTTTAGCTTTGGGGATTAACCACTATGGGGCTCTATTTCTTCATTCTGTGCATACCCAAAAGTACCCACCGGTCCATAAAAACACCGTGAGCTTCCAGCTTGGGCTTTTCAAAGGATGCAGGATCCAGCTCAGAGTTTTCACCAAGTTTACTTGTCCTCCTAGTTTCACACTTTGAACTAATATTGTAAAATATCAGTGTTCTTGTAATTATGAAATAACTGGGATATTAAAAATATTAGTTAGGTTGTCAGATGTGGCTCAAGCCATACCGCATATGGATAGTCCATGACAATTTTTTGATAGCCCTTCATTTAGTAAAGATGTGAATAATTCATAGGTGCTCTTATGACATCCATTTTCCATGTGGAAGTTGAGACTATAATGGAATTTAATTGTATGAATGCTCCACAAGAAATGGCACCTTTAAACTATATTTATTATGCATTACACCTTTCTGAAATGTCTGTGCGTCCCACTTGTTGTGCAATCTTTTTCTCTGAGATATTAGAACAGATACCATGGACAGGCTTTGGTCCAGGAAAAAGTCCAGATTTCTTCTAGACTCACTGGATGTCCTTGAGCTTCCTCTGATCCACCTCTAGCAGGGGCACCTGGTGGGATCTGGTTGGGGCAAAGGGTTGGAATCCAAGAGTCGTGGACTCCAGGTCAGGTCAACGCTTCCATCAGCAGCTCAGGGCAAAAGCAGGAGAAGATGATCCAAGCACACCTTGCTTCTTGTGGCCCCTTTATTGTCAAGTTTGCCCCAAAACTCTTAAGAGAGAAAGTAAACAGAAAGGAAAGATACATTCTGATATTCAGAATTTTGCTTCAAATCCTGCTTGTCCAGATTCACACTTTTAAAATTGCACTGGATCATGGTGCCACAGCACCCAGGCCATGTATTGCAGAATCACAGAATCCCAGAATGGTTTGGGTTGGAAGGGACCTTGAAGACCATCTTGTTACAACCCTCTTGCCAAGGGCAAGGCCACCTTCCAACGGACCAGATTGCTCCAAGCCTGGCCTTGAACACTTCCAGGGATGGGGAGTTTAGCAGGCTAAACCTGTTGGGAAAACCATCATTTAATATGATCTAAAGGACATCCAGTAGGAGAAACAGAATGATGAAAGGCTTGAGTGAACCCTTCCAGTGCCCATCCTCAAGCCCAAGTTAATCAGCCTGGAAATTACCGGTTATCATCAGCCCTGCCGCTGTTTCTCACTTACCTGTGTTCGGTTTCAGTCCTGTTGCATCTGGCTCCCGTCATTTTACGGCACGCTGATAAACAGTTATTGATTTAATCAAAATTACGCAGCCAGGACCGTGCTTGGCCCCAGGAAATCTTGCAGGGAAGCACCTAGCAAAATTACTCAGCCTGCATTTTTCTGTTGCTCGTGGGCTTCAGCACTCGCCCGCTCTAATGCAAAGTGAAGCATACTTTGTTCTACTGCCTCCAGATACCTTGTGTGGCTGCCTGATGCACTCTGATGTGCATTTCACCTGGCATTTGGAAGTATTTATTTAACACAGGCATGATTACTTCTCTTGCGGTGTTAATTCTGAAAAACGCTGAGCTCTTCCAAAAAGTGCTGGTTGCTCTCCTGACAGACAAGGTGGCAAAGGGGAAAGGTGCAGGGTCCCAGCTGATGTGGCCCGAGGCTGTTGGTGGGGAGGGTTTAATGTGCATGACAAATTTGCTGCTAACAAAATTGTTCAGGGGCTAGATTTTACTCTGGGTTATGTGGATTTGAATTTGCAGCGCTTCCAGAGGGTTCATCTGTTACTGGAAATTTCAAAGGTGGCGTAGCTCAGAATCTGGCCGTCTGTGTTTTGGGGTGTATTCTGCTCAGTGAGAGAAACTGCCCATTTTAACTCTTCCTTTATTTAATTATCCCTTTTAAATTACCTATTTCCTTTTAAAAGAGCTCTTTTTGTTTTATTTCTTTTAGATTTCAATTGCCTATCCTGACCATTTACAAACAACTTCTGTATTAAAAAATAAAAGCAAACCAAAACTACCCCATTAAAAGAAAAAACAAAAAACCAAACCACCCCTCCAAACACAAAAATCCCAAAAGTTAAATAGTATGAAAGAAAAGCTTCTTTCTCTTCGGGTAGGATCACCAGGGCTGGGATAAGCCCCTTGCAATATTATACATATTTGAAACATGAGAGCTATTGTTTTGAAGCTTTACAATGTTATTGTCCTGCTTGTCTGAGTAAGAAGCGTGTATCTCTGGTGGATGGAGGTTAGCTAAGTAAGTCATGCATAGATGGAATTTATTAAGTTTGCATGGTAGTGACAGCTGTGAGTGGGAACAGTAACTCTGAACGTGCCAGGGCTGAGAAAGGGAAGGAATTTTCATATGTGTCTTAAAGGAAAATGGTGGGGTAATGGTGAGAGCATTTCTAATCACTCCATCTCATTACCAGGGGGGAAAGTCACTGAAATGATTTTTAAAGAGTAATAGTCTGGCAGAGATCTGCCTTTGGACAAGCTCACCAGGCAGACGAGGACAGGGAAGAGTCGGGCTCTGTTAAGAACCACTGAAAATCAGCAGTTTAATACAAATCCATTCAAAAGGAGTTATAAATACACATCAGTGCGACGTAGGAACTAGTTAAGTTATCTGTTAAATTGGCTAAAAATGTTTTTTAAATATAGAATTCACCCCCAAATCACTTCCTAACCATCTGATCTTCAGGAGCTTCTCGTGGAAGCACTTTTTTTCCCTTTCTTTATTTTGCATTCCCTCTCTGCCTCCTGAGATGAAACTCACCTTTGCTGCTGGATCATTAAAATGGCAGCTGTCACTTAGAGGGAGACAAATTCCAGTTGCTGGGGCAGATCCTGGCAGGGCTGTGTGTGCAGAGAAAGGTCAGCCTGGCTTGTGAGAGCCAGGGATGGGCTGCCTGGGGAGCAGAGCAGACCCAGGCAGGGACAGAGGGAGAAACGCTGGGAAAGGGGGAAATATTTATCGATGACACACCTGATATTAAGCCAGCTCGTCCTCCTGCTTTATTGCTCTGGTTGTGGTGAATCAGACAAGCAACAGAACTCGTCTGGAGCAGGGATGATCCAACCCAAAAATAGCGAGAGGAGAGATCTCCTGCCTCCCAATGCTGCCTGGAGCGGTTCCAGAGCAGAACATACTGACACGGCTTTTCAGTGTCTCTTTGAAACCCAAGATCCTTCTCTGGCACCTGTGGGGCTACCAAAATGTGAGGTGATCCCTCTGCACCTCCTTTGCCACCCCTTTGTGCCCTTCCTCCTCTTGCTGCATCTGGCTGCACCTGGGATCCCATCCCTGTACATTGTACATGTCAGAAATGCCACAGGATGGGCAAAGCCTTTTCCTGTGGTTGAGGTATAAATCTGATCAGCAGAACATGATGTCTGCCCTGGTTTTTTTAAAAACAGGGTTGCTTGTTCCTTTTGTTTGATATTATATATATTTTTAAAACAACCCCTCTCTTCATAGCTCTCAGCACCATTCAGATTTTGGTTTTTTTCAGGCAGATTAAAATTAATTCTAATTTTAGAGAGCTCTTTAGGTGGCATCTTTTAATTTTCACCTTTTCCTGGGCTTTTGTTCCAGCCTAAAAATGAGCTTACGGTAGGTTAAATCCATGTTGTTAATGAAGCACTTCTTGCTCTCTGTTTTTCTGTTGTTAGACCACATAGGATATGTTCTGTTGATGTGTGGGGACTTATGATTAGATGAGAATTTACCTCTGAGGAAGCTCAGATTATCACACATAAAGCATCAGAAATAGAAAAATGATGTGCACAACCATGAAAAAAACAATGGATCTTATCTTTAGTTTTTTCCCTAATCACCCTCCAGCATCACTACAGCAGTTAAGTTGCCTCAGGGCTCGCTAGGATTTATAGTTTATTATAACATTGATAAGAGCAGCTGAGCGAGCAGTGAACTGGATGTTCAGTAAATATTAGTTTGAATTCGTGGCAGAATTTTGATCTGGCATGTTCACAGTCCTCCCGCATTTACAAAGTTCACTGCAAAATTGCACTGCATTGACTAGTTTGGCAAATTTTTTGTGTGTGTGTGTGTGATTTTTTGCCTGAGCAGGGAACTAACCCGTGTAGATCAAACAGCTCTCGCTGTGGCTGAAAACACAGTTTGAAGTTGACGTTCTGTCTGTCACATGAATTCCATATTTCACTTAATAAGTTATGCAAATGGTGGATTTCATGTTTGGCTTTTTTTGTAGTGTTGACTTTGAGTTTTGAATAACATCCAGGCTTAATAGTTTGATTAGTGAAATTAGAGAATAATTGGGAAGAGCAAATCGTTGCTTTCGTGATCTGTCGGTGAATCATTTAGATGAAACTGTTCCCTGTGCCTTGTTTCCTCGTCTTATATTTTGACACTTGATGCCACATCATTCAGGGATTACCCTGAGGAGCTTTCCCTTCCTTTGCAGGGAAGTAAAACCAACCCCCCCACACACAGTGGGAAGCCCAGGGCTGAGTGGGAATACCAGCACTACCTTAATGCTACCTAATGGATGTCACCTCGGTGGATTTATGAATCCCACTGCATCTAAATAATGGAGGAGAAGTGATGCAATATCCTTCACCCCTCGTTCTTTGTGGCTTGCTGGCACTGGGGTCTGAAAGTAGCTTCTTGTCATCCAAATTCTCTATTTGATGGGAATTTCAGAATTCATATTTTTTCTAGATGTGATCAAAGTTAAGAAATCCTAGGTCAGACTGTTTTAAAGAAGGAGATGAAATAATGCAAGAATTAAACCAAAATTTCAATTCCACATAATTTTCCTTTTAAGCAACAAATGAGGACCTGTTATAAATCCCACTGTGAAACACACAGGTACAATAGGTTGTAAAAATGCTGAGTTACTTTGGGTTTGCAGCATCTGCCTGGTAGTAGGAAGGGAGAAGATCGTGCCTGATGTAAACCTGAGCTCACATGTGGCCAAGACCCAAGTGCCCACTCTGTCTCTGCTCTCCAGGGCCAGGCCATGCCAAGCTGTGCCACATCTGGGCCTCACAACTGCATGGCAAAGAAACCTCCATTGCCTTCCTGAGAGCTGTTTGTAGGCTCATTAGAATAAACAAATAAATACATGGAGGAAGAAAAAAAGCCTCAGATCTCAGCTGATCAGATCTTGCTGGATAATTTAGCAGAAGGGCACATATTCTGCCCACTTTAGCAGAAGGGAGGATTTTCTTCCAGGATTTTCCAGACTAAGAAAGTCTGTCGGTGCTGTGAACCAAAGGAGGAAGAAGCAGAAAAAATCCCCCATTCACGCTTCCCTAAGTGAAATCACTTATCCCTGTTTTACCAGCCTTTATCAGAGTTTGTACACTTCCTCCAATTAAATTATTTTTTTTCTTCAGGGGAGCTCGTGAGGCACTTACATAAATTCTCTTAATTTCTGAGTAATGCAGTCCTGACAATCACTTAAGACAGTGGAGTTGATACCGCTGTCAGGGAAGACTCTTTTTCAAAAGAATGTTTTTATAGAATATCACTGTGACACTTCGCTTAGATGGATGTCTTTAGCAGAATTTGATTAATGTAATGTAATAAAAGAGATGCACACTAAAGTGTCTGTACATGTCTTGTTAAGTATGTTTGATTCATTATATGTAGTTCTCCTCACTTCTTTTCTCTCTCCTCAGTTCATTTTTTATCATTTCAATAATATATCTATAAATATGAAAAAGTTGGCACTTTCTTTGACATATATGGCTATTAATTCATAAGTCTAAAAAATTGTATCTTTCAACTTGTCACTTTAAAGCTTGTACAGTTTATTACAGTAAGTAACCTGTGTTGGAAATTAGATTTTGAACTTTAGCAAGGAGATAAATAAGCTTGTGGACATAGAAGTTATGGAGAAGATACCTAGATATAGTGCTAGAATAAAATTGCATGAAAAGATCACTTACTTGAAGATGATAATTTCAGAGCTCCCTGAGGATCACATTAAGATTGCGTGTAGGAAATGGGCTTCGGCTTGAATTCCAATAACTTTAATTCCTAGAAATGGCAATATTTCAGTTAATTCTTTTCCTTGGGTGGGTGAGTCTCATTCTGTAGGCCAATAATATGTATCAGCAGCATGCAATTTCACTAAATGTAGGAAATTTACTTTAGAAAGACTCCCGAAAATTCCTCCTGCCCAACCTTTGTCTGTCCTTTTGCAGTGTCAATCAATCTGAGGAAGAGAAAAACCTGGAAAATTTTAATATCTTTGCTGCAGAGTGTACCGTAACTTTTAAAGGGAACCAGGTTGGTTGTTTCCTGGTTGGCCAAGAAAGCCATGGGGAAGCAAGGATGGTCATTAACTTTTTAATATTGTTTTGCTCTGATTGCTGAAGATCTCTGCTTCTTTAGTGAATTTTTAGCCTGTGAATTTTTCAGAGCAGATCTGACAGGTCCAGTCCAAGCTTAGATCACATCAGGTTTGGAACCGCAGAGATTTTTGCCCCTGACGATTCTGCAGCTGGGAAGTCTTCTTTGAGTCAATGTTTCTCAGGACTCATTTGGGATTGGGAAACTTTCTTGAAGGGGTTAAGCAGAGTGGGACATCCCGAGCTGGATGTCCATGGCGGTACAGCTCAGAGCATCATCATCAGCCTTCCTGGTGTGGAGGGTCTACAGGGGCAAATGGGGAGGGGAACAGAGGCAGGATAAGGCCGCTCTCCAAAATTCTCTCCATCCTCCTGGCAGCGGGATTATCTCATTTGGTGATGGCAGGGAATGGGTGAGTGGAACTCGGCAGGCAGAGCGTGTGAGGAGCTCACACTGCCGACATCCAGAGCACAGAACACATGAGGTGGGTGGAAACAGCGCCCTGGGGGGGCCTGGCAATGGGTGCAAGGTGGGTTTGTTGGCAGCAGGAAATACAGAAGTCGGGGCAGCCCGGGAGCGATGGGAAACCGCACGGGACAACTGCTGCAGGATTGCAAATCACAGAGCGGCTGAGGAGCACTCGGCGAGCAGAGGAGATGTGGTGGGGAAAGATGTGTGAAATCAGAGCTCCCAAGTGAGGACAGATGGACCAGCCACAGGAAGAGGGAGGCGAGGAAGGTGGGGATGCCACAGAAGACGTGCCATTTGGTACGTGGTGTAGGAGCATTTTGCTGTTACTTTTTCTGCAAAGCAGGGATTTTATTACTAATATTTTGCCATGATTTCTGTTTGGACCAGGGCGTGTGGCGTTGATAACATGCATCCTCAGAATGTGGTTGCGTTAATCAAGTGCATGGAGTAAACAGGATCAAAAAAGGAGGCAGGGGGATTCACTTTTGAGAAGTGCTCAAGCTTCGGTGTTTTCTGAGGCTTTGGGGAAGCGCCGCGGCTGCCTGGAAGCCACAGCTGATGGCAGCAGGTCTTTGGGCACCCTGCAAAGGGAACTGAGTGTTCACAAAACAGAGGTAGGACTCTGGATGAACACCGGACCAGCAGCACCGAGAGCAACACAGATAATGCCCATGATGTGGGGGAAAAATGGCAGTATTATGCAACACCCCGCTGGAAAATGCTGGGAGGAGTGTCGTGCCCAGGAGCTGGGCAGGTGCTCTGCCGCTGGTCCTCCATGATACAGTCACATCTTGGAAGCTGAAGTTCCTCTTTCTTGGGTAGGGAAGATGGTCCTGCCAGGTATGCACAGGGAGGAGACAGTGAGGCCCTGGCACAGACTGCCCAGAGAAGCTATGGCTGCCCCACCCCTCGAAGTATCCACGGCAAGGCTGGGTGGGGCTTTGAGCAACCTGGACTAGTAGAAAATATCCTTGCCCGCGGTCTTTAAGGTCCCTTTGCGTCATTCTGTGATTCTATGAACTCTGTCGCTCAGAACTTCCTTATTTATAACAGTTGTTAACCAGCCAGATAAGGAAAACCCAGCAGGCTTTTCACCTTGAACAAGCCATGTCTCAGGGGAGTCAAACCAGCTGTATTGACTCCTGTCTGCACACTCATCTTTGGGGAATCGTTTGTTTCATAAAACCAGATTGCCAGATCTGTACAGCAGAAGGAAAAGGGAGAAAAAACAGGTTTTGAATGAAAATGAACAAAACCTCTAGGAGTGAAGAGCTCCTATCAGTGATAATCTGCAACATCTGAGCATGAACAGCTGGGATGGGCACCTGAAATAATGAGCAAACAGAAGGAGGTTGGACCACTGCTGTGAGAAAAAAAACCCTCGTGGGCTTACTCACATCAGTGTGAGCACAGCTCACCTCCAAGCTGACTTATCCTGGTGTCTCTGGGGTGTTTTCACCAGGGGAAGTTAATCTCATCCTTTGGGTGTTTTAGCTGTAAAAGACAAGGGACATTATATGCGTCACAGAATCACAGAAGACGCTGGGTTGAAATGGACCCACCAAGATCCTCAAGTCCAACTCCTGGCCCTGAACAACACCATCTCCAGGAGTCACACCAAGTGCCCAAGAGCATTGTCCAAACACTTCCTGGGCTCTGTCAGCCTTGATGCTGTGACCACTGCCCTGGGGAGCCTGGAGAGGAAAACTCTAAGTGAATACCATGAACAAGAGAGAGGTGATTCAGGTGCCCGCTCACACAGGCAGGATTGTTAGTGTCTCTGTAGGTGTGCATGTGCAAACCTCACACTTGTCACTTGCTGGTTTAGATGGCTTTGGCTTGGCTTACAGGCTTTCATTCACCTCCTTGCTTGCTCCCAGGTGTGCTCTGGCTGCTCCAGGAGGCACAGGTGCCTTCACTTGGGCGTGACTGCAGGGAGGTGACTATATCAGAGGAGCTGGGCTGGCCACTTTCTTGGAGCGAGGACAAAAGGAAGGAAGCAGAGAAGGAAAGAAGAAAGAATATCCTAGTTTTTAAGGTAAAATCAGCTATGGGAGGGGGGGGAAAACAAAACTGAGGTACTATCTTGTTGTAGCTTATGAACTTTTTGTGTTTGAAAGCTGAACAGTGAAACCTGAATTTCTTTTTTTTTTGTGTTGGAAAAGATTTGGAGTGGTTGGTCTTGTGAATGTTTAGTGGTTGGGCCCTGGTCTTGCTGTTTGCTTTGGTTTCTTCAAACAAATCTCTCGAATATGTTCTTAAATAAAACAAGCAAATAAGGTTGTCTTAAGGGAGTTAGTGCATTTACTTGGGTGATTATATTAAGTGTGTGCTTAATTGTTCTTTTGATACCAGCCAAAGTACACAGATATCAGCTCTCAGAAACTGCTCAGAGCAGCTATCTTTGCTTTATGTTTGTGAGTGAGGACTAGAGGTGTTTATAAGATGGAAACAAAATATTGGTGGAAATTTGCTGTAGGTACAGAGCCTTTACATGCAGTTACAGTTGAAGATGTTACAACCAGTTTTTAAGGCTTCTTTATAGCAAGAGAAGCGGCTTTCCTTCTGAACAATGCCTGATCCCCAAGCAGAGTAACAAAAAGGGTGTGGAAAATGCCAGTGGCTGGTTCACTTGAGGCCCATAAATGCAATGAGTTGGGAATTTTGCCTTTATACACTGAGCTGGGAGCTAATGGAAATATGTTAAAAACAGTTAAGCTGGAAAAACAAACCCTCTGTGCCCATTGTTCCTGAGAGCACAGGGAGCTGAGGTGCTGTGGGGCTGGAAGGGGATGCCCAGCTGTGTGTCTCCAGGAAAGGAGAGGAAGGGCTGGTCCGTGCCTGTGGCCGAGGCACAGGTTGCTGAGCACCAGGGTGGTGAACGGTTTGAAAATGAGGAAGGGGTGTTGCAGGGTATGAAATTTCTTCTGGAAAGAAGGGTGTGTGTTGTGGTGAGAGCGCAGGGAGGTCAGGCAAGAAAACTGTAAACACCTCTCCAACCGGGCTGCTTCCTTCCCTGTTCCCTCCACAGCACTGGCCTCCCCTGTTATCCCCAGCAAGAAGAGAAGTGAGAATTAAAACCTTGTGCATTTGGGGGTGTTGGTGTCCCTGCTGCACCTGCTGGAGTGCTGAACAGCAGGTGTTTGTGGCCGCATTTGTACTCCTGCAAGGAAGGCATGAAGGGCTGCAGCCCCATGAGCCATGCCCAGGGTGGCTGCACAATATTTGGGGTGCTGGAGAAACTTTGGGTGCTGCAGAGATGCTCTTCAGGTCCCTGCAGGGAGACACTTGAATGCAGTGTCTTTGCATGTGCTTGCTTGCTGTAGGCCCCAGTTTATTGCCCTGCTGTCCCCTTCCTCCCCCCAGAATAAAAACCCCCATGGTTTATCAAACCTCATTTTCTCTAAGTGCCTTTCTAAGTTTAGTTTTCTCTCCTAATTGCATGCCAAGATGGGGGAAGGGGGGGGGAGAAATTGGTTAATTGATTAGTAATTTAGTCTCTGGTGATATGCTTATTTAAGAAATCTGCCGGAGTTATATATGTCAAATGATTCACATGAAAACAACATCAAGTGAATCATATATAAAAATGACATAATTGCTATTAAACTTAGAAGCCATATGTGTGGCTGAGGAAATTACTGGCTTTAGCAACTCTTTTATATTTCTTCCCAAAGCCAGTTATACTCTTCTGAACAGAGAAAGCAACTTTATGTGTAGGAAAATAGTCCCTATGAGTGTTATTTGGAGATCTGTTAATTCAAGGAAGTAGGTGCATATTCCAGCACTGCAGGAAAAGAGTCAAAATTGGGAGTGTTGGGAAGCTGAGAAAGGGGTCTGTCGCTTTTTCTTTTTCTCATCAGCGAGATTAAACGCCGGCTCTTGCAATATGCACCATCTGAGATTTTATTGCTTTCTGTTATTTTTAGTACTAGGAGGGAGATTAAATGAAATCCGGGATTATTTCAGACAGTGTTAAACTTTTTATTGCTCATTTCTGCCATCAGGCTCAGGCTGACCCAGTTGGGTGGGTCATTACAGAAGGTGGACTCTCCCCTGCCAGCACCCAGAAAATTCATTCCTCTACCTCTACACGGTCTTATAGGAAAGCACCAGAAAAAGTAAATATAACTATTAATACGTGTATTCTTTTATTTGACATTACTCTCTTCTCAGAACTCTGGTGTGAATTTCACATACGCGAACAGTGGTTTACATGTGGCTCAGCATCCTTGTAGCCTCTGTGGGATCACAGGCTTGTGTCACTTTCTTGGGTGTTTTGGGATCTTATTTATCTCTTTAAGGCTGCTTGAAATAAACCTAAACTAATTTAATATTTTACATTTCTTTATCAGGAGATTAATAAGAAGGCTGATTTGTTTTTTTGGGGTTTTTTTTTGTGAGTGTGTATTTACTTCAAAATCTTTACATTAAAAAAAATTAGCTTGATACAGCTGACTTGCTGCTTGTTACTGATGGTTCCTTCATTTTTATTCCTTTTTATAGGGTGGTGCCTTTTCCATTAGTCACAGCCCTCGACACGTTGATTTATGCAGTGAGGAAGGCTTTAGGTGCTGGTGGTGATGAATAGATGTTGGAGCACTCTCCTGCAGTTAATCCTGGGAGGAAGGAGAAATTCTCGTCTTGCCTCTGCAGGTTGCAGAGGTCTCGCTTGTCTTTGGGGTGGGTTTTGTCGGCTCACGAGCGTGCCTGCCAGCTGGTGCTGGCACTGTTTTAGCCCAGGACGTTAGCAAGTCCCCCCGATGAAGAGGAGGGGTCAGTAGGCTGCTATTCAGCTCTGACAGGGTGCCTGTGTCCTCGGTGCTGAGGGATGGAGCATCTATTGTGGCCCGTGTGATGAGAAGAAACCCCCCAGTATTTTCTGTAATTAGCTGCCGATAAATCAACTTCTAGAAACCACACGCTAAAGACTATCCCAGTGGCATGTCCCTATAAGCTGTATTTTGTTATGTCTGGAGTAACATTTCCCATATTTTGGGTACTCTGAGTGTCCCACGGTTTGTCCTCGGCCGCCAGCCTGGACACGCGTCGTTTCTCCTGAAGGCCTTTGGGCTGCCCCGGCACAAACAAGTTTGTCAGGAAAGTGGAGATTACGCTGTCCTGAGCTGGGATTTTTTTCCCTGCTGCATGTCTGTCTAATCTTGCTGTGGAGTCACTGATGTAAGAGGAATGAGCTCTGACTGGAGTGGGCAGTGAATGCGTCTGCGATGGGAATAACGATTTATTCCGTAAACACAGAGCGCTAACAGAGCCCTGAGCTCTGACTCAGCCCCAGCTTGGGAAACCCAAACCTTCCCCCTTGCCTGTGCCTGCCAGCCCCTTCCTTCCCCTCAGACCTTCAGCCTTTCACCAAACACAGACCGGGAGCTCGTCTCTGAGACTTATCTAGGACTGTCGCTGAACTTGTCAGTAAACACAAAGGGCTTTTGTTTCAAAAAGAGTTAATGCAGCTGGTTTGCTTAATTATTCCAAGGAAAGGGATGAGCTAGGTAGGGAGCCACAGAGTGACCAAAATTTCTAAAGAATAATCTAACCTGTTGTAAGTTTTCTAAATGGAAACAGATCTGAGTGGAGAATTGGTATCAGCAGTTGTGAAACTTCTTTCTTTGATTTTGGGAGCTCTTAGTCATTTTTGTCTGAATCCAGGTTCACAGCTGAGTCATTCCTTCTGCTCTTCTTCCCCTGGTGACTTTTCCATGGTGTTTCATTTTTCCCGGATAGATATTACTTGGAGTGAGGCTGTGCTAACCACACTGCAAGTAGTGAAAACAGCGTGTGATTTCCTGGGGAAGCGGAGAACATCCTCCGTGTGTGTTTCTGGGATGTGCATCCCGATCACATGGAGGTCTGTGCTGTAGGAAAATGCATCAGGATAAAGTGTGGGAGAAGAAGATGCCATCATTGTCACTGGATTCACCTCCAGCTCTGGCTAAAAAGGAAATTATGAGTAAATATGTTGCAATCTTCACTCTGGTGACCAGTTCAGCAGTGCAGAAGGTTGAAGAGGGGCTGAAGGAACCAGTGTCAGGAGCTGCTCTTGCACACTTTGTCTTTTCACCTTGTTTGGTATTGGCACAGCATGGGATGGCTTGAGAGAGGCAGAGCAAAATGCATTTCAGAAGAGGAAAGGGGCCCCCGTATAATGAAGAGTTCAACTGAAATAAGTGTGAGGAAAAAATTTCTTTGCGTGCCAGATTTCTTGCCACTTTCAAGCTAATCCTTTCAGTTCACTTCAATACAGTCACTGAAGTAGCTTAGAAAAAGAGAGAAAAAGATCTTTGATATGCTAGATCAACCAAAGTTTAAAAAAATCTCTCTTTGTATATGCCATTTATAATGCAAATCTCAAGTTGGCATTTTAGTTTCACTTACTGCCGTTACTGAAGTACCTTGGCATACAAAGGCTGGAGATGGAGGGAGATCCCAAATGACAGAGTGCCTTTAATAGTTCAATAATAAATGAAAAAAAAAAATCACATTTTCTCATTTCTGTAAGTACCTTCTACCTCCGTAGTGTGTGAGACACAGGGAAAAAGAGACTCTTACTGTACAGAGGCTGAAGTTGTTGGTCTGAGTCTTCTGGGAACCTGAATTCAGCTTTGGTAGTGCATCCCCAAAAGGATTTGACCCTGGCTGGAGTGTCCTTTGACTTTCCTCCTACCAGGAGAAAATGTAAGTGTTAAGTCTCTTTGCTTAGGCAGTGAGAAACTGGTTAAGCTTTCTTTTGGAAAGAAGCCTAATTTCTAAGAGTCGCCTTCCCAAATATATAACCTGATTTCTTTCCCCTGTGTTCCCAACATTTAAGCACTGATTAAATGTCACCAAAGATAATAGGAGAAATGCTCATGACGGCCAGGCTATTTTAAAATAGCATGGGCATGCTTAAAGCAATAAGTAATTTTGCCTCTGCTACACAGTGTGTTTAATGCATATTTAAATTAAACTGTAGACAACTTCGAGCAGGCTGGATCTGGAAATGAGTTATCTTTCTAATTGAGGATATTTTGGGATTTGCCCTGCTGAATTTCACACAGCCGCTCTGCGGAAGGTGACTCTTAAACAGGGTGATTGTGGGCTCCTGTCACTCCTGAGAGCAGGGATCTTGAGATTATCCTGTCTGCCTTTTGAATCCTGGTATTTTGGTATTCTGGGGGCAGTGGGGGAACTTGGTCTGTAGTTCATAACCCAGCCCTGTGCTCCGTTTCCAAACCAGAATTAGTCTTCTTTTTCACTCCCTGCTTGGTGCCAATGTGCCTTTGTCTCCACTGAGAAATCACTATGGCATCAGAGCTGAAGTATGGTTTAGGGTATTTTCTGGGAGTCAAAGTGCCAAGATTACATGTTTATTTATTTATTTTCCCCCACTGTGGGTTTGATTTTGGTTTGTTTTTTTTTAACTGCAAGCACCACTTAAACCTCAACTATAGCATGTTCTGCACCGTATCCACCAGAAGTCTAGTCTGATTTCGAGGGGTTTGGAAATGTTTCGTTAAATCTGGGAAATGATGGGTGCAAAAAAAAAAAAAAAAGTGCCCTCTAACTAAGCTGTTACTGATTATCTGAGTGCAATGTACAGATTAAGGGCCTGATCTACAGACCACTGGGGTCAATTGACTGAAGCGGACTTTGAGTCAAGTCTTACGAGCGTTCAGTGAATGCTGTGGTGGAGGGTGCTGGAGATGAGCACAGCACACTTTCCTCTCCAATAAGCCTGAAATACTCCAGTTGAAATTCTAGAGCAGAGTTGGTTTTCTGCCTTGTATTGAAAAGCCCTAAAATTATTGCATACAGAGCGTTTTTAATACGTAACGCGAGAAATATTCAGCTGGGAGCACAGATTGTTTGTAGTATCTCAAGAATGTGACTTTCCAGGTGTAGGAACTGGCATTTCAGAGGTTTTTTTCTCTTTGGACAAAAGGGTGTTTCATCAAACTTTCTGCTTGTCAAAATTGTATGATCTAAATCCTTTAGATTACATGTTTTCCCGCACGGCAGTGATTCTATTGCCTTTTTCAAGCTGCTATGGAAAAACTTGAGGGAAAAATATAAATAAAATATGCCCAAGCATGCAAGTCAATGATCTGTGTGTTAAGCCTATTGGCACATACAGGACAATTTTATTGCATGACCTACTGGTTAAAAACATCAAAAATATAAGTCAAGTCATTTGAAGAACTGCTGTTTAGTGAGTTAGAATGAATGAAGTCTTTATTGAGTACACGCTTCCAGACTCATCACTGGTTCTGTTCTAGTCATGCCCTATCCCAGTCTTAACTGCCCCAGGCAGTCTTTTTGAGGCCACTTGACCTGCCAGTCATATTTCAGAAACTACTGATACGGTTCCTGATTTAGTTTAGATTCCAAACAGGCTAGCTGCTGGATTACAGACTAATGACCCATCAGATGCTAAAGGCAAAGGCTTAAAGTGCTCTAGTGAATTAAGCCTCAACATTGTCTGAAGGGAAGAATTTATTATGTCATTAAACTTGATTCAATAAGTTTCATTTCTTTAGATGCATTGCACTAAGCAAGAAGTCAGGAATTAGTGGGAGGGAGAGATACCATTTTGATTCTCTTCAGGTAAAGCATTGATATTCAAGTAGAGCAGCAAGGGATGCCATTTCATAGAATTTTGGCTGTATTGCTAAAAACAATAGGTTGAGAAAACTCTTCATAGCTGATTAACTAACCATGGACTCCTCAAACTGGGTTCACTTGAATATATGCTTCACTTGGTAAATACATAGCAAAGTGAGGCTTGCCTGATTTGATGAGACCCTTGGTGAGGTTTCAGGGGCTTTCCATCAAATATCAAAGCCTCAGTGGTGTAAAGATATTAGTAGCAAGTTATAGATGGCACTGGGATTTAATGCAAAACTTAATACGAGCACATAATGTGATGAGTCAAACGGGGATTGCAGCCTGCCTCGGAAGACTGTAACAGTGATCTGAAGGAAAGAGCCTGCATAATGCAGAGATCACTTTAAAACATAAAAAAACAAATTAAAAAAAAAATAAACATTTGGTGTTTTATCTATCTGCATATGTCTCCTGGTTGTGTTACAGCAACAGAAAAAAAAGTGTTTATAAATAATAACAAAGATTCTTCAGGAAAGTGTTCGGATTTCTGCCTGTAGTTTTTGTCACTCATCTCTCCCAGTATCTGATGGAGCTCGTTTGAGTCTTTTAAGATGTTTTTGTGTTGTAGAGATGGTCACACAATTGGGAGAGAACTAAAAGGCTAGAAAACCTGATTTTACTGTCATTCTTTTATATCAGGCAGTGAGATGGTAAGAGCGTATATTTTTGAGTTTTAAAATTAATTTAAATGTAGTTAGATTATCACTTTAATAAATTATGAACCTTATTACAAGTGTTAAGTTGCACTGAAATATTTTGAACCGTATATATTTATATGACAGCAGGTCTGGGATTAGGATTTTTTTTATTAGATGATTTTAATCACTTTAATACAATTCATAATCAAAGGGAGTATTTAATATTCTGGTCTTAAAATTAAAATTGACCTAATGGGCTGATTGTCTCTTTCTTTAATGGAGACTATTCTTTCCCTAAAATGCAATAGCTTTTCCTTGGGAGTTAAAGAAGTGGTAAAGGTCACTCTGATTTATGTTCATACACAGCTCTACTTTTTTCTCTAACACACTAGAAAGGCAAAATTCACTGCTGTGTTAAAACTACTTTCCACTGTGATCTGAATGATTAAATCCTGCAGATATGTGTGTATATACACACACTTATGAATTCATATTTATCTTTAGGCTTCTAATGAAAAACATATATAATTTAACTGACCACTGCAAGATCTTAATCTATAGGATGGGCTTCTGAAGAACTAAAGCTGGGAAATTCATACAACTCCAGGAGATTCAGCAAAACATCCAAAGTGTTTTCCACCTTCCCCTGCTGTTAGAACATTCTTAATTAGAGTGATAGTACTAAGTAGGTGGCCCACAAGTTGTCTCAGACCAATATGAAACTCAGCTTTACCTGGTTTATGGTGGGTTTTAGTTTTGTGTGCCTGTTTTGGACAAAAGTTCTGCTGGGAATCAAGGAGAAGGATGTATGTAGGGCATACCAGCCCAGCGTGCATCAGCACAAAAACTTTAAATACTTAAACTTTTGTGTTGGGATTGGAACGGGCACTTCAACTGCCTACAGTTGGTAAAAAAATTCTGGAGGACTTTGCTTGGTGATTGTAAAAGAAATGTTGGAGTCTTGGAAGCTGCCGCGTGGTGGTGTTTGAATGAGCTTTTCTACCATCCCTTGTGGTGGCATTTTTGTTCTGGGCCCAAAGTGATGTCACCTGCAGCGCTCTGCGCGGGCATCCTCAGCCTTGGTCGCCTTGTCCTTCTCCACTGAAAATGTCAGGAAGATTTGAACTGTCAGTTTGAAAATTTAACAGATTTCTGTATTGTGTTAAAAAGGCAAAATATGCTGGTTAAATATGAAAGGGTGTATATTTATCTTCAGGCATCAGCTGTGGCATCTTGTGCTGGTTGTGAGAAAATGTTACCCCCAGCTGGTGCAGTAGGACCCTGTTTCTCAGCATACTCTCCCCATTCTGCTGCTCCTGGCCCTGTATGGGTAAAAACAGCTTGCTGGAGTTTGAATCACAGAAATTTCAAATTCATGGGACCTCTCAGATACCCATGGTGTGTCTCTTTGTAAGTAGCTCCCCCCAGGAAGGAGGGGAGGAGAGGGATGAGGAATGAAAGAGGGGAATGTGGAGCCACAGGTGGCCTCAGCATGTGCTCCTTCTCCTTTTGTGAGCCAAAACTCTTGAGCAGCCCTATAGATGCTTTGGGGAAGGCCATAAAAGCATCAGAAACTTCCCCTCTCACCCCCAGAAATCTCTGTATCTGAAAACATCCCGTTTCCCTTTTTTTGGCATTGATTGTTGATCTAAAAACGGAGACCTGGATCCAAGGAGATCAAACTCCACGTCTGATGAGTGGCTCCAAGTAGCCTCAGCACAATCTCTGTCAGTTTTCCCAAACTGCCTAACAGGGATAATATTTAACCAGCCCGTGGGGGTGTTAAGCGATTATTGCCTCTGTAGAGCCGTGTTTTATTATCACCCCCGTGTCTGTTCCTGGCTGACCTGGGCAATGTGTCCTTTCTTGCTGTGTTGTGCTGTCAGGTGGCTTCCTCTGTGGCAGTGATGTGGGACACCCTTGGAAATTGGGGTAGTAGAGTATTAGCAAACAAAATGTGCAGTAAGAGAGGTTTCTCACCGGGTTTTGGCTTCGTGTGCACCTTTTCTAATCTTTCACGGGGAGTAGATGCAGTCTGAGGCTGCTGGAAAAATAACAACCCAAAATACTGGATTTTTTCTACAAATAGTAAATAAGTGGAGTAAGAGAGCAGGGCAGCACTGCCTGAAGGCCACCTCAAAGTCTTCTTTCTCTCTTCTAAACCTGTTCCATTTCAAAGTGCATTTAGAAATTTTAACCCAGACTCAAAATTTTTCACAGCATTACAAATACTCATTCATTTCTCTTCTTTGACTGCTAAACATGTGTCCTGCAAAAGAAATATGCTGAAGGGGAAGGAGAAAATTTCTTTGCAGTTTAATGCTGTCATCACTCAGTAGCTCAGACTCTGTTGTGCTATGAAAACACAGAGTATAAAGATTTCTGCTAACTAACATGGATTTGACTTCTGCATGCAAGTGATGTTGTTCTTCATGGTGTTTCTTCATCTTGTTCTGAAGACACTATTCCAAAAATAACTTCAGGTTTAGAGTGGTTTGAAAATGATAGCTTTCAGGAAAGGAGATGAGAATCAAGTTCTCCCTTTTTATAGAAGGTGAAATTGAGGCATGAGGAGCCACAGCTGGCCAGATTTTTTTTTTAATGCTATCTGATAACAGAAAAAAGTGTACCTTTGGAAATTAAATTTGCATTCTGTTTGTATAGGAGAAAATATGGATTTACTTGGTCTCCTAAAACAGGTTCCCCCCCTTTTTTTTTGGTGTGGAACTGCTTCAGATTTGTGAATTTATATTTTTTATAGATATGATTGATGTGTATGTGTACTTGGCACTTGTTCAGCAAAGTGTGTGTGTAGTATTTTCTATAGTTTACTGCAGTCCTTAGGATCTTGTTTCTGATTTTTTAAAAAAAGTCTTAAGATACCTAATTAAAACTTATGCAACTTTATGAAGTTGGACAGCTGGCTTAAAGGAAAAGAGGGGGGAAAACCCCCACCCAAACATTAGTCTGTGTCAGGTGGGTTTCCTTTCCCAGATGTAGTTTATAGGATTATCATCAGATCTCAGCTCTGGGGGGAAAGTTAACCCCAAAGACAACAAGCTACAGTGACAAAATGTGTTGTTCCTTTTTTGCAGTGAATGACTTTAATTTCCAAAAGGGAGTCTCAGTTACCTATTTCAGAACGCTTCACTTGGCCCCAGGTATTTCAGGTAGATTAATAGCCTGATATAACGTGCCCAGTGTGAAATCAGTGATGCGGTGGTGTTACCTTGGATGCCATAGGTACAAGGTACAAACTTCATATTCCTGTTTTTCTCTCGCTTGCATTCCATCTTCCACCTTTTGGTAAATTTTAAACACACGTTGCTGCTTGAGCAAGGTTATTATTGGGTTTGCCTGCAAAAATTAGTGCAAACCAGTCACTGAAAAGGGAAACAGCTCATTTTGAAGACTAGGCTGAAGCATCAAGGAGCTCTTGACTGTTCCAAAAATTTTTCTTCTGATTTCTTTTACTAAAATATCCATTAATCAGACACAAAGCCAGAGTATGATGTATTCTGTTTCTCTACCCATTAACCTTAAATAGTTTTGCCACTCCTGTTGCCTTTGTTTGCCTCTTGGCACGTGCTCCCCCGTGGATGGCAATGCAGAAAGGCATCTGACTGATGGATAATGCTATGAGGATGTTTTGCTCACAGAAAAGGAGTGTCTGGAAGTTTCTAGATATGGCCTTCCAACCTCAGTGCACGATATGGATGTAAGACTATGAAATTTGAATCGAGAGTGTGTTTGGACCAGAGTCTGTGTGATCCGTGCCCAGGGGATGTTGCTGCCTGAGGGTGCTGCTCTCGGAGAACCCTGTGAGGTGGTAAAGGTGGTTTCACCTTACAGGTAAAGTAAAGGGTGGAGAGACTCACATTTTTGGGTGGATAAGTGGTTTCCTAACTTAAGTTGGGAATCAAAACCCTTGCATAAAATCTGGCCCTCCAAAGGACCTGAGTGACTTCAGCTGGCACATGGAATTGCAAACAGGGCGGTCAGTTTGTCTGACCCTGGGCTGGCCAGTTCACTTTTTCTGGCTGTCCCCTCTCTCTCCCCCTTGCCCCTCTGGGCAGCAACTCAACACTGGAAATCACTTTAGAAAGTAACACTCCTAGAAGGATATTTCCATTTAAGTTCATGAGATCAAATGCTGGTTTTGATTACAAAAGAGCAAACCTATTGCCCTCCACGGGGTTGTGTTGATGTAATACAGCCGTAAAAGAGCACAATGTGTTTAGCCTAGCAACAATGAAGACTAAGAGGGGTCATGATTGCTCTGTGCTTGGAAAAAAAAAAAAGGGGGATGTAAACACCAAGATGGGTTGAGTGGTCTCAGTTAAATGACAGTATTGGCATGAGAACAAACGAATATTCAAGAGCCAAAAATAAAATTAGCCCCAGATTAAGAGTCCTCAGATTATCTAAAGTCCAGAAAAAACTTCACACGGAAGTTATAGGGTTAACAAAGTTAACTGGTTTTTAAGATGAAGCTAAATAGTTTATGAACAGCATTATATGATGAGCTTTCCTGGGATAGCAAGGGACAGGGCTCTAACCCAGAACTGAGCAAGATTTCCTGTGTTTATATAAGCAAAATTTAGCCAATCTGGCCTTCAGGGCTTCCACTTCAGAAGATGTGTTATGTGAGCCCTTTTTGCTGAGCACGACTGGGGATGTCCAAGCTGCATTTCCCAAATAAGGTGGTGGATTTGCTTTCTTCGAAGCCTGGCATCCTTCTTGGGTATAGGTGTGCCGTGTTTGATGAACAGAAATAATTTGAGCTTTGCCACTTTCTCTTGAGAGGTGGCTGGGTTATCCTGATATCTCCCTTTGGCAGGGCTGCCAAGCTCTGGCTGAGGTTAGGAAGCCACTGCTCCCTGCGTGTGGTGGAGGTGACCCCCAGGTTCCTCCATGTGGGGCTGGGGCACCATGTCCACATTCGTGCCCTGTTGGGCACCTGGGAATAGATTACAGACAGTTTCAATTTTAAATTTCCTTGCTCTCTTGGGGGCGAAATATAATCCTTGCCCTCGCTCTAACACATCCTTTGTGGTTTAATTTAAATGGTGATTTTTACGGTGACATGTGATGTTCATCTGCTAACCTTTTCCCCAATATGTTCAATTTAAAGAAGCATCGAATCTCGGAATGCGCCTCTATCTATAGACACAGAAGCGTGCTATGAGGTAGTTTACCTACTTAGGTTGGTACCTAAGAGCTTGTAAACAAATTCATAAATTTGTCATGATGATTATAGTGTTGGCAAACACAATGGTTGATCATGTTATAAATGTTTATCAACACCCGCACTCACCCACCTGCTAAGAGGTGCTACGCTTTAATGAAATTGTTTGAATATCAAGGCTGGTTGCTAAGATACAATGTTCTTGTTACCAGGGATGTGATGCTTACAGATTTCTGTTATCAAATAATGATTAGAGATGTGCTAACCTCAAGGTGCTCGGTGCAGTGGAAGGCTTACTGAGCCACAAATTAGTAAACTGTCTGCCTGAGCAGACACTTACAGAAGGAGCACATGTGCATCAAACTTACCGAGCTGACATTTTTAAAGGAGACAAGATCTGGCAGTGTAAATGTTCCTATAGATGATGAAAGACTGTCATAGGAAATGTTTACATGATCTGTTGCCTAGCACAATGTCTTTGTGCCATTTTCCCTCCCGACGCAGAATAGCGTTGAAATCACCAAGTCAAATAACTGCCTTCCTCTTGCTTGCTAAAATGTCTCTTGCCACTCACCTCTTGAAATTACACATTCGCAAATGCTGATCTCTATTTTCTGAGGGCCACACAAAGATGGAAACAAAGAAGTGTAAAAAAATGGCCAGCACGTGGGTCTGCTGGATAAAGGATGGCATTTTTGGGAACTGCAGTGGATCCAAGGGTGAAAGTTTTGCTGTTGTTAAAACCACAGCTAGATGTTAAAGAAGACAAACATCAAATATTGATGATGTTTTCTTTTTAATGTAGGTGCTCTGAGGGCTCTGATTTGTTAATGCACTTTGTAACAAGGTATAAATATTGTACTTCGTTTTATTCTTTTACCAAGTGCTTTTCAGTGTTATTAATCATCAAAGAAAATAATGAACAGCACAATATAGGTGATCAAAAGGATTTTGCTCACACTGCTGCAGTGCTAAATAACCTTTAAGTGTAGTTGTTGATCTCATTATTGAATTAGGGTTCAAGGTGTGTTTGCAGTCTCTTCATTAACATGAATTTGAGTTTAAAGCCAGTTCAGCTGAAATTATCTCAATTGTAAGCAGAGTTCATGCTTGCCTGTGAGACTCACCATATTTTTACATCAGCAGTAATTGTTTGTTTCAGTGTAAAGGGATGTTATTTTCCTGCTCCTGTAAGAATCCTTTTGTAGCTACTCACAAGACACTCCTATTGCTATAAGTAAAAATCTGTTGGCAATTAAATCCAATTCAGTGCAGTTCTAGCAGATAAGTAGACAACTTTAAAAATACAAAATTGCAAAATAAAAAAAAATCAGCAGTAACTTACTACGGTTATAATTCATGATATTAAGCTTTACCCTTTGGATGTAAAATTCCTACT
The DNA here is from genome assembly GCA_013398115.1 of Falcunculus frontatus. NCBI lineage: Eukaryota > Metazoa > Chordata > Aves > Passeriformes > Falcunculus > Falcunculus frontatus. The sequence goes on along the minus strand of VZRV01009639.1, from coordinate 150,229 downwards.
TTATAAAATGATACAAGACTGCATCCTACAACAGGCTCTTAACATAACCCGTGTTCTACCTACGCTGTGTGGGCTGTTCAGACAAATAATCGCCTTCAGCAGATGCCTTTGTCATAATGAGTGTGATAGTTTAATATTTATGGAAGAACTGCTGATTTTCAATGCCTGCTTTAAAACCCCAAGAATAATTTTTCCAGCTCTAAGGGCTGCATGGAGATGAAATGTTGTGCAGAGTGAATGGGATATAGAAACCTTCCTATGCCACTTCCCAGCGATGGGAGTGTGTCTCCTGCAGGGGATAACCTGTACTATGGCTCTCTCTCCTCCTGCCTCCCCAGTTTTATGTAGGGAGCAGCAGTGGGGCTGATAAAAGAGGCTGATCACCCCCAGTTAGGCAAAGTTGATGAAGTGATGCAGAATTACTAATTTCTGTTGCTTAAGCTGAGGTGGGAGAACCTGAAATCTGGCCTCTATGGGAATGGATTTGCGCCGTGGCTTGTGTTCACCTCCTGGGACAGCTGATCCCCTTTGCCTGCTCTCCCACCTGTTCCTCTGTCGGTTTTCACTGAGCTTTGGACCTGCATTGAATTTTATGGCTCTGCTATAATATTTCTGACATTGCTACTTTTGTTGTAGCGTATATTTGCTATGAAAATATTCTCTAAAAGTAAGTCCTAAACCTTCCCTTCCTTTCACTACTTGTGATCAGCAAGCTGGGGACTTTGGCTGTGGCCACCATGGAAATGGAGATGTAGTGAGATGCCTTGAAATAATACCAGAACCCAGATGCTCACCTGGCCCTTTATGAAAATATAGACACTTTATCTGCTGCAGCTGCCTGTGAGGTGGGAGAAAAGCTGGCTTTTTTTCTTCTTTTTTTTTTTTTCTTCCTTAGGTTTGTTGTAATGAATGATTTACATGGCATTAGATTATGTTGGGATATACTGTGTCAGGTGGCATGACCTGATATAACCCAACTTAATGCAACACATATGTTTAGATTGTATTACATGTGAAGAAAAATTCCCTGAGAAGCTGTCAGGAGCAGGTGATTCCTGCAAATGGAAAATATTTGCACAGTGATATTTTATACGAGTCAAAATTGAAAGGTGTGTAATACTTCAGCATGGATTTAGGGGCCTTAGCCCCACTGACTTTGCTGGGACTAAAACTTTTTTATATGCCACTGTTCCCTTTGGAAATACGATTTAACAGCTGAAGTTGAGATGGAAATTTTGCAAAAATCTTGCTTTCGTTAGAGCTGATGGAGTTGCAGTTGTGTAAGAGGCTGCAAGTGAGATCCAAATCAATTGACTCGCAGCTAGCAATAAAGCAGGATGTAAGGAATTCACACGAGCAAGTCTGGATTATTATTTTCCTTTTAAAATATTGCGTGCTTGATCGCTTCCCCTTTTGGAAATCAACTTGATAGGAATGTGGGCCGAAGTGCAAGGTTTACATTTCACTCCGACATGACTATGTCGAGGTACCCAGCTCTAAATTTGGAGGCTCATATGGATTTTTTTTTCCTTTTTTTTTTTTTTCTTTTTTTATTTGGTGTCAGAAATAGGAGCCTAAATTTAGGCTGCGAAGTTCATTTAAGAGTCTAAATATAAGTGTTCTGCTTTTCAAAAGTGCTGAGCACCCTGCAGCTCCCGCAGACTCCATTGAGACTTCGCCTCGGTGTAGGATGCTGCTCCCAAATGCACCCCATCCTGGGGGGAGGCTCCTGGGTGTGTGCATCCCATGTTTGTACAGCATAAAATCCAGCAGTGCCCGAGACTCAAAAGTCAGAGAAATGCCTTTGTGACCTTAATTGTGTACACATGCAGTAGCCTTCTCTGTGTACAAGTTTTGACAGGGTTTGATCGCATCCTCTGCTGCGGTGTAAATGTTTGGGAGTGTGATGAGAGTGAGGCGGGGGTTACAGCCAGACAGATGTTTCTGTGAGGATGGAGAAACAAAAAGTCTGTGGTTTGAGAAGCCAAACATTGATACTCTGAGCTTTTTCATGTGGGCTCTTCTGTGGAGAAGCTGAGTTTGAAATCAAAGCATTATGCCACTTCCCTTGCAAGGTGTTTTTTCCCTGTAGCCTGATTACTGTTGCATCTATGCTGGGGACACTCCTGTTTCTCCTCTACCCAGAGCCTTCTCCATCCTGTCTGGTACCCAGCATTTCACCGCATCTTGATCAGATTTTCTTCTACCTTTATCCCGTTTTAGCAGACTTGTAGTTTCTTTTCATCCAGATTTCCCCTTAACCCCACTCTTATTTAATTTCTCTCTGAAAAGCACTGACAGTTTAAATTTGTGTATGCTCTGGGTACCCAGCCCTAAATCCAGGAGCAGGATTTGCAGGTAATAGATTCTTTTTCTCCTGTAGCCCTAAGCTCAGCACAAAACTCTCCCATGCTGTGCAAATGGCTTTAGAAAACCCTGAGAAGGGATTTTGCTTGTGAGAAAATACATTTCAACTTTGAGAAGTTTTTTAAAAAAATAAAATTAAAAATCTCTCACAAAGCTGTGATGCAAATAAGAACAACCTGAGATAGAAATAAAAACAACCTGGCCAAAGGCAAATGGGTGATCCTGGACAAGAGCTGCCCCTGTTTCTGCTGAATCCCAAGTTCCTACTTGGAATAGTGGTAGGATCTTTGGCAAGGATAAGCCTTGCTGTTATTCTGGGCAAGGCAATGCATTTCCTCTCCCCAGCCCTCATCAAAGAAATGCCTCAACTTTTTTGAGCTGAAGTGTCTCCAAAGCATCTGTCTCTCAAACAGATACCTGGCATAGCACTGCCAGCTCAAACAGTTAAAATTGGCTAGACAAAAAGTGACTGAAATCCGTATCTATTAGTAAGAGGAGTTTTCAGGCAAACGATTATATGTGTTGCTGCTGCTGCCAATAACGCCGATATTTATTTTTGTATTATGCACAAACCTTTAAACAGGATCATCCTCGTTACAACACATCATCAGGGGCTACTCTGCACTGAGCATATGGCAGGGCTGGAGCTTGGAGAAGTGGGTAGTAGCTGGTAAATGCTGACAGTTGAGAACAGACCATTGTCACTACTCTGAGCGTGTTTGCAGTCAGGGTGCAGAGGCAGCAGTTACCTGCTTTTGAAGGCTCCAGCTTCTCCAGAAAAGATGGGAGCAGATGTCAGGAGCCTCGGATTTGGATCCGATACGGACTTGGATCAAAATATCAAACAAAAATATTTTAGGGAAAGTTTCTGGGAGGAAGTGAGCTATATGGGGAGCATGGCTTGCCAGGCTTTTTAAAAATAAAACGTTCTCACTCTGTGTTTAGCTCTCCTACAGTTTGAAACACTTGCGGTGATCAAGCCTAGCAGCCCTTGTCAGTCTACAGTACATCATCCCCCTTCGGTTGGCTGGGAACATCTCTCCTGTAAGGGCAAAATAAAGCTGCTCATTTTGCACACATGCTTTTAAAACTATAGGCAAGGAATACCTAAATATAAAACAAGGGCACCTTGGACTGAATGCTTTCTGACTGGGGCTGTTTTCGTCCTTTCCCCTCACAGTCACACGTCTGCCTCTCCTGCCTTTTCTTACACGCACCTGTAGCTTGCTGACAACCACAGAATGGGTTGAGCTGGAAGAGACCTTAAAAATCCTCAGGTTCCAACCCCTGGCCCTGGGAAGGCACAGGGGAAATGTGCTGCATGGTGTGTGTGAGCTGCTCGGGTTCACACCACTGTCACACCTCACTCGCCCCGTGCTCAGGAGCGTGTTCCTCCAATTAAACACCAAACCACAGCACCATAATCTACAGAGGCAGCAGGAATCTGGTGCATGGGTGGAGGAGAGAGGGGCCTTCTGCTGCCTTCACAGACCAGTGTACGACCCTTAGTCCTTTGTTTGCAGAGGGGATACAAGATTTGGGGATCAGTGAGTGCTCTCAATTTCTTCTCTGTGTTTTCCTTGCAGAGCTACATAAGCAAATCGCCTCGTGGTAATTGTGGCAGTGCGTCCAGGAGAGAGATTTTCTGGTGTGTTTTAAAAAGTGCTGCTCGTATGATACCTAAAAATATCTATTGCTGACTGGCTTTCTGAACTATTCTTTTTGTTGGCACCATGAAAAAAGTAGAATAAGTTTATTTTTAATCAATTAATTAGTAACTGCCTCCAAACTGAGAAATGGGCAGGTTTTCCTGGTATTTTTTTGACTTGAAACTGCCTGGGTTGGGAAGACAGGATGCTTTTCAATGCATAGATTATGAAAAAGAAGGAGATTAGCAGACCTTCATCGACGAACCATGAGTTATGTTAATCCACGAGGCTCTTTATGGTAACTACAAACTAAATCAAACTATGCAACTGTTGAAATGTGCTGTAGAAATTTTTTGCCAATTAACAATCAGAAACAGTAATGTTGATGTTCCTATGATAAGTCATAATATGTCAGTTTGCAAAAGCATGCAAAGTAAGTTTGCTGTTTCATGGCAAGCTTTTCTTTTGTTGCTTGATAGTGAACAGTAATGCAGCTGCTTCCCATTTACTGTGAAGAGGTAACCATCAGCACTTGCTGGGCTGGGGGCGTTCTCGGGGTGAAAAGAGTGCTCTTTGGGCTATGAATATTGTGCTCAGCCTGTGAAGATGTTACAGAAAGGTTTATTCACCAAAATACGATGCAAAATCTACCTAGCTGATGTCCCTTCATATACCAATATTTGAACATTGCCTCCCAAATTAAGACGCAACGTGGTTTATTGAGGCAGGTGATTTCACTCTTTCTAATATCATAACACCCAAACATGGAATCATCTCAACCAACAGCCCCCATAAAATATTTTTTTAGGGGTATGTTTTATAGGAAGCAACTGAGTTGGAATGAGCATACTGCAGAGCATTGTTTTGTATACTAATTATCTACATCAATGGCTGTGCAGAGCGGCTCGGAGCGCTGTACCTGCTGTGCCGAACAACTCGCTCGTAGTCATGGAGTGTATGCTTCCTGTGGGCACCTGCCCGCTCTGTGCAGAGCATCACATTGAGTCATGTCACGTTGTGTCACATCACAGACGAGATGTGACCCGGTGTAACCTGACACAGCGCAGCGCTGGCGCTGCAGTGGATCAAAACTCGGCGGAACCGCGCGGTTGCGCTTGTCAAGGGCAGCGGAAACGCGGGCTGGCTCCCCCTGAACCTGCAGGTTTACCCGTTAGCCTGGCTCTGGGTAGGTAGTTTGGCATATCTCTCTGGGATATAAATACAGGGATTTCTCTGCTTGTGCTTATTTATGATACTTGTCGTTTGGGCAACAACAATCTTCCTACTTTTTAATCTAAATTGAACTGTGGTGAGCACGCCAATAAAACACGTCACGACAAACAAAGGAAATTCTCCTTGTATTAATAATAAAATCTTTAAGATTTATCAGTCTCTCCCTCTTTCTTCCCTTTGTGTGATGCAGTCTAAAGCAACTGCTACGTTTATAGATGTCTGATAAAATTTTAATAGAAGAACCCATTACCTTTGAATCTGGAGTAAAGAGACTATATCAAAACCAGGAGTGTTGAGCCTGAGCTAAATATAACTTGTTAACTGGGAGTAGCAGCCCATGAGCTTTATAATGCTGATGGATTTACTTTACATTGCTGCAAGCAGTGGGGCAGTGAATATTGTAGCAGGTGAGGTGCCATAAAACAAGAGCAAGAGATATTCCAGCTACTGAGCAGTGGGATGTTGGCTGGGCTCTATTTTGGAGGTCTTTCCCAACCTTAGTGATTCTCTGAGGAGGCAGTATGAGACCCACCATTGAGGATAACGCCTTGAAACTGAGAGTTTGGAGTTTGCCTCCTTGATTCTGGGGGTACTGAGGTCTAAACAACACTTCTGTTCTTGCCAGAGATGGAGTTTGCTATTTATTAAGATGAGCTTTGAAACAAGACCTTAATAAAGGCTTTAACAGACAAATCCACAATTACTTGGGGTAAAAAGTGCTGCTACCTTGTGCACTCTGGGGGCTTTTCAGGAGCTGTTTGCTCTCCAACATCCAGCTCTGACTTGTGTGGATGCTCTGCTTACCTGGCATTTAATGCCTGCATAATCATCTTTTTAAGGGAAGAGACTTCAAATTTTATGGAAATGTTGAAATAAATTTTCACTTTTTAAATTTTATTTTATATACTTAGTGGTATTTTGGGCAATTTTTTTTTTCTTAACACTTAAATCTTTAGCAGAATTTTTTAACGCTTCTGCCACGTTACTAAATGAAAATTGATGATTTTAAATACACACACATATATATATATGTGTATATATATATACATGTGTATATATATATGTGCCATAAAATATGACTTTTTCTGTGTCATTTAGAGAAGAATCACTTTTTCCATGGCAGGAGGAGCTGCAGTTCAGGATGGTTTTTAGCTGTGTAATTACTGCTGATTACTGATAAGCAGGTAGAAAAGAGCATTTTTAGGACTAGGAACTTGCACTGTCCCATTTCTCCTATAGTGCATGAGATAAAAAATAAAACTATACTATGTGCTACCATTTTTTTCCTGTTTGAGTTGAAATGTCCTATTTTCTGAGCATTTCATTAGCAAAAAATCCAGATACTCCTCTGACAGGATGGAGTTTAAAGACTGGGTGAAAACATGAAGTCAAATGAAGGTCTTATCTGAATCCTTATCTCAGATGGGAGGGTTTATTACTGAGCTAATAGTCAGTGTTGTAACTAAAGTTGTACGATGCAGCAGGCTTCAGACAGAAGCTGATGACCTCTATTATGACACATCCACTTTAGAACCAGATGAAATGTAGTAAAACATATTTAAAAATATTTCCGAAACATATGTAGTTGCCAGAATCTGAAGTCCTAAATGCATATAGCCTCTATTTCTCCACCAAAAGATGAAGTCGGTAAATACAGTAACATCCTTTCTCTCCTCGAGCTGAGCTGAATTTAAACTGTGAGCTTCATTTCCACAATTCAGTATCCAATATGCAATCTGATCACACCTCCACTTTTGTGAGTTGTAGCCATGGCCTTAAATTAAATTACAAACCCTACATTGGACTGACATAAATCTGATTTTGGGCTGAACTTGAAGTGTTTGAAATACCAAATCACTGCTCCCTGATCCCTAATGAGAAGTAATCAAAGAATTTAACCAGCAGTACAAACACTTACATATCACTACAGATGTAGCCAAATTGACTCAAAGTACTCTTTTTCTCTATGAAAAAATTGTGTGCAAATATACCTTACTGACACTGGCTATTCCAGCAGAATCACTAAAGAGGAGGGAAAAAAACTCTTCTGCTTTAATTCTCAAAAAAGCATCCTAATGATTCTTTTTTCTTCCTTCCCTTCTAGAAATCTGTTTTTCACTGTTCTACCCTGTGCCACATAAATAATAAAATGCAATAAGAAATTACACAACCTGCCTGGATGTGACATGGACTGTTGCTATCCTGCTGCCTCTGCCATGATCCAAACACCCATAAATTGGTTGGGGTCCCTTTCTCCTGTCTCTTTCCAAAAAAAAAAGCCTTAGCTTGGCAGCTCCCCAAGCAATCTTGATTTATATGACTGCCAAACTTCCTTGTTGTCTGCTTGCATTTTCCACAGCAGTTCAAAATCTCAACGCAGCGGGGCAATTATGATATTATATAGCCATGTATATGATGGTACTGACACGGAGTAAAAAGAGAACTAAAAATCAATAGTGTTTGTATCCTTGTGAGGAGAAGCAGCACTAAAGCTTGCCCTGGTGGGAATGTGAAAAGGTACATCCTGAATTTTAGCCTTAAGGTGATACAAAGCGAAGGAAGCTGTCTTCTCTAATGAATTTGAAGCCCTTGCCTTCTGACCCTATGAAGAAGAGGAGTTTTTGTCCTTTTCTTTGGGTTTTTTTTTTTTTTTTTCCTCTCTGCCTTTTTCAGAAGCATAGATGTGAGGAAGAAAAACAGTTGGTACCAATGCTACTTTAGCCAATTTATTATTATTAATTTTTTTAAATTCCCGAGCAAGGGTGGATCATGCCAGCTGTTCTGGTAACTGTAGAGTTGGATTTAGGACACTTAAGTGAGGCGACCAGACTTTAAGTCATTGTATGACTGCTGGAGAAGTAATTTTACACCTGATATTTATGATAATCTATCTACATCATGCATGTCATCTTTCTCCAGTGTGTGTTTTACTGCCTAGAAAAGCTCATGTTCCTGTGTCAGTAAAGTGCTGTGAGTTATGTTTTGTCTGAGACACCTTTTTAAAATGTCCAGTTATTGTATGAGGGGAAAGGGATGGTGGGTGACATGAGCAGCACTGCAGGTGCTGACTGATGCTCTTAAGGCCTCCCATAATAAATTGTGCTGGTAAAGCTACACCTACTGCCAAAAACCAGGACATGCAAAGCCAATCCATGATCCCAGGAAGAAATTCTTCCCTGAGGTCCCACAGAAGCTGTTGATTCTTCATCCCTGGAAGTGTTCAAGGCCAGGTTGGCCAGGGCTTGGAGCAATCTGGTCTAGTGGAAGGTGTCTCTGCCCGTGGCAAGGGGTGAAATTGGATGAATATTAAGGTCCCTTCCACCCAAACCATTCTGTGGTCCTGTTGTAAGCATTCCATAAATGCAGTATGCATCTAAGGGAGCTTCTAATAACTTCTGAAGTGAAGATGATTGTGATGATTGTTTTATTTTATTTTATATGCGAGACATAGACTGCTATCTATTAAATCATCCATTAAAAATCATATTAGTGCATGAAAGCTGTTAAATGTGGACTTGGTGTCTGGCTGCAGTGTCTTCCACAGATGACCAATGTTCAGACCATCATTTTTATCAAGGAGATCTATTTTTGTCTCTGCTGTTAAGCAGAAAGTTGCGGTGGCCAGTGTTGTATTTCAGAATTTACTTGATGATTAATTTTATGTAATTTTATGCCCCCCTTCGTAAGAAAGATGAGTCTGACACACCTTGATGGTTGTTTCTCTGGTTGTTTTCTACAGATATATATTTTCTCTTTTGGCTGTTTGACTCTAAGTTGGTAGAGAATTCTCTACAATTACAGATCCTGTGATTCAGGAGTTAAATTTACAGACTGCAGCCTAGTGAATCACAGGTTCTCAATGTGCACGTATCTTTCCCTATGCACTTGCAAAATCTGAAGTCATGAGGCTCCAAAGGAAAAGCTCAGAGAAAAAAAAGTTTCTGTTCCTTCTTTCTAAATGTCCTGGATGCTGCCATCCAACTTCCCTTGAAATAGACCTCATGGTCTTGTATTTTGGTGTGGCTGCTTTGTAATGTCCTTGTTTTTGCAGAGGGTCAGCACATGTAACTTGCAGGATGTCTGCAGGGGTTTGGAAGAGAAGATGTGTGGAGCTCTCTGCACTGTAATGGCAGAGTTGTGGGAAATATGTTCCCTGCTAAGGTGTCAGACCCCAGGACAGGGCATCTAGATCCTTTCAGCATCAGTTTTCTGAGGACTTCCAGCAAGAAACATGCTTAGGCCCTTGGGTGTAACTAGATGCCTAAATATATAGGTACGTGCCAGGAGGGATTTTTGAGATTTCAGAGGTTTTGGCTGTAGAAAAATACTTGACCTTAAGTGTCCATCTGAGATTTACTCCTTGAAATCCAAAACTTGGACCTGGGTTCTACATTCTGTTGCCACCTAACCTTTGGATAGACCTTAAACTCCTAAGATACAAAGTGTGTGTTGATGAACTGTGCTTCTGAGAACTCCAGAATTGCTCAAGCTCAGCAAGCAACACCAAGCAGAGCTTCCCCTGCCTCCCTCTGTCATGTCAGCCAGGCTGGACTTCTCAGAAACCATGAGTAGGGTGAAGGGGAGCAGATGGAGGAGTGAAGGGAGGTTCAAGCCCTTCCTTCTGAAGCCCTTCCCTCTCTGGTGTGGTCGCTCCATGGGGAAGGACGTGCCTGTAAACATATAGGTCTGGAAAACCTTGTGAAAACCCAGCATCCGTGAAGAAGGAAAACCTATTTCTGCCCCAAATGATGCCTTATTTGAATATTTGTAGGAATCCACAAGGGATGTTCAGTGCACGTTGAGCAGAGATGGCAGCACTTGAGGCACCAGCTCCTGTCTCTCCGTTGGGAAGCAGCTGTTATTACCTTTTATAAAACAAAGTGTCTGATGTATTTGCAGACAGAATTCGTGAAGACATAAAAGTGAGATCTGTCTGATGTCAGCTTTCACAACTGCAGCTCTTGGTGTTGTCTGACCTCCTGAAGACCCAGTTTTTTCCACACGTTTCCTCTTATTTACATTAGCGTGCTGACACTTAGGTGGGGATGGAGACCTAGGGAAAGGAAATGGAGGTTACATTGACAAAAAAAGTCATAAGAAATTTGGCTCCTTAAAGTTTAAGCTTTTCTTTGTGTTTTTTTCTTTTTTTTTTGCAACTCTTCCTTTGTTAGGATGAAGTGAGAAGACCTCAAATGACAAGAAAATTAGGGAATAGGGAATTGCAAGAACATGAGGCAGTCAAGTTCATGTCATGTTCTTTCTTTTGATTCCAGTGGAGGTATAAGCTCACCTATATGTGGAATTAGTTTGGTAGCTCTGGACAAGTATCCCTTGCAGAACAATCCCACAACATCACAAAGTGTTTGGCTGCTGCCAATTGTTAGTGAGAGGTGAAGGAATGAAGAGTATTTTCATAGAGCCCAATGAGGATAAAATTACATAGAGAATTTTCTGTTGTAGTCTGCTCTGGGCACACCACAGGGAGATTTTTTTTTCTTTAATGTTCAAGGTAAGTTTCTTGATTAACAAGGAAACTCACTTAAATTAGGAGAGCTGGGGGGGGGAGGAGGAGAGATGAAAATGAGGAAGTTCTTAGTACAGTACCAGAAAAAAAAGATGTATTAACGATAATTGAAACTCACCTCCGTGAGGGCAATGAATCATCAGAAACAGCCTGTGGAAAACAAGGTTGTGCAACCTTGACCAGTGTGTGTCACTGACTGGTGGAATTTTTAGAAAAGCAGCAGTTTGGGCTCATCGCTGTGGTTCGTGATTGCACACACCTGTTCGGCTCAGAGGTTTTGCAACCAAATTAAAAAAAAAAGGAAGCTGAACTTGCTGCTTCTCCTGAGCAGTGCAAAAAAGCAGAAAACCACAGCTGTTCTAGCTGTTAACAGATATCAGCAGAGCACCTCCTGTTACATAATTGAGGATAACGTTTTTGAAGCATATGGGCTGAAGGTATTGTAAACTCATTAAAGCTTGAGGTGGGAAACATTCTAGTACACTTCTAAGTTTGATATCTTTAACAAATGTTTACAATTAAAGCTCCTATAGGCAATTTATTAAATAATAAATGAAGGGAGAAAGCGTGATGAAGTAGAAAGTCAGGAATTTCTGTGCAGTGGCATGTGAGTTGCAAGTGTAATTGTGCAAGATTGCTGCCCATTGATCTGATAACTGGTCACTTTGGGTAGCTTGAGATGCAGGATGCAGTTCTGCTGTCTGGTATATAATCTGAGAGAAATACAGTTTTCAGGCACCCTCGAGATGTGTTTTTTTGGAGTTACTACCTGCTGTTTGCCAGCTTCCAGCATCTGACTAAGGAAAGCCGTGGGAAATTGGATGGTTACGAAGTGGATCTTGACAGCCTCTATAGTTCTATGGATCTGATCGTTAAGAGGAAGGAGGACAGGTTCTTGCTGTAATTGCACTTGCACTAACAGTGCACAGATGGATTTGGCCCATTTCTGAAAGCCTCTTTGTCAAGAAAAATTAAGTAATGTGACAGCACTCAGAGGCTTAACACATGGGCTGTAGTGAGCATAGGTGGTTAAGGGCTGGAAACAGCAACAGATTTTGGGGATGCAGCTGCTGGGAATGTGGTTTCTGATGTTCTGCAGTTGTTCCTTTTGACTCAGGAGGCTCCACTGATCGTGGGCTGTGGATCTCTGGCTATGGGTCAAATCCAAGTCAAGTCAGTGAATGAATCTGGACAGTGTGCAGCAGCCTAGAGACTGGGAAACACTCAGTCCATGAGTTTTCTTACCAGTGAAGCTCTACCGGCTAAAGCCAAAGAACATGGTCTTGGTTTCTGCAGGAATGATGAAGTTTGCCAGGCCATAGCAACTTCCGGTATCATTTTTATTGTCCTAATGCACAACCATAAGTGATTCAGCATTTACAGGGAAGTAGATAACACCTTGCAATTTTTAGGGAATGTTGTCTCTCCAGGTGAGGCTGAAGGTAGAGTTTCATCTGCTCTGTGTCCTCACAGATCTGTTCCTGGGGTGGTCCTACAGGGCATTGGCACCATGTGGACCAGAGAAGAAACGTGACTAAGCCAACAGAGTGCCCTGTGATGGGTTAATGCAAATCTAAATCTATCTGTTACCCCGTGCCCTACTCTCCTCCCATGACACCACACAGTGCTTAGAATCCATTGTCCTGGTTTGCTTTCAATGGCAGAGGAAATTTAATTTGTTTAATCTGTATTTCATTTGGTTGGCATCAAAGTGACAAGATGGCTATTGGCTGGCACGATGCACATTGTACAAAAAACATGTTCTTGATGATTTATTATTAAGGACCAAATTTTTGTTTTATGACTAAGGCTTGGCTTGTGGCTGGCTGGCATGTTCTCACAGCATGAGATGTGAGGCTATCCTAAAGAACCATTATCTGGACCTCTTAAACAAAACACATGCTTGTTAATGGAACATAATGATGATTTTTGCAGCTATAGCTCCAAAAATTGTAACTTAAACAGCAGGCAAAAGAAAAAAAGACACAAGTCTAGGATCTGACATCTTATAACTGATCCGAATTTTGCTGAGCCCAGAATTTCATCACTGTTGCTCTGAGTAATGTCAGAGCAGGACCTGACCCTCAGGTGCAGCCTACTTGTTTCCACAGGTGATCCAGAGGGAGTGGGATGTTTTCTGTTACATATGGACCGTGTAAAACCCTGCTATATTTATCCAGTAGCACATGGAAACTGGAGACCTACTTTCCATCTCTGGGTTTCTGCCAAATCTTTAACATGATTAACAATTTTATTTTTTTAATGCAGTCAGATGCTCTTTAGAAACAGGAATGTGTTTGAAGGCTCTCCATACTGGAGAACTTATGCGATGATATCTATTTATTTTTTAGGGTTTTTTGATTTTCCCCCTACTTTGCTTACAATTAAGATTTTTAAAATTGTGCATTGCATATTGTTACTCTTCAAATTATTTGGGAAGTATTGTGTTTCGGAGAAAGAAATGGGAAGTTATTGGCTTGGTTAGGGACTCACTAATTATTCAACTTTCTTACTTTGAGGAAATACCCATTTCACTCTAAATGCACCAAATATTTGAACTGGGTTCAAGCTATTCATCAGGGTTTTTTCTCTGCATGAATTTCAGATCTCTAACTTCAGTGCAATTAGAGGCTAACTTGATCCTTTTGTTTTAATACCAATCCAAAGCAATACAGTGCAGCTCTTTGCAAAGCCGGTAGAAAAAACACAATGCAAATAATATTCTGATTGCTTTGGTAGATCTCTGGTATTCATATCAATTGAGTATATCAAGTTCATATGTGGCATTAATTATACTGCAGCATTATGGATCAAGAACAGCTGAAAAGGAAGGATTTGCTGGGGTGATAGATAATCTATGGGATGTTTGTGAAAACTTGGCCACGAGTGCCTGGAGTTTTGCACATCGTCTGAACTCTGGTCTGATTAAAGTTGCACAAACAGATTTCCTGGAGAAGATCTTTATAGAGTTGATCCGATTGGTCATGCCCTTTAGAACCATGTTTCCCAATTTGTCTTGTTCCCAGATTCTAGGTGGTGTAGGGGTTGTTCGTGTTTTATTTCAGCTTATTTCGTTTATCCACAGGGTGTGGTGGGGGATCTTAAGCATTCTCTGTTTTGTTGCAGCTTGATGTGCAGTGCTTTAATCAAGGTGTCTCCCTTACACGCTATATTCCCATCAGCATGGGTAACTCTAGGACACAAATTTATTCTGGAAGAGAGTAATAAAAATGAATGCTGTCAGTGTCTGTGGAAAATGAGCACTGGATCTCCAGCTAATCAGGTTATTTCAGGCTAGTTAAGCATATTTCTGATTCCAAATTTGTTTGCATTCGTTAATGTATTTCAGTCTAAGATGCTCTGTGTGATGCTTTCATGATGTTAGAGATTTTTGGAATGGGATATTTGACCTGTTCTGCAAAAAATGCATCTGTTCACTAAATCAAATTAGAAAATGCTTAATCTGTAATTTTTACTACACCAAGACATCAAGGAAAGGAGAGGGCTTTACTGGGAATGGAAAAACTATTAAAATTTTTAGCCTTATGTAAATATGTAGAATAACTTGCATGGAGTTTTTTATTAGTGAAATAGTCCTCCCTTCATTAAAACACTTTCCTAGAAAGGCAGAGGGCAAAATTGGCTAGGCATTTTAATTATCCCAAGTTTTCCGTGCAAGCTCTCATCTTGTGGTGTGGGTGTTTTCTTTAATAACCTCCCAAATACCTGTAAGGTTTGAAAGCGGTGAAACTCCCAGCAGGGTTACAGAAATCCATTCCAGCCTCACCTTTGGAAGTGAAAGGTCAGTGCAAAAACATTGACTTTTCATGCATGCCGTAACTGAGACTTTGCCTCGTTGTTTCTGTTTCTTGCTTTGGAACCAACTCATCCACTTGCCCCTCCCAGACTTCCAGAGCACTCCTGCTTAAGTGAGCGATACTCAGGTAAAATATTTATTATTATAGATTACCCCATTGAGGTATAGTAACAACAGATTGAAACTGTGCGTGTCACTTTTCCAGGAAAAGCCAAGGGCAGAGAGGAATTAATCATTTTGGAAAATTCAATTGCAAATATCAGCTATCCACAATAAAGAAAAGCCTAGCCCTTATTTTTCAGGTACATTTTTTTTGCAGGCTGTAAAAAGGAGCAACTGTGTTTGTTTTCTCGAAGAATACTTCGAACCCTTTGTTGAAAGATACTGCTTAACAGTGAAATACTGTCAATTCTTGAAAATTCAGGGTTGTGGGAGAGTTGTTGCCCGTTATTTGGCTAATCTGGGCACACTGTCACACTGTTCTTTTAATAGGTGTGTTTGTGAGACCAGAATAAGGCTTGCGTGATCACTGGTGGTGATAGATGATACCCAGTTTCACAGCAAACTGTGACAGTAAGGGATTGAAACAATTTTTTCCTAAGTTATACTGAGTTTCTCACGAATCATCCTTTTGTCTGTCCCCAAAACGTGGGTGCCACTGCCTCAGTGCTGAACACTGCTGCGACTGTGTAGTCTCTGTTTCTCTATGAGAAGACAGAAACCATCTGGTCTGAAACACAGCCCCCTTTGAAAATACACATCCCATTATGTTAGCTCTGAAACAGCCTGAGCAGCTCTGCCTCTGAAGAGGAGATGGTGTCTTAACATATGGAAAACTTTTTTCCCTAAATCTTTATTTTTTTTTTCTCTTACTGGGGGTATGGGGAGAAATGCAGAGAATATCCTTAATTATTATGATTTTTATCCCGAATCTGTCTTGCCAATGAAAAAGCTCTCACAGAGGCCGTGCTTGCAGATGACTTATTCCCTTGTCTTGCAGTGGGGTGTGGTGGGTCCCTGGCGATGCCCTGGGGACTGTGATTCTGTGTGCCTGGGGGATAACCCAATCCTTTCCCAACCTCCAGCACAGCCCCTTTGTCTTCTTGTCAGTGCCAGGCAGCTCAGGCACACGAGGGCAGCAGGCTGTGTGGCTTCAGGCCACCTGTACACTCTTCCTCTTTCTCCCCATCCTCCTCCCCCCGTAGCTCACAGGGTCCTTGATGCTCTTGTCCGTCTGCCTCTCTTATCAGAAAAGCCACTGTGATGCAAGGGACCTGGCCTGGACACCTTCCTCAGCCCTGTGCTTTGAGAAAAGGTCAAACAGGCAACTAATCTGATTTGGTCTCTATTCAGCACTCACAACTCCTTCTGCAAGGAGAGGAGGGGGTGAGGCGGGTGGATGGTGGAGGGGGAAGTTCCACGGACCCCGTGTGATGCTGCAGCAAACCTGGTGCTCTCTGGCTGGGAAATGTTCACTTCTGATTTACAGCAGCGAGGACAGAATTAGATTTGCTTTGTTTCCCCCTGCGTCTTTTTTTCCTGACTGGTATTCATAGGACTAGCAAGTTATGGTGGTTTAAAAAAAAAAAAATAAAAGCCCCCTAATGTTCTATAACTCCCCTTTAGCAAGACAGAGACACAAATGGCTGTACAAAGGTTGCTAAATGCAAATTTAGTGTTATAATTAGGCCTTCACTATTGTTTTCCACTTTTAAAAAAGCCTAGGGTTTTGGGGTTTTTTTACACTTATTTGCCTTTTTGCTCCAAAAGTGCAGGTTTTGCTTAGCTCCTGCAATAGGTCTTCTGATGACAGCAGATTTGTGAGTTTGGTTTGATAAATCAGTTGCTGGACTGCTTGGGAAGCTGATGTTCTCAGCTGTGCAGAGCTTTAAAAAAAAACACCCTCACAACCGAACAAGCACAACAACTCAAACCCCTCATTTTGAGCCCTTCATTTGGTTATGACAGGCAGCACTCGTGGTTCTTCCCTCTGAGGATGTGAAGTGCAGGCAGCCAGGAACGTATACGAGGTAACCATTACGTTTAAGTCAACACAAGAACACGCCAGGAATGTTGCTGATGCTTTAAGAATTCACCTAATTAATTTAAAAGTAGCTCTGTGGGTATTGTTCTCTAACCTAACCCCGAAAGCAACTGCTATTTTCTTTTTAAAGGAGGTAAAAACAAAGCAGAGCTGCTCTGTTTAGGTGGGAGAGCTGCCTGATTTTCAGGGCAGGTAAGGTAGATTAATAAAAGGCCACTCATAAGAAGGTTTCAGATCTCACTGTCAGAGGGTAATAATTAATGATCAAATGTTAATGGAGATGCTGGGCTGTTGATGCCATTAATTCAGCTCAGTGGAGCCAGTCCTGCCCAGGACCTGCCACAGCTGTCACTGCATTCGCTTAATTATTCCAGCGCCTTCAGGCTCTTTTTCCCTTTCTCCTGCTAACTGCAGGACAGTATGTTTCCACTGAAGCAGAATTATGAAGAACGCCCCGATTCCCGGGCACTGCCTGGCCGGCTCCACACGCAGACCTACAGGCAACAGAGATGACCACAAAGTTAAACAAATAACCTCTCTCTGCCCCTCCACAAAGTCACTTTTTTTTTTTTTTTTCAGAAAGAAGTGGGATGATTAAAAATAGCTGGGAAAGAGCTCAGGATGGGAGGGTGGCAGGGCTTAGGGGTGCCTCAGCAGCATGGCCTGGGACCATCGTTGGTATGATGGATTCTTTGTTGGCCAGGGGGTTTGGAAGCGCTGGTCCATACTTGGAAGTTCATTTATAGATTTTTTACGTGTTAGTAGGGACTTCCTACCAGCTTAGACCAGCTAGTAAACTCATAGTTCCTGCTAGTTTAGAATTCCTACCTGCTGGTAGATATCTTGGATATTCCCAAGGACTGTTATAATGAAGCATCAACCAGTTCTTGGCTGAAGGTGAATGCTACATAGGGCAAGACTTACTGAATTCCAGTGAAGTCCCAAAATCTGGAGAGTAATAATCCTTAGAGCAGCAGTCCAGGGCAGAGGATCTTGGACTAAGGGTGAAAAATTTTTGGTTAAAAGGAGATTTTTGTCAGACTTGAGGATGGAGAAATGGGGGTTTTCAAGGTTTAACTCTGTACAGTCTTGCTAAAACTCAAGAAAAATCCTAATCCAATCTTTCAAGCAATTTTTCAAACTTTCTTTTTAATGTCTTGCCTCTTTTTCTGATGCAGAACCCCCTGATATTTCTCCCCATTCTTCTTAAGGGGCATGCTAATTATTTTAATTGCGCTGCCTGTGCCACCTCCCTAAAAAAAACCCAAAACAAAAACCCCACAAACCCTCCCAAAAAATGCAGAAAGGTTTTTTTTTTTCGTTTAATATCCAATTCTGAGGAGTGCTGCACTTTAAAACCAGTCCAGTGTGTCTTGAGCTGCAAGGCTGGAACGCTTCTTGACTCGCTTCCAAACTGAAGTGCTTAAAAAAATGTGAAGCACTACAACAATTTTAAATCACTCTATACACTGCACATGGTGATTTAAAATAATTGAAGCTCTTCAAATTTTTATATGCCCTTGAATTTGGAAGTGATCAAGGTTCTGAGCATGTGCAATACACAATGATTTAAAATTATTAGAGCTCTTCAAATTTATCATAAGTGTTTCAGCTTGAAAGTGATAGGGAATCTGGACTTCAGCGGTGTAAAGTGATTTAAAATTATCAGAGCACTACAGATGTTTTATAGGTGCTTTAATTTGGAACTGATCTCAGTTCTGGACTATACCAATGTATAGCATATTACTTTTAAAATCACTGAAGCAGTTTCATATTTTTCCAAACCGGTTTTCTTAAAGTCAAACATCTTTGATAATTTTAAAATACATTATGTTGCAAGTGGCACCCTTTTAACAGAATATTTTACACTCTGTAATGGTAGCAGGAGTGATTGCAGTTGGGCTGCAATTTGCCTCTGTGACTTTTTATAAGATATCAAAGGTTCACACACAGATGCTTGTGCCTTCACCTTCCTAACACAGCTGCTGTGGAAGTGATGCAAACCTGGCGCTGGAGATCCACACAGAATTTGTGCCCACAACCCAGAGAACACAGGTTCTGTCCACGTGTGCATAAATTAGGTAACAGCAAGTGGAAATGGGTTTTTAACCATGTAATTACCCAGTTTGTGGGTGTAAATACCCACCTGCTGCTGATTTTACTGGGATGATTTGGTGTGTGTTTTGGTAATTTCTTCTTGGATGTCTTAGGAGGCTTAGGAAAAGAGGATAAAATAGCTTGAAATCTGAAATACAGAAAAAGGACCTTTTCTGAAGAATTACTGCTGAATTCATAGAATCATAAAATCGTAGAATGGTTTGGGTTGGAAAGAACCTTAAAGGGTTTTTTCCACCCACTCTGTCATAGACAGGGACACCTCCCACTGGACAAGGCTGCTCCAACCCCCATCCAACCTGGCCTTGGACATTTCCAGGGATGGGGTGGCCACAGCTCCTTTGGGAACCAATTCAATTGAGATCAAGGAGTGTGGACCACACTATTACCTGCAACCTTAGGTAATTACATCAGCTTATTGTTTTCAAGTAAAAATACCACGTAAGTTATACTTAAAATAGTGTTTGGAGCCACAAGTGCATGGTTTGATTGTTTGGAAGAATATATTTAGATGTTCCCTAGTGTTTGTGTCCCTAGAGGCTGTTCTGTATCACTTAAAGCATATTTACACTGGAGCTGAGTCTTTGGTTCTGGGATGAAGATAGGCAAGTGCTTCACGGCAGCCCCCTTTTTGTTTGGGATAGCTGAGGGCAGCATTTCTGAAGACGTTTTTGGTGTGAGAGCTGTGAAGGAGGCTTGTTTGCTGAAGATGAAATAGATGTTTCTGGAAACTCAAGGTTGCTGGGTCTGAGTCAGGGACTAACACAGTCAGTGATCACTGTCACTTCAGCATGGTGAAAGCTCACTGAGTGGGCATTGTCCTCCTTTTCCTGCTTCTCAAATATTCCCTGATTTTCACCTACGGCTACGGTCACAGAGGTAAAATCTGAGGGCTCTTTTTTCTTTTTCCATTGACTTCCCATTCTTGGCAAATATTTTAGTGTTGATTAAAGGCGAAGGAAAAAGAGTCGAGTAAATGAAAATTAACTTACACACTCACAGAAAAGAACAACCTCCATTTGAATTAAAAATTTCTAACACAGAGGAGTCATTTGACCTGTGTTCTACTTCTCTGACTCTCCAAGTCACTATGAGAGTAGAAATTTAACAGGATTAGGAATAAAAGATTCTAATAATAGCAAGTATTTTACATTTAGGATTATGATGGAAGATACCATCATTAACCTTAGCCCTAGGACTTGTTCTAACACCATTAACATCCTGACCTAGAGCTTAACACCACCCTACTTTCCTGGGTTGGCAAAATACTTGGCTTTGTCTTAAGTTTTCTTTTTTTTTTCTTATTACAAGAAGCAAGTCGAACAGTTTGTGTTTGTTTAATGTTTTAAGGTCTTTCTCTTTTGATGTTTCTCCTTCGGGATAAGAAGCTTATGATGAGAGAGGGGGAACAGTAGTCATCATTTTCAGGTTTAGGCGAGGGATATTTAAATGTGGGAGGTTTAGTTAGGTGGCCTATTTCTTCTGCAGATCAATGGTGTTGAGGGCTTGACTGCCCTTTGTACTTGGAAAATCTCTTGCTAGATGTGTGAAGTCAGGAACGCAAAGCCATACATGGACAGCAAAGCAACTCGCTTTATATTAAAATATCCTCTGTGATTTTTGTTTCTGAAAGGGCTGATTTGGGGTTGACAAACTACAGGTTTTGGAGCCAAGCCAGTGTTTTGAGTGGGGTATACTTCAGTTCTGGTTTTTGCTTAATTTTGGGGGGTAAAAGCTGAGCCCAGACTCAGAGTCCATCTGCTTTGGTGCTAGACCTGTGTCTGCTTTTAAGGGGTAAGAAAGTTGAGGAGGCCAATGTGTATGTGTGGGGCCTGTGTGAAGGGGAGTGGGGAAGCCATAGCTGGGTAAAGCAGTGCATTCAACACCGATTTCTACAGCATTTCTCATGTAGCATTTCTGATAAAAATATATTTTTAACATTGATTCTGTCGTATGGTACTTAGCAGGTAAAGCAAACAGTTTAAGAGAAGGGTGTGTAATTTATGCTCTGCCAATATTTCAGCATTTCAAACCAGCAAATTTAAGAACTTTATTTGCAGTGTTCGCTGATATCAAGAAAATTTAAATCAAAGCGACCCTCTTGTAGTTTTCCACTGATTACTGGGTTTGCCGTAACAGGACTTTTGTCCCTTTCTGGCAGAAGGTGTTAGGACTTCTTGAATGTCACTGAGTGCCAAGATTTTATTCCCATGCAGTGTGACAGGAACAGCACAGTGGCCTCTTTTCCTCACCTCTGGCAAGCAGTAGCTCAGAGACAAAAGTCATTCTTATGAGTTAAACCCATCACACCCAATGAACTCAGTTTTGTCCCATGTTACCTGTCATGGACCACGTTCACAACTGCTTGGTTCAATCTAACTCGGCTTTTGTTTGGAGCAGTATGAGTTCACCCAAGTTAAGAACTTGGCCCTGCACAGCGTCCTTTTGCTGATCCCTAGGAATTGCTACAAAGATTTTTGTTAACCTCAAAATTACTGGCCACAAACTTTGGGCTGTTTTTTGTTGATGCTGACCCGCTTCTCCCCACCTTGTGAGTACAGTGATGATGGGCAGTTGAGCAGAATAATTACTCTTCAGGCATATAATGCTGTGAATAATTTGTACTTTAAACTAGATCCTGCATAGGGAGGTTATAAAAGGAATTTTAATACACAAATCATCTTTAATGGATATTGTCAAAAAATAGTGAGAACTCAACTCCTCCCCCATATTCCTTTTCCATTTACAAAGTGTATGAGAAATTACAGTCTTAATAAACACAGAAAAGTGACAAATTGTTGCAGCATGAAGTGAACGATGATACATGGATGCCACAAATCCTTAATTAAGTGGGTTTTATTTAAAGTTGACATAACTTACATTTTTCTAATTAATTTTTTACCTGTTCAAAGAACCTGATCTCTTTTCCAGTTGAAAGGACGCGTTACTTGGCCATTTTTTTTTTTTTTAACAAAAAGAGAGAGAGTCCTAAAATAATATGAGGTACATTATTTTTTATATGCAGTGGTAACAGATTTGCAGTTTTAATTTGACTGTGTTAAATGTTATGGAAGAAGCAGGTCACATGAGGGTGAACTGTCTTTATTGTTACCCTAATATGTTTAAAGGGAGACATTCAAGCCATGCTAATTTGTGTGATAATAACACCCTCATCTGGGCGGTCCCAAGCCGAGGAAATCGCTTCATCTCATTCAGCCTTTTGCTGAGTTATATTACATGTATTACCATGCATTAGCAGGCTATGTAAATTTGCTGTCCTTTGAATGATGGTTTATTATGGTGGTGCTTCATAGGTAGAGTGGTGTAGGCATCTTAAAGCAAGTTTTTCTCTTCAAAATATGCATCTTTTTTGAACTTGAAGAAGGGAAAGTAGTTATTTGAAAACGGCAATTCTTCCCCTTTGGGGGGGGTGAAGCTGTCAGTTGTTATGAAGAGGGCTCCAAGGGTCTGTAACAATCGGTTTTGTTTTCCAAGTTGAGCTCTGTTTCGAGTGGGTCTCAGTCACAGACTATGTGTGGTGGTTTGCCTTCCCTGAGTGAAGGGAATTGGGCAAGTGAGGAAATTCAGTCACTGGAGCTGCGTTGGCCCAGTCTCTGCATGAGGAAGTTGCATTTTCTCATGCACTGCTCCATCCTTGCAACCGCGTGCTCATGGTGTATACGAAGTCAAGCCACTGAAGTTTCCCTGGAAAGTCCATCTGAGTGAGGCTTTTGCCAGGTGCTGCTTCCTAATGTTTGGTGGAGAAAATGGTGCAGTGGTAATGGGCAGCATGTTGGTTTGTCTGCTTAGGTGATTGGAGAGGATATCTGCCCAGAAATACCTGTAATCCATTTAATTGTGGCATCTCTGGAAATCTGCTACAGCAGTTGTGTTTCTGACAAAGCATTTCCACCTGGCTTAGCAG
The DNA here is from genome assembly GCA_013398115.1 of Falcunculus frontatus. Classification (NCBI taxonomy): domain Eukaryota; kingdom Metazoa; phylum Chordata; class Aves; order Passeriformes; genus Falcunculus; species Falcunculus frontatus. Next base: position 127,555 of record VZRV01009639.1, on the reverse strand, counting down.
GGCTTGCTCATAAACTGAATTATTAGGAGATGTAGGCAGCACATTTTACTTGGCTTGTGATATTTTTTCCCCCGGTTTTGTTCTCTTTGTAAGTGAAAATGTCAAAGGCCACTGGCCATTGTATTTCCATGGAAAACTCAAAATCCTTTCTGCAAGATAACCTGTTAAAAGCAAACAAAATATTTTTTTAAAAGAGAAACACCAACCATCAACGTCCCCAAAAAATCTCAACAAAACTTCTAAACCCCTTCACACCTTGTAAGCTTAATATTTAACAATTGATGCTTCAAAGCATGTCAATTAAATTATGTTTTCATAGAACTTAAGTAAATTTGGTGACTGTTTTATAAAATGTTGCTAGTTATGTATTGCTATTTTAAGATTCTTCCAGAGACTGAGTATATCACAGCCAAGGCTAAGGACATGTTGAATACATGCTTAAAAGATGGCAAACTCTTGAATTCAGTTTAAAGAAGGTTAAAGCACTTAGGAAGTGCATGGAAAGGCTCTCAAACATATCTTAGAAAATGGTGAATATTTTTGTATTTGAATAAACTAAAACATACTGTCCCAGGGAAGGTGCAGGGTCTGAAAAATTGTATTTATGTATGAAAATGATAAACCAAAGTCAAGAAATACTGACTATTGGATGAACTTGATAGGAGGTGGTTATGATCTGGTTTGTAGAAAGCATATCCATTGTCTGTTGTATTTTTTACGATGAGGACAGGGAGGCCCTGGCACAGGGTGCCCAGAGAAGCTGTGGCTGCCCCTGGATCCCTGGAAGTGTCCGAGGCCAGGTTGAACATCAGGGCTTGGAGCAACCTGGGATAGGGGAAGGTGTCCCTGCTCATGACAGGGGGTACAATGCGATGCTCTTCAAGGTTTCTTCCTCACCCATTGCGAAGTATTTTAGGATTCTATGAAGTTGTAGATTTCGAAGGCCCTGTGGTGTACAAGGAACTGCTCCACCACTCTGTGCAGTAATATTGCTGCAGTGGGGCTTCTCAGGGACAGAAGCTTCTTCCCACAAAACGGCAAAAGCCAAGTTTCTGGCGTTCCAAAAGGAACCCTCTAAGCTTTTCCCATTTTGGTGTTTGGTTTTGGCATTTGTTTTTTATTTTTTTAAATAATGAAACAAAATTTGTTGTCTCACAAGTGCCTGGCCCAAGTGTGTAAGTGCAGAGGAAGCAGACGATAAGCCAGTTGTGCCCTGCTTTACTCTGCTGTGCCTCATGGGTTTCACAGCTCTGTCTGGCTCCTCTGTGTATGTGTGTGTTGTAGCAAAAAAGTCTATGAACAAGCTATGGATGGAGCATTTGCCTCTTGAATTTTTGTGCTTTTGTTGATTTGTCACATAAATGTTATATAAATGTAGCTTTCTATGTGTTAATATTACATACTGTTGAGGTGCTTGCAGTCCCCTCAGCATTCAGAAGGACTATTTAAAAATTAACTAAAAAGCAGGTTCCACCATTTTATGGCATTACCTGGTTTAACGTGAGCACATGAATTATTAACTGTCTGTCTTGTTAAGTACCAGATCAGTGCCTTTTGCTGTAGATGGGGAGAAAAAAGCATGCAATGTAGGAGTACTCTGTAAAGCAGTAGTAAAATAAAATAATAATTTAAAACAAGTTCAAAAAATGAATATGAAGCGTGGGCCTTGTATGGTTTCTGGAGAGATAGAGGGACCTTTCTCCAAACTATTCCCCCCAAAATGAGTCATCTTTGCCAAGGTGCTCATCAAATAAAAGCCACAGAAGTTTGCATGTTTCCAAACTTATTTGGATGGTGAGAAATTAGAGCTGAATAATTTATGGAGAGCAAATGCTGTGAAGGTCTGTGAACTGTATTTCTGACCTATCTGTAGAAATTATCTAATCCCAGCATGGTCCATTGACAGTGGTTAGAATTGCCTGTGCAAACAGCTACAGTGCTCATCACATCAACTCCCTCAAAGTGAGGTGAGGGGCTCAGCTTTCCCGTCAGATGATGCCTGGAGAACAGAGATCCATCTCTATTCCAAGGAAAGCATTCTCCTTTAAAATCTACAAGGTGAAGCAGTCTCTTTATTTTTTTTTACTGTCACTCACTTTGTTGCAGCAGAAATCGGCCTGAAAGTGAAGAAACAAAAGGATACTAGCATCCGTTTATAACCAGATTGCTTCTTAGGCTCAAATTATCTTTATATCATGAATGAATGTAGGTCTGTTACAAAACTACCGCAGTCCAGTGCTGGAGGTGGGGAAGTCTGGTGGTTTATGACTGGCAAAGTCCTTGATACATACTGGAAAACACTGGGCATTTCTACTTTTCTCATGATGCTTTTAAATAGAGGAACCAGGGGGATGATAAGTTTCTGCTTTCTGAAAATGAAGTGCCAGCATCATTCCAGGAAGCCAAATGTGCTTTTAAGGTTTTGAGAAAGCTGAGTTAAAGAGTCCTGTCTCTACATGGTGGTATTGGGTACATTTGACCTGAGCAAATATTAACCAAAGAGCTGGTGGAGTAGTGGAGTTCAGGGGTAAATGGAAAGTGTTCCTGGAGGTTCATTCCCTGTCACTCCCCAGTTCAGCTGCTCTCCTTTTCCTTTATCTTCTGCTCGCCAAGCACTTGCACCGATCAGTGCCTGTGCACGTGGATGCCTGGTGAACTGATATTCCCCCTGCCCTCAGTATTATTTCCTTGGGTTTATCGCTTGTCATATCATCACTTCTCTCTATCTCCTCCTTCCCTTTTTTTTCTTTATTTGTATTTTTTTTGAGGTTTTCTTAGAATGCCAGCTCTGGCAGAAATGGTCACATCTTCCTCCTGTACTGTTTAGAAATCACATGGAGCCAAAATTTTGCAAGATTTGCTCGTCAGCTACCTGGGAGATGGAGAACAGCTGGGCTTTTTTGTAAAAGGCAGGAAAAAAAAATGAAGGCAAAGTATTAACTCCTTTCTCAATTATATATATATATATATATGTATGGTATTTGTTGTGGGTTTTTTTTAATGTGGTTTTTTTTGTTACGTTTTGGGGCTTTTTTTCCTTCAAGCTTTTTCCCTGTTCTAACCCATGATTTTCTTGTGGAGAAGATTAATTTTTCTTTTTCCTTAATTATTCTTGACGTATGGCTTGTGAACGGGGCTCCTGATGGTCCAGCCGATTTTAAACCTTTGTGAGTGTGGAGCAATACTTTGTTCCCAGTGATCTGTATTAAACAAGGCCATTCTCTATCCTCAAGTGAAGTTCTGGGTTCAAATCACACCATATAAAATCTACATCTCAGCAAAATCTTCAGGCTGCAGCGGTGCACAACTGCAAACTCCCACAGAGGACAAAAGCGTCCCACAAATTGTGGCAAATTTCCCACAAAGTCTTGCAAATTGCAACAAAATTCATGGGAAAAGAGACAGGAAATGATTTCCCTGCCTGGGGAGAACTGTTATAGAGGTCTGACCTGCAGGTTCTCACAAGAGTTGGAGGGGAAAAAATGCATTTTTAATGTTGCACTATGGAATATCTCTCTTTTTCCTATTTCCTATTTAGGGGGAAAGCACTAAAAATGTAGTATGTGTTTTAGATGTTTATTTTTCACTGGTGTGATATAGCCACAAGTCCATGTAATAGTACAGTGAAATACAGGGATCCTGGAAAATGTGACTGCTGCTGATCGTACACTCCTGTTTCACCCACAACTCGTCGACTCCCCAAAGTGGCACTACTTGAACCACTGCCATTTCAAATATTAGTAGAAAGCCACATATTCTTTCATGCTTCAGTTATAAAGGGAGTATATAAATTATTTAATTGGGAGAAAGTATTGCATTAATATATTTACACTTCTAATGCATTTACAGAAACATGCTCCTCCCTAGCGAGAATAATAAAACATTGGTGTAAAGTTGCACCGGAGAAACAACTGTGGGTTGCAAGGAGTTCTACACAGGGAAGCAATCCCTTTTCATCCTCTTCTAGAAGGTGGTTGCTGCATTTTCAGAGCAAGATACAGCTGCCTGCTGTACCCTTGCTGGAGCTCTGCCAGAGCCTACTTTTCCCTCAAGAAACATGCGGTTGTTATACATCCGTCTATTTTGCCTCGCTGCTCCCTTCATCTCAAGGGCAACTGCTCTCTGCAGATCACTTGTACCCTCCCAAACTGAGTTTGGGATAATGGCCCCATGGATGCCATGTGTCTTAATCTGATTGCCAATGTCAACTCAAAGGAATGTGTTCCCCTAAAAGTCTTCTAATTTAAGTGCACCGAGGCTTTTGCACTACTCTGGTTAACTAGCACCCAGGCTTGTGATCTGCTTAGGCTTATGTTTCACAGGTACAGCTAGAATTCGGAAATATTTTAAACCATATGCCTGTTTGCCTCAAAGAAGAGGCTCTGTTTTTTAAATTTCATTTAATCCTTTCTGGTTTTACACTTTAAGGCAATGGATTCTCAGCTGCTGCAAAAGCATTGAAATTAGAGTCCAGATTAACCACAGACTTCAAGAATAGTATCAACACTGAAAGTGGTTTTGAATGGGACGTGGGTGTTTACTAGGAATGTTCTGCTGCACAAAACCTTCTCTTGGGTTGGATACTGACTGAGTTAATAAAGGAGTGAGCCAAAAGGATCAGGGAATACTGTAGGCTCGTGTGTATCCAGTGCCTGTGGTCACAGTTCAGCTGCCAGAACAGAAGTATGAATAGGAAATTGCCACCCCAAACAGAGGTGAGGTGTGTTGTCCATACTTTTCCATGGAGCCAGTGGAGTTACCTGGCAGGGTTACCTGAGTGTGGCCAGTGGGCAGAGTGCCACCTTTCTGATGTGCTTTCCTGTGATTGCAGCTCACGGATTTCCAGAGCTAAGGAGATTTGTAAAGATATACCTTTACGGATATATCGAGCCACTCCTGGCACAGGGCTTTGGTGAAAAGAAACTGGTACATCTGTTTCATCAGGAAATGTTTCTTAGATCTAGGTTAGACGTTTGGATTGAAGTTGGGAAAGAGAAGGTTAAGGGACAGGGTTGGTGCATCCAGGTTTGGTGTCCTGACCTAGACATGTGGGAATGGAGCCCACCACTGTGCTCTGTGCTTTTGCTGCTGTGGGTTTGCAGAATTGCTCTGGTAGAATTTAGAGAAGGCTGTTAATTTCCTCTTAAACTTTCTCCTACATTTCTGGTTTTGTTCTTTACTTTCTTTGTGGCTAGACCCGGACAGGTAAACAAGGAGCATGCTTCAAGCGTGCTGCTGGCTGCAGGAAAATCACTTCACCTTTAATTTGTACTCCAGGTACGATAAACTCATCTTCCAGACTGAACTTTATCATACTTTTCTAAGTCAGTGCTCGTGAGAAACCAAGGCAAAACCACTCTGAGTGGATTCACTGAGAGTCAGAGACCACAGACTTTCTCTTGCTGCCCTGACCTAGACTTGCGTTGTTGACCAAGCCCTGTGCAACCTGATCTAGTGGAAGATGTCCCTGCTCGTGGCAGGGGATTGGAATGAGAAGAGCTTAAAGTCCCTTCCAAACCAAATCTTTCTATGATTCTGTGAAAGTGCATCTATGTTAGTACTTAAACTCTGAGGGGACTTGCCAAGAGCTCTTGGCAATCTTGTTGCTCATGTTATTTTGATCACGCCCATGTAGCACCAAAAAGTTACGTACATTTACTAAAAATATTAACGAAAACTTAAAAAAAACTTAAAACCAATTAAGCCAAGCAAACCCTCTCTCTCAGTCCTGAAGCTCAGCTGAAACATTTCTGATGCTTGCTTTTTAATAGAATAAAGATGTGCACTAAAGTGCAACTGGATTTATGACAGAATGACCCTCTGTCCATTTACTGTTTCTAGGAGAGCAGCAGCCTTCGGCACGCTCTTCCCAGCTTCCTGAAAGGTGTTGCAGCTCTGCCTCAGAGGTCTTGTATCCAGGATAACAGTGATTTACCTTATTTACTCGAAGCTGACCTCCCCTTTAGTATACTGCTCCTTCACTTAGTCAGCTTGATGGGTGCCAGATATTGTTCTCCTGCAGGAAGTTCTTCCTGGAATTCTGCAGCAAACCAAAGGCTGAGACAGTGGGAAAATGAAAATAAGGTCAACTTTCCCTTAGGACTAGAGAATAGAAGAAATACACTGACACCATTTGAGACCTCCTTCCCAGAAAAATAGAAGCCACAAATACAGCCAGATTACACAAACTGATTCCAGTACATAACTAGTTCTTACCATTCCTTTTTTTTTTTCTAAGATTAATTTCACCTAACCTGTGTTTAAAGGAAAGAGTAAAATTATTTATGTCTAGTAAAAATTTATTCAGAGATTTGTCTTATTTTTAGTATGTAGAAATATTAGTATGTACCGAGGATTACTCAATACAATCAAGAATTTGCAAAATCAAGGGCACAGCAGATAACTTGCGTAAGGCAGAGTAGCATTATTTATTTGTGCTAAGAATTGCACTTTTAGTCCAGCTTCAAATAAGCAAATATTCCTGGCAGGTCTTAGCTAACACCCTCCTTGCTGTCCAGGGAAAATGTGAGGCATCCCTGAGAAGTCCGGTAGTACGAGCCACGCTGAACGTGAATCAGTGACAGGGTGAAGGCATACATAGATATCTATTTTTAGGATATTTATAGTTGCTTTCACCCCACTTGGCCCCAGTTTCCAGAAATTGTGAACCATCGTTTTTGATAAAACAGAAAATAGAAGCAACGAGTAAAAAGAAGTCGTCCGTATTTCCTAGGAATTGTTGCTGAGCGCCAGTTTGTCAAACACATCTCCTCTTCACATCTATCTTCACTTTCTCAAAGAGGGCCTGGAGAAAGCTTTGGGTCTACTTTTTAAGATACAGAGGTTACTGACAAATTGAAGACCGGTGATAAAGAAACAAGATGGTGATGGGGAGGACAGGAATACTGCAGAGTTTGGGCAATAAAAAGAGACAGAGCTGAAAAGCTACCAAGGAATGTTTCAGAGAAACAAAGGATGTGGTCTTGGGGTCTCCAGGGAGCACAGTTATTTCATTATATTCTGTTCCTATTATCACTTTTGTTTCGTTCCAGGGAGATTTTCAGCAGCTTAAGGAATAGATTTTGGGGCCAGCTATGTGTGCACACAGCTCCTCTTGAATTCCACTGGAGTTATTTGTGGGCAAAACGTGGCCTTTGGTGGATGATTTCTGTAGCCAGTTTGTAGTGTCAATATATCCACACAAAAATGCAAGTATCCAAAAGTGACTGCTTTAACCTCTCATTAACATGAAAGGCTCTGAAAGTGATGGGGATGTGTTACTTATATTTTTTCCTGAATAACTCCAATTCTGAGGCCCTTTCTATCCCTTATGTGTCATAATCATAACATTTTTTTATTATTTTTTTTTAATTCACTGAACCAGCAAGCACACACAGTCCCTGTAACAGCCACTAGATCCCCTGTCAGGTAGCATTTCAATTTTACGGTGAATTTCCTATTTTATGGATTCTTTTCTTAAAATCTCCTCATGGTATTCTCCAAAGAGCATGAACTTTGCTTTAAAACATATGAAGTTGCTGTCCTGTAAATCGTATTTTGCTTTAGTCCTCAGCTTGTCTTTGTTTTTGATCTCAACAATTGTTATAACTCTTTAAATGTTTTATTTCTATTTTACGTGTTTCTTAGTAGAGTTGTAATTTTAGCGTCTTCTTAAAAATACTTATTTTATTGTGTTCATCTAATTACTTAGATTTTTTCAGATATGAGAATAAATCTTATTTACAAAGCCCTCCCTCTGCTCAGGTTGTAGTTAAAACACATGTACAGGATATCACAATTTGAAGTGTGCGAGGCATTTGTGTTTTAATTAAAATCTTAGAGGAGAAACTTGTTCACATGAATTACTAGCTGGATTTTTAGCAGGTTGTATAAATGGTGACAAATTACATCTTTGTATTCAGGGAGAGTGTGGAGTTACTTGGTGAAAATCACTACATATGTTAAATCTTTTCAGTGTCTGCTATAAATATTGAAGATATGTGGGTATGAAATTATATGAGCGCAAACGACCCAAGAGTAATTAAAATATTTGATCTGCTTCTGTTTGCTGCAAAAAGGAAAAAAAATCTGATTTTCAGACTGTCTTTAAAAGAAAAAAAAAAAGCAAGGAGAAGAGATGTAACTTCCTCTTATAGTGTCAATGTTTGTGGTGAAATAGGGCAAGGCAGATAAGGTTCAAAGCAGTTAAGGGAAATCCTTGCAAACCCTGAAGGGCAAGTACTTGGTTCATACCCTGATTTCAGTGGTGAGATACCCGAGACGCTTTCCCTGTAAACACATGGATTTATCCCAGTGATTTTTGTGTATATTTATTCTCTACATCTGCCTTATGTACATATTTATTTTATGCAAGAATCTGACATGCTGAAAATACCTAAAATTTTCCTCCTCCAATAAGAGATAATGCTGGAGGTGATTCTTGAGGTGATATGATAAAATCTGGGGGTTGTGAAGGTCTGTGATGTCTAACTAACATGAACTGGAGCACTGGAAGACCCTGGTTTTTCCACCAAAAAAAAAAGATTGCCCGTTTGTTTGGTGTAGCCAGAGAAATTAAAACTGCTGGCAAGAAAGTGGCTTTTGAGAAAAATGGAGAGTTTTTAAACTCAGTGGAATCTGCAGAGGACACTGTGCAGTTATTGGTGAACCTCTCACGCTTGGAAAAATACCCTAATATGTCTCTCTCAAGAACAAGTGCTCGTCTTCAAAAATGACACCTCTATTAAATTAACTTGTTTCTGCCAGCCTCTTGTTTACTTAGGGCTGCTTTCACTGTTCCATAAAATGCCAATAATGGAGATGACTTACATCATCTCCTTTGACATGTGCTCTTTGATGTGTTTTTATCCCATATGTACAAGGAAGGATTTAGGTCTTGTGATTAGCTCAAAAGACTTGAGTTTTGCCTTTTGCTTGCAAGTCCTTATGACCTCCAGCTTCAATGGTGCTGGATATTTTCAGAGGCAAATTGAAGGGAAAAGCAGCAGCAGGTACCTGCTTGCTGGGAATCAGCTTAGATATATAAGTGTACACACACCTATAGATGTAGATTTATATATATTTACAATATCTAAATATATGATCTGCTTTTAGTCTGTCTAGAAAGACTGGTTGTGATATTAAAATAGTAAATGTCCTTAAAGATTAATTTAATCCCTACAAAGCTGTTAAAGGTCTTCAGACAAAAAGTGATATCACTCTTCTTGAAGGAAATGGAGATTAGTTTCATTTCTAGGCAGAAACTCAACAAGAGTTTCCACTGGTAAACTTTTATGGGACTTGTTCCCAGGGCTTTTGGACATCTTTAGGCAGCAAATCCCTGTAGCTTTAGCTCACTCTTGCATAATTCTTACTGTGTTGAAGTGCTGTATGCCCCATGTGTGGAGTTAGCTGTGTGTACATGGAAATTTACTTTGCTTATAATACATTATTTTTCTAATTTCATTCTCGTCTCTCAGCTTCTTCAGACTTCCCCTGTTCTGATGGAGGGCTTTTAGTGAGGACTAAGACTTAAGACAGTGCTTTGCCTGTGCCCTAAAAAATTCTTAGGTGGTGGTAGCGATATATCCTTAAATATTAAATGAAAATTCAACAGAGACAATCTTTTCTTATTCGTTTAAGCAACCTCATCTTGAGGCTAAAGGTGTTTGCCAAAATACGGATAATGGTTTAATGCCATGGGCAGTGGAGGGAGGGCTGCAGCCTCCAGTGCACACCCTGGATGCACACAGGGATAAGAGTAAAGAACTTTTTGACTGTAGGAGGCACTGAATTAATCCCAACACCAAAGGAATCTCCCCAGTTTGCTCTCTCTTCTTAACTTATTGATCAATTTGTTCCTGTAAACCTACTTAATGATTCTTGGTGAACCTAATTAGTGATTCTTTTACCTTTTGCTTCTGATAATGTCGGCAGCGTTCTTACCCTCTCTGTTTTCAGCAAGTTTTGTTTTCTTCTACCATTTAGGAATGTTCCCCCATGTTCAGAAGCTCCAGTAGGGAAGCAAGTGCATTTACTTCAGTATTATCTCAGGA
>VZRV01009639.1:0-112500 GCA_013398115.1 Falcunculus frontatus | reverse complement strand
GTTTTAGTGGGAAAAGCCACGTAGGCACCTGAGTTCATGGATAAGGCAAGAGGATGCTGAGCTGTGGGCTTGTGGTCATGTCAAGTCATTGTTAAGGGCTGCTGAATTAATGCAAAAACTCTGGCAAAATATCAGATTATTTTAAAATTTTATTGTCATTTTAAAGATTCTGGATAAACTGGGTCAGAGGCTGATTTGGTAAGTCATCAAGGAAAAATGTGTCTGAGAATGGGGAGAAATAGAGTTTTATAGCAGGATTTTTGAGATGGGAGGGACATGAAGTCAACTCAAGTCAATAAGAAGAGTTTCCAGAGACAAGTATAAACATTTTGTTGCTGAATTAGTAAATTGTAGGTAACAGAGGGGACACTTCTCACCGCACCAAAATCAGTTGTTGATAAATCTCACCTGATTTCTGGCAAAGGAGATACTTTCAAATTTATTTTTTAATATTCAGGTGTTGTTTGGGGCTTGGAAGCAACCTGGTCTAGTGAAAGGTGTCCCTGCCCATGGCAGGGGGTTGGAATGAGATTGTCTTTAAGGTCCCTTTAATCCAAACTATTCTGTGATTTCCAGCTGCTTAGTGAGGGATGAGTGAGGCTCTTATGGTGCACTATGGTGGAGTGTAAACATGAATAAAAGGCAAAATAAAATGATAAGACAGTAATTTCTTAACTAGAACTGAAAAATATTTCAATCAAATCATTCAGGAGTGGGAATGATCTCTTACAAGTCTGTAGAAGTCTTTTGAAATATTATTTCCTGTACACTCATTAGAGCAATCTGGTAAAAGGAAATGATGATTATGCACATAATTTAGGAAAGAGAAGAAAAACTTGGATATTTCAAGCAAAGCTGAAAGGTTCGTACTAGTCAATCATTATGAAAAGAGAAACTCCTGACTTTGCATTTATATGTTTACGTGAAATCATTTTGTGGAATAATCACTTTCTGATTCTAGACCCTTACCAGGAAAATTGAGAAACTTGTGCAAAGTGATGTCCTGACTGTAGTTTATTTTTAGACTTAGCTGAAGTTCACTTTCCAAGAACTTCCACAGCCCTTGGATGGTGAAGAGACTTTTGTATCCAGGTGACTCCCGGTAGTGCAAGACTGGACACGAAAATCATCTCACGAAATATCCCACGTACATGCAGAAAAACGAATCCCTGGCTGGGTTCTGATTGCTTTTTACGCTTTGTGATGTGAAATGAGGCTTTGGGCAAAGAAACCATCCGTGAATTTTAAAGGGATAGGGAGCCCACTCTACTGATCCTTTATTCTCAGATCTTCTATGCTTGGTGCTGTCACTACTTATGTTTGGCTTGCACTGTAGGAACAACTTCTCCTGTGGTGGCTGGCATATTTTATTATTAAATTTCAGTGATTTAAATAAAATATCTTACACATCAGGTTACTACCTGAGCAAAAAGTGCAGCAACCCCATGAAAGCTGCAAAAGTACCAACTTATATGCAAGAAATTGTCTCCATATTGGAAAATATTAGGGATAAAAAAAAAAAAAGGAAGGTTATAGTGGTTTAAGTTAAATAAATTTAAGTTTATCTGCAGCTACAACTGCATCTCCAAGTTAGTAAATTGCAATGAGATGCTTGAGGTTGTAAATCCATCCTTCCTTGGGTCAGTCCTGTGAGAGAAGCAGCCTTGGGAGACTCAGCCAGGACCCAAGGGAGTCCTCGCTCAGCACTGCAGGGAGCCTGGATCTTCTTCTCCAGAGGTCACCTCCTTACCCCCAACATATGCACAGTTTCCTTGAGCAAATTTTGTTGATGTCTGTTTACTGAACAAATGTTGTCCTAAGTACACAAACTGTTGCATGGTTTTAAAGCAAAACCAGTTTGGTACTGATGATTCACTCCCTGCAGCTCTGCCCAGGCACAATGATTCCCTTCTGATTTTCTTTCTTTTTTTTTCTTGTTTTTTTCCCATGAAATTTCATTTCCTGACAGTTGCAGCATTTCTGAGCTGTGTTGTTTGCAGTGGGGACTCCCTCTTTTTCAGGCGTGTTAAAGCAGATTTAGTTGGTGGCTGGGTGTGCTGGAGGTGTGGGTTTAAATTGAAGTTTTCCTTGACTTGGAGGTTGCTGATGAAAAAACAGTCTCTGAGTCTGAAAGGACGGGTCTTGTTCTGGGTGTGGGTTAATTGAGGGCCCTTGTACTCTCTGCATGGGGGAACTGAGGCCTTGGAATTTTGGAAAAAGGCCTGGTTGGATGGAATTCGGAGCAACCTGGTCTGGTGGAAAGCGTCCCTGCTCACGAGAGGGAGGCTGGAATGAGATAAGCTTTAAGGTCCCTTCCAGAAGTTCTGTTTTGTTTCCAGTCCAAAGGCATTTTGGGACGATGTAAATTTCTGTAAAAGGAAATTCATTCCATGGTTCTGCTCTTGGATCCTACTGCAAGCTCAGGATTGTGTGAGGGCTTTGCATCTGTATCTGAGCTTCGTATTTTGTTGTTCCAGCAAGGCACTGAAGAGGAGTGCTGTCACTTTTTGGGTAGAAGCTCATCACGAGGATATTGTCCCTGCTGCTTTTTGTCATCTTTGGTATCTTTTCGGGAAATAAAGAAGCTTGCAAGTGACACTATTTCCAGAGAAACTAAGGCAACAGAGAAAATTTTGGTGTCCTGACACCGCATTTTGGATTATTTTTGACTTTTTTTTCTGTCTCTGAAATTGCTAATAACAGATGCTTGAATTCTAGTCAAGTGAAAAATTCCAATTGATTTCAAAAGAAGTTGGAGTGGATCCTAGCATCAGTTTGGCACCTATGAAAATACAAACATATGCAAGGGCCTCACTTGCAACTGCACTCAAAAACAGTATTAAACCCAAACCAACAGCAAAAATTTTGAAATTACTGATTTAGAAGGAAAATCTTCGAAATTTACAGACATTTCAGATAGGAAATGTAAGGTATTGATAACAGTTCCAATGAAAATTTGAATCAAGGCCATATTGTCTGCTTTTCATGGAATTGCCTTTGACCTCAACATCCTAAATTTTGTGGAGTTTGCGTTCAGGATTCCTTGGTTCTGAAGGCACCGCGCTTTGGCTCAGGATTCCCATGTAGATGTTTGATTTGGGTTTACTCTTGGGGTGTTCTGTTCTAGTTGGGCTCGAGCATATGGTTTGATTTTCAAGTGAAGTGACACCACTTCTTACATATGCACATTACTCATTCCTCATGCAAGCTCAATAAAATCGTGGCATCTTTTATTTTTTATTTAAAGCTGACAAAGAAGTCATACTTAAAAACCAATCAAGGAAATTACTTCATTGTCAAAATTATTTCCTCTGATCATTTCCATGCTTTAATTTTTATATTATTCTTTCTGTAGCTGTGGTGGTGGACTTTTACCACTGGAATGAATGGGAAAGTGACATCATAGTAAAATGTCATGTTTTTTCAGCTCTTAAATGGCTGAACTACAATTAATCAAAATTGGTGTGATTTTTATGAAGTGATATGACCAATAATTTAGGATTTTAATTGCTGCATGAAAAGTCTTATTTTTTTTTTTTTTAAAGGCATAAACATTTTTAGGAATACTTTTTTTTTAAGAACAACATGAATTTAATATTATCATGAGATTCCAACATCAAATGTTGCCTGTATGGCCTGAAATGGTAAATACGACGTTGTTAAAAGATGTCTACTTTTCTTTGCAGCGTCTGGGGAGGATGATGTGCATGCATAACTCCCTGCTAAAGATAGCTTGCTTCACATAAAGTTGCACTGAGCAGTGTATGGGATGGCAGCCTGCCAATTAGTGATCCATTTTCTCAGAAACCGAGTTTGAGGCCGCGCCAACCAGTCACATACATCTTATCTTCAGCATCATAGTGCAGCCTCGTAATTCGTGCAAAATTATGTTTGACGTTAAATTATAAACCCTTAGTGTAATAATAAAAAAAATAAATAACCCTAAAAGCAAATTAAAAATTATGTTTTCACTGGAGCAGGTTATAAGCCCACTAGAAATGTGATCTGTAGTCATCAGTCTATGGGCAAAATTCCATTTCTCAAGGGTTGGTTTATTTTTTCCTCTCTACCTAGCAAAAAAGTTGCAATTCAGAAAATTAAGTTTGGTTAGTGCAGGGAGGTATTTTTTTAATATGAGGTGATGGATATAAGATCCTTTTTTACTTAAAAAAGTTAGCTGTGATACAGGAGGGTTGTATCTCTGCTACATCTCTCCCTATCACAAAAGCTTCAGCTTTTGTTCTAAAAAGTGGCTCTTTTTTGCAGAAAAAAAGTAGTGAAAAGGTGATGCAAATGCTTTCCAAATGTAGTCCCAGGTCCAGAACCTCGTGTGACCATTTCAGTAGCCCGGTGTCACCAGCTGCAGGTTTGGGGAGGCAAAACTTCTTTGTGCCCCACAGATGTGATGCAGCCCTTTTCTTTTTAATGTCTGTTAAAAGCTCACAAATAAACATCAACCTTCAGATGTTGAGAGAGAGAAAACAGAAGGATTGGTTGAAAGAGTTAACCGGAGGGATAAGAATTATTTTATTTATTTATCCATGCAAATTTCGTAAATTACCCCTAGGTACATGGTGACATTCTTGTATCGTGTTAGTTTTGCACTTAAGCTAAAAAAAAAGTTTGATTTCCAGCAGAATTGAGGATGATTATTTATTTTCAGAAACCTTTTAAAATAAGGAAGATTTGTACTAAACGTTTTTATGTCTCCCCACATAACCAAAATTCTATGTCACATTTTTCCTGGTTTGCTGGTATTTATCTGGCAGGAGGAGTTCACAAGGCCGACAAAATTAAAATCTTGGTGATCTTTCAGTTATAAAATATTGGTCATATCAGCAAAAAAAAATAGATAATTAGTGAGAATACTTCTGAACAGTCTAAGATTGTTTGCATGTAAAATTCTTCTCATTAACTGGAATTCAAGCTCCAGTGAAAATGGTTTTAGGAATCCTTCAGTGCCCAAACATATGAAAATTAATCCAAAATCACTTAAAATCTGACTTTAAATTACTTTACAGAGCAGGCTTCACTTTATGCTTGTACCTCGAAGATTTCTTAACACCTCTAAGTTCATACTTATCAAAAAAGTATGAACCATCTTCTTACAAAGCCAGTGAGGTGTTCATGTCCATTTATAAAGGCCTGAAAAGAGTTTATTCACTTTTTTATTTGTGCTTTAATTAATTTGTTTGTTTTTAAATTATTTCTTCCTATGTGTGACCATAAAGAACACATTGTGTTAACACCAAGATTCAGAGTTCATCCATTTAAACGCCCCAGCTTGGCCCATTGCAGTCTTCTCCTTGCCTGGTGGTGCCCATCATTCCCAAAGGAAGGTTGGGATAAACTCCATTCTCCAGTGGCAGGCACGGGCCAATGTAGATTTCCGTGGCAGTGGTGTTTCTGAGCCTCCATGAGGTGGCAGACACCGCTCCTCTGCATCCCAGATAAGCCCTCAAAATCATTGCCAGGTAACTCCAAACAATGTTTACACATCTTCTCGTGCCAAATTAATTCCAGCAATGGAAATTAATTTCCTGGCGTGTTTTGGGAAGCAAGAGGTGAATTAATTACTGTGGACACCATGACACCATCCAAAGCCTACAGTTAGTAGTGGGTTCAGATTAGCATGAAACCAGTTGTAATTGGGTTCCGCTTCTTTATCATTCAAGAGCTCTTTTACATGACAACAGGGTACTCACATCTCCAAGGGTTACCTTTGGCACTTCCACTGCTTTCATTTCTTTGCACACCCCTGTTCATTATGGAAATCTTGGAACCAAAGCAGGATGTGGGGAAGTCTGTCCGTCTGCTTTATTTCACCTAAGCAAACTCTGCACTCCCTTGTTGGCGCAGGAAGCCTTTATAAAAGTTGTTTAAAGAGCAATTGCTCTTCTTCACCAGGGATGCTGGTCTTTGCTCGGAATTTAAATCAGGTTTGTGGCTCAGAAGGGGAATGTGAGGCTTCTGAGCTGTGTTTGAGCCCAGTGGTGCTGGTGGGCCTCAGAGAAGGAGATCTCATTGGACTAGCTGTGTATTTAGGCAACACTACAGCCCCATATTCCTCTTCATCATTAAAATTGTCTGCAGAAGACAGAATTAGGAGGTTTAAAAATGCATAATGTAAATGAGCTCTGAATGCTGTCAAGTAAATGCAATTGTATTGTTGAAAGTGGAGATCCTAGAGCCATACTGCTGTAGGAAGTGGGCCCTGTGTCTCTGGGGAAAAAAAATTTAACTCAGATTGTAGGTCCACAAGTGGGGTCTGCACTGCATGCGCTTGTTTTTGTTGCTGTCTTTATGTTCCCTGCGTGTTTTGCTATGAAGCCTCATTCTCTTTATCTGTCTTGACAGATGGAATCAGTAAATGTTACATTATCAAGTTTTATCTAAAAATGTCTCCCATTGATAGCGCATTTATATCGTGTCATAATAGCTCTTTGTACCAAAGCAAGGAGAGCTGGGAAAATCCTAACTAGTGAGTAAGCTTGCATTTTTAAAGTAGTAAAAAAGTTCTTTGTTCTACAGCATCCTATTTTTAGAGTGAACTTAATTAAAGTGAGTAAGGAATTTTATAATCTGGAATAGGAAAAACTGGGTCATTATTAATTATTATGTATATAATAAATCCAGGGGCTGTGGTCTTTTTTCCTTCACAATGCACTGTCTTTTCCTTCTTCACAGGCATTTTTCATTACCAGAGGAATCAACTTCCCTTCTCCAAGGCCCTGGCTTAGCAACTTGCTGAGCTGAGAATTGAGCTGTAAGCACACAAGGAGGACTTTTTTGGGGGGTTCACTCCAGACGTTGTCAAGGGCATTTCTGTGCTGAATTACACATAGCGCCCTGTCAAAACCCAGTTTCTCTAATGCATCTCTGCAGCCACTTTTCCTCCTCCCAGTCCTTCAACACCTTTTCGCTTTCACCTGCTCCCTGTCAGTCTGCAGTCAAGGAATGCAGGTTTCTGTAAATGGGAAGGTGAAGCTCTCGGGACCACAGGGAATAATAATGTCCCCAGCTCATATTATTTTCTAGTGGTGTTCATATCCCCTAATCAATATAATTCATGTTGGTTTTCTCTCTCCTTTTTCTTCCTCTGACTCTTTTTCAGAGTCAGCATTCCTCTTGTCAACTGCTTTTTCTTTCCTGTTTTCTTTCTCCCCATCACCCCCAGCTCTTGAGCTCCCTTGTCACCCCTCCGACTTGGATTCTTTCCTGTAGATATTCGGTCCTATTGTGAGTTCCCATCTGCCAAATCACCACCTCTGCTGCTGCAGCACGTGTAAAACAACGTGCTCCGGGGTCGGGCAGGACAGAAGTGTCCTGTCCGTGTCATCTGGGCCCTTCTTTGCCTCTGAATCCCTGCAGAAGGAAGTGCCCAGGTAAAGCAATGCAGAACTGCCTTGATGCAAACAGCTCACCTGCAATTCTTGGGCTTGGAGTAGCAAATAGGATCTTTTCCAACTTGTGCCATGATTTCTGCTGCTGTGTGAGCCAAAAAACACTGAAGAAAGTTGAATTATTTTTTTTAGAAGTAGTTTCTAACAAGAAAATGGAAATGCTTTTCTACGGGTTTTTTGTGCACGTGTAGTTATAAAAACTCTCAAAGTTTGATTGCATCATCTTTTGAGAAATGGGGAAACACTAGGAGATAAGTGGGTTTTCTCTCCCCTTCTCTCAAACTTGTCTGTACACTTCAGTTGGAGTTCAGTACTATTTGAGCTTTCCACAAAGTTTTCCTAAATAATTTGTTCTAACTGTGCCATGTTGGTAAGAGATCACCACTGTGATCCTTCTGGTTTTACAGGCACTGCTGAACTGCCAGGGCTGCACTGGTTTGTGCTATTCAATATCTGGTTTTACCCTCATAATTCTTGGGTTATTCCCTGTGACATCCTGTCAAATCTCTTCAGTTTGGACTCTTGTAAATGATGCCCCTTGGGTTTCTCTGAGTGCCTACAAACAGACAGGAAATGTTCAGCAGTGATTAAAGCCCATCAATATACCCTGTCAAGTAGCTGCTGTATTTAAAACTATAGGTATATAGATCTTAGTTGTAGAAAAATTGGTGAGGTAAAGTAATTATGATGTTTATTTCTAAGCTACATAATTTGACACAAGTACCTATACATATATACCTATATATTTGTGAAAAGCAATGCACTTAGAATAATGAAAGAAATGAAATAAAGACCAGGTAACTCAGAATTTATATTTTGCCTCATAAACCTCTAGTTTATTTTAACTGTAGGTATTAACTACTATATGAATACTAAAGTGTAAAAGTAAATATGGAAAGAAAGAAAACGAAGTTTTTACTGCAGCCCAACATTATCTTTTCTCACTTGAATATTTGTTTTTCCGTATGTGACGTGCAGCTGGAATGGAATAATGGGTAGAGAGTTTGTTATTATTACCAGCTTTCCAGTAACAGGTGAAGACTAAGTCTTTTCTGGGCCAAAATTTCTCTGTGGCAAATATCGGTTTTGAACAGCTGATCTGAGGCTTCAAATTTGTATCTAACAGACCCAGAGAAAGGACTTTTAATCTGCTCTTACATGGCATTAGAAGGAATTTTTCTAAAGTTGCACATGGAAATCAGCTAACTGTTGAGGGGAAAAATGAAAAAAAAAAAAGAAAACGTTGGTTTTCTCGCCAAACTGTGCATAAATCTCTTGGTAAATCCAGTGCTGAAGGTCATGCTTTGCACATGCAATAACACACCCTGCATATAATTTTTACACCCCATAAACAGATATGTTGCACACACTAAAGAAGTGTGTCAATTTAAGAATTTTGGTGCTGTGGTGGCAGATTTTCAAGGAAGATCACGTTAAGAATGGTAAAGACTACCTCAGGGGCCATGTCTCTTGTTCACTTGTCTCTGCTTTTGGATCAAAAGGGAGCCAGCTTATTTTGAAAAAGCCGAAACTTTGCTTCGAATGGCCTGTGCAGGAATGAGTCCACAGCCCTGCCTCTAGTTAGGTTTTTTCTCACTTTGGAGGTTTGAAACATGAATGTTAAGGTGGTTGAAAGGTAAATCATGTTGTATTTCAGGGTTTTGGAGCCTTCTGCTGCAGCCCCTTTCAGCAATATAACATGTGTCACCTCTGTGATGGAGTATGAAGCCAGCCCTGTGTTTGGGGCTGTTCACTAATTCAGCTTCAGAACCCCAAATTTTCACACTGCTCTTAGAGGTGTTTGTCTTTTCAGGAAGGAGGGGAGTGGGAGGACAAAACCAAAGTGATTGCAGCCGAGTTTTAAAACCAGAGCCAAATTTCAAGAGTTATTAAATTCAAGGAATGTGACTTCAGCTGCTGGTTTATTTTAGAGATAGTGGCTGATGACAGGCAAGATTTAGATCAGTGGTCACTCAGACTCCCAAACTTTGAGAGCAGGGCTTGGATTTGGTGTGGGAATTTAGACTTCACTTTTTTCCTCGTTCATGATACATGCATAAAATCTCTGTCTTTTACTAAGGCCCGTATACAGGCCTTAAATACCTGCTGCAGACAGTCCTTGCTGTCTTTTATAGACACCAGCGTTCAGTTTGCCAACCTATTACTCTGATCTAGAATTCACAATGACTGCTTAGATACATTTAATTAAAATGATAGACTAGAGTTTGACCAAGAAGTGTTGAGACAATTTCATTCCATAAGGGAAGAAATAAGATTAAAATCCAGAAGGGATCCCACCTCCCTTTCCCATTTCTCCAGAATTACCATCAGCCATGAGATTATCTCCAGGGTTTCACGGAGATTCCTAAGCCCAAAGCATGCTACAAACATCTACCCTTGAATGGAACGATCCATCATTCATTCAAACAAACAAAACCCCTTCTGAGCCTAATATCCTTAGTGTCATCATTAATTATAATATGCAATCATAATCATTTTGGAGGTAGATCTGGGGTTAATTTGGCCAATCAACTGCTGATCATTAACAGTGGCCTATTAAAGTGTAGGAAAATGATCCCCCCTGTAGTTCCTACACGTATGACGGAAATAATACATTGTGTTCCTTTTTCCTACAGGCTGCGTGCCAGAGTATTCGTTGTCCCTGTGACTCCAATTCACAATTACTGGATACTTTTGGCTCTTATCGTTTTTTATGAACAGGTGGATAGGAAATGGTTTTGGCATAAAATAAACAGGGAGAGGTGCTCAATGGGTTGTCTGCGTTTTAAAGGCTTGTTGCCAGTCTTTTATTTTTTTTATCTTTCCAGTTTTCTTTTTGTAGCAGACTTTGAAGCAATATACAGGAATGTTTTTTCAGAAGCATGAAGAAGGGGTCTTTTGTGGCATTCAGTTGTGTCACTCTCCTTCTACCCGCGCCGACACTGTGCTGCTCCTCAGGAGCTTTGCTTCATTTGACTGGTAAAAACTGATCTTAGGGAAACCCCAAAAGTAGAAAAACATCTGTCGAAACCTTAAATCATCTCTGCTTTTGTGTTTGAGCATCCACACAGCAGTTAGGGCCTGTTACCATATACATATATATCTACTAATGTACCTATAAAACGGAGGGGGATGTCTATTTGAAAGCAAAAATAAAAATAGTCTTTTTCCATTTCACAACAGCACAGAGTATGCAGGCATACTGAAGGCAGCAGTGTTAAATGATGGAACTTTGAAATATTGCTATGGTATTTGAGTGGATAGGCTGGCAGGACTCATGTTAATTGAATTAATTGTGTGTCCTGTGATTTGATGGCCTTTAGTGAAATCGCAAAGTAAGTTGTTTGTATATGAAGTTATAAATGGAAGCAAGCGGATCCAAGAGGTTCCTCTTCACTGGTAAATTAATAAGTGGTGGCCAAAATGACTTTAATAAAAGAGCTGATACTCAGATAGTGGGAGGCTGAATAAAATTAGATGTCTACAGCAAACATCTCCTTTTGCTGTGTCTAAAGAAGGATTTCCCAAATCAAGGCTGCCAATCACATTTCATGTTTTAACTACAGTGAATTGAACTGGTTCAAAGTAACAGAAGGAAAAAAAAATTGTGTGAATGATCACATCAATTGGTTCTCTTCTCTGTTTCAGGATTGTTGTCTTGGGAAAGGGATGCTATATCTTAAATAGAACAAGGTGATGATATAGTGAAAGGCAGAAAAAAGCCATAGTTGGAGGATATTTTGATTTTTTTAAAAAAACATTTTTGCCCATGTACTCGTGCTGAGGAAACATGAATGGGCACAAATGTCTATTTTTAATGAAAGAAAAGAGTTGATTCACTCTCAGGCAGTAGTAACGTAACTTATTTTATAACAGCAAGAGCCAAGCATATGGTATTCATCATTAGCAGTAGCAACAGAAGCCGTTTCTGCCGGGCCGTGGCTGGATAACGCTGCTCCAGCGGCAAGCCCTGCCTCGCTGGGCTCCCACCTTCCTGCTGCCAGCTCTGCCCTGGCACCACTCCTGCCAGTGCCCATGGCTCCCACCCCAGCCTGTCATCTAAGATTCCAACCCCATCAGCTGCTCTTGTATTTGTGGCCTTCACAATGAGACAAGTTCCACAGTTAATGGTGTTCTACCTTTGTTTTCCCCTTTTTGTGCTACTGGTTATGAGCTGTAATAATCTACAGGGCTTTCAGGTCTATCTGAAGGAACACTATGTGACAAGAAGAGCTTTTTATTTATTTTTCCCACCTCCTCTCTTAGCAATTGGCTGGGCAGCTTGGAGATGTGAATCAAACCTGGAGCTGTCAGTGAGCAGCTTTTAAAATGTCTTTACCATTCCCCATTATCATTATGCTTACACACCACACCAGCAGCTGAGCTTTGGCTTGATAGCCGCAGCCATCATCTCTATTCCTCTATAGCTTTCAAAATGTTCCTCTAAAGCAGAAATTCTTGGCAATACATCAGGATGGAGACAAATGTTTAATATCCATGTTACTAACGGTAAAACTGAGACAGAGCTCGTTCGAAGTGGCCAAACCCAAGGGTGTTAAGCAGTGAGAGATCCCCATGTGGGTAGCACCCCTGTCACACCAGCCCTTGCTACTAGAACAGCCCAGCTCCTGCAGACACTTCAGTTCATTTAGCAGTGACCTTGGGTGTGCTGCATTAAATTACACTTGAGATGAGAGGAGGTTTGTACAGCTATTTGTATTCAGATATCAAGTCGGATGGGAAACATTTTGCTGACCTGTGATGGATTTTGGAGCGGGAAAACCTGAGCTCTGAGCTTTATTGTATTTGTGGATACTGAGCGACTGGAGATGAGGCACATGTAAATTACTTATAAAAGAGTAGAATCACTAAAATTACACCTAAACTATAGAAAAAAGGTGTGCTGAGGTCCTGGCATAGGTTGCTCAGAGAAGCTGTGGCTGCCTATTCCCTGGAAGAGTTCAAGGCTGGATTGGATGGGGCTTGGAGCACCCTGGGATAGTGGAAGGTGTCCCCGCCCATGGTAAAGGGTGGAATGAGATGAACTTTAAGGTCCCTTCCAATCCAACCTATTCAGTGATTTTATAATCCATCGTAACCTTTATTACCTCTTAACATTCTCCTTCACAACTTTTATTCTTACAAAAAGTCACTTATTCCTCAACATCAAGCTTTCCTCTGTTCATTTCTGTATTTGTTTCAAACTGAGAGAGATGAATCCAGCCACGGGCTGGCCTGTGAGTGCTCTATTGTTGTTGTCCTCAAAATTCCAATTCAGTTTGTACTTTGTTTTTACAAAATCCCATGATATTGCGTAAAACATTGTTATGTTGTGCTGTTACTAGATTGTGTCAAATCAGGAAAATAATTGGAGGCTACCATTCATCTCAGAATATTTTAATTAGTGGATTTCTTTATCTGTCTTAAATTACTAACAGCTTCCTCCTTGAAACTAGAAAAGTATGGAGGGCCTCATTAGTTGTCTCTGTATTGCACTTGAGCACTGCTAGAAATATAAGTTTGTGACTGAAAAATGAGTTTTGCTTTCAGTACTTTTATGTTCTCATCTCCCCCTCCCTCCACCATCCCCCCAATTTTCCGTATGAAACACGTTGCTTTTCTGTTAAAGGCCGGTTTGTAATGATGGTAGGACTATGTGCATACTAATATAGGTATTTGTATTCTCTACAGGGAAGGCAACATCGGTTCTATTCTGTAAATAAGTACAACAGTTTATGACTTTCATGAAATATTGGAGGAATGCAAAGATGAGAAGTTTAGTAGTACGGTAAGAAAGCCAAAATCCAAACAATGCTTCAAAGGCTTTTAAAATAAATCTTTATGTTGGTGTTGACAAAACTGAAGTAGTGCCATTTGAGACAGATTTTTCCATGGAGAGACAATTTCAAAAGCACAATTATATTCATATTTGGGCAAAGTGGTGTCCTATCTGAGGCCACCTAGATGCAGAGCAAGCTGAATTAAGGCACCAGCCTCTATCCAGAGCCGAGGGAGCTCTGGCGTCCCTGTGGCTTCCAAGGAAGATTCCCCTCTCACATGTGAGCTTACAAAAGAGCTGATGATTTATTCCATAGTACAAAATATCCCACATACCTTTAGATGAAAAAAATTTCTGTATTTCTGCTTTGGACCACTTTGCTCACCTCAATTTGGGTATCTGCTTGGCTGAGGCAAACCATTAGCCCTCGTTTGATACCAAGGCTTGAAAGTCATTAATGTAACAAATTAATAGTTTAGGGCAAAATTTAGGGTTTTTTTTTTGATGATAGGTTATTTCTTCTTCATTCCCTTTGATATTTTTCCAACCCTTGTAAATATTTGTGAGAAAACTGAACTTGACTCAGTCTTTTACTTGAAAAGGAAAATGAGATGGGTCCAGCCTCTGTGTTCAGGTGATGCTGAATGCCTGTCTAGGACAACCCTTGTTCTGTGATCCACCAAATAGGATGGTAACTTCTAGCTGTCAGCCCCTCAGCCTGCAGCAAAGCAGCAGCAATGAAATTGGAGCAAGGGAAAAGGCTGGGGAATGGAATGGGAAGGAGAAGAGGACAATCACTTGCAATTCTAAAGCTACGAATTTCCATTCTTACTTGCACCCCTTGGGGAGAGGAAGAGGAGGCTGATTAGAGCAGGTGGCTCCACTCTGCCCTGTTATTCCCTGGAGAGGAGGGCATTCAGCATCCTGGACCTTCAGACTTGTGGCTGTTGTGGGATGGGATGAGCACTTTGGAGATTTGGTAGGAGCAGGCAGATTTTACCAGTTTCTGTTGCCAAGCTGCACACCACAAATGTGTCTGTAAGCCCTGAGAAATAAATATGACTGCAGCTTTGTTTATAAGTGGCATAAAAACAACAGAGACAGCCAGTCAACCAGCTTTTATAAATTATAATTTTAAACTGAAAACATAATATGAGGTCAAGACTGTTGCTCTGATTTCCAGGAATTTTTTTCTCTTTTAATTCCCTGATTTTTACTTCTTCCTCCTTCGTGCACTTTTACCCGTGTTCAAACGTTCAAAGTAGAAATAAATGAGGAATAAGGAGTATTCTTCTTAGAGTAAAAGATGAGGACTTCAAATTAAATTGTGGGGTGTTTTAGCTCCTTGAGCAACTTTATGTTTTCCTGAGGTAAAATGTGTGCAGCCCTTCAGCTTCTCTTGCTGTATTTTAGGACTTCAGCTGCAGATGTGTTTGTAAGCAGCCAAAATGGCCTTTGCAGCATGTTGGGGGACACAGATTTTAAATCAGTTATTTAAATTTAAAAAATACCCGAACTCCTAGCAACAATTCCGCTACTGCTGTAAAATTCTCCCAAAGTCAAAGGTGTAGTGCTTGCATTTCTGATATTGGTAGTAGATACAGGAATTCGTATGAACTTTTGCTAATTAATCTCAACTGTTTATTTAAATTGAACAATATTTGCTTTTGTTGTTTATCATGCAGATGTCCTCCCTTTAGTTTTTTTTTTTTCTTTTTAAGCTTTCAAGGCTTTTATTGCCGCCTAATCCCTTCAAATGTACTGTATATCACATTTATGAAATGTATTGGTACCAGAGCGAAGCAGACGACTTTGTTTTTAAACAAAGACCCCAGGATAAGGGGCAATGTTTTTCCCCTCACAGGTGATGGAGTACGTACAAAGAATGTAGCGGATAATGGCAGTCCTGTCCTCTGAACAGATGGTGATGGTCCTGTTGCTAGGATAAGGCCTGAAGAATTTAGTTTTTAATTCCACATTATTTGCCTCAGTGCCATGAATATCCCTAGGTTTCCTCAGGCAAAAATACAACAAATACACAGAAAGAGAAAGAGAAGTGACATGCGGATAGAAAAGGAGACAGAGCACGGGAAAGGACTGGAGCCAGGTCAATAGAAGCTTTTGGGAAAATGTCTGCTCAGCTGTCTGCAATCACCTGGGTTTGAAAGGCAGGCAGGAAGGAAGATTGGTTTGGCATGAGAACGAGGCCTTTGATGCTTTAGATACCACAGAGAAAAATACGCATTTCTTCCCATTAGAAGTCTGTTGACTTTCCTAATTAAGATAAACATGTTTCTGAAGAAGTTAGCTCTCACAGTACTACATTTGTAAAAACAACCATGCTTTTAAAATATATACACAGACAAGGACGTGTGCCAAGAACTAGTGCTGGTGTGGTCTTACAAATCACTTTACAGGAATATTTTTAAATCATTGCTTTATTTAAAAGTGAGCGAATTTCATTCCCTCCAGTCAATTAAATATCTAATTTCAACTCAAGTAGATAATAACCAAAGTATTTTTATATAAATGAATGAACAGTTAGAAAACTGTTAAACACACAGCCCTCAAGCATGAAAAATATATTCGTTTAACTGTTTTATTCTTTTTATCACTAATTTACTGCAGAGATTTTTTGCACTTACATCATTTTTAGTTTTGGCACTGGGGGGAAGAAATCTTATTTAAAAAAAATTAATTCAGATTGAAATTCTCAAGGATCCCTGTGCCACCTGACTTATTCCATCAACCGTGTTAAGGATGTGGTGGATGGTGCTGGTAGAGTTGTGATTTTTCCACAATGGCAGTTTTGAGAAAAAAAAAAACTGTGAAAACTTCAAGTGACCCAGTTCCCACAACAAAGCACGTGTTAAATGTCAAAAAACATGTTGAATTCATGAAAGGACAACAATGCCTGTAGAAAGGTGCAATGCCTGAGGTTTGGGGGATTAACTCCAATATTTTCCCCTTTCTAGGTGCCTGCACAAAGCCAGACTGTAGTAAGTGATTTAAAGGAACCCCCATATCAGATGCTCTGGGATTGGCGGGTGTCTGGTTCAAATTGTTGATTTTTCCTCCCTAGTGATTCCGGTAATTGGGATGTGATCCATGCCACTCTCATTGTGATTTATCACACAACAATGTAGTGAGAAGGAAATTACATGGAGAAAACATATCATGTTTTGTGCCTTAAAATAGGTTGAGGAAAACGTAGATGATACTATACGGGACAGAAAACGCACCCTGTGCCAAAATGCATCGTGTATGTTATTTATATGTATGTTTTCATTAATATATATAATTCATGTTTTGTCCTCAAAAATCAACAGAATTTAATTTTATCTATAATGGTGTGCTATGTTTCAGTGAGAGTTTCCGAACTGGCTCGTTTGGAACAGAAAATTTTGCAGGTCGTCAAGCAGTTCCTGTTTTCATTATCTATCCAGAAATATTATTAAGTAATATAAAATGGATCAGAATTTATTGACATTCAACTTTCTGGGTATCGCATTGTCTTGGAACCTCATAATCACTAAACAGGTAAGAAAATAATCACTAATAAACTCTCACTAATATATTCTATTTCCAAGTATTCCTTCACTTTTTGCCTCAGTCTTTGGTGAAATTGATGATTGGTTCATAGAATTTCTTCTCCTTCATCTTCATAATCTTGAAAAATATTCAACTAACTTGTTGAAGTTTTTTTTCTTTTTTAGTATCTCTGAATGTTACCTGGCTGTTCTCAATTCTCAGTTTTTCAGGGCACAGTCACTTGCTCTACCACATTCAGAGGATTAATAGAATTTTAGGTGTTTACAATAGAGATTTTCTTAATATTGGATGTTCATCAGAGGGATGTCTGGAGTGCAGATGACATCTGACTACCTGGGGGACACAACTTCAACCTCTGCGTGTCTTGGTGAGGCTGCTGAGTAGATGTATTTTTCAATTTATTGTACAAAACGATGAGGTGAATTTGGTTCACAGCCCTTCATGTGTAAATAAATAAAAATACCTCTGAAACTTGATCAGAGATGAAAGAAACCATTTCCGTCAGAGAGCGGGAGAAGTGGTTTCCCATGCCGTGTGCTTTGTGATACACACAGAAGCCTTTGTGGCTCACGTTGTTTATCCTTCGTATTCTAAGGAGTCAGACACATGCCTTAAAATGGGATAATGTGTCACTTCTGGCATTGCTCTTTTTCTATAGTTTGTGTTCTTTCCTTAAATATTGGCTGTTCTTTCAGGAGCCCGTTGTGAAGAAAGATGTGTGTGCTATTCTTCTCAATTCCAGATTCATAAATTACCATATACTGTGATCTTTCCAGATTATTAGAACAGAATCCAGATTGCAAAATGTTTTCTTTCTTAATCTCATCACAAGGGTACATGAATTTCCTTAAAAACCAAGTTTTCTTTGCTTTCTAATCTTAAACCGTCTTTTTTCTTAATACAAAGGCAAAAGGTGCCAGTGGCACAGCTACCTTATGTAATGAAACACATAGATTTCTCTTCTACTTATTTTATTTCTCGCATTCATCATTCATATTTAATGCCACAGGCATTTGACTTCTTAATTCCCTATATTGAATTGAAGAGGCATGCACAGCACGCACTCCAGTTTAATGACTTGTAATTCTTCTTCGTTGACGACACACGTTTTCACCTGGAAAACTTGTGGTGCCAAACTTCCTATCACATGCGCGATGTAGTCAGTATCCTTAACAAGGTGGTGATGGCTGGAGAGTGGAATGGCTGGAAAGTATAAGGTCCTAACCTTAAATGCCTCTTGGACTGGGAAAACATTGGCCTAAGGGTGAGTCTGGTGAGATTTTATTTTTATTTTTTTTCTACAGTTGAACTTCAGTTGTTGACTTCTCTCCTGCTGGCTCTAGGACATGCCTCTTTGCTTATTCATTCTCTTTTTGTGAGCCAAATTTCGAGTAACACACAACTTTCCCACCCTAAGCTAATTAGCATTAATCTACTGAGTGGGTTTGCCAATACTATTTCCAGCAGAAAGGTTTCGTAGACTTCAGCAAGACTAGAAGATCATATGAATGATAAATTCCAGTATCTGACGTCAGTATTTTGGACTAAGATATGATGGACTAAGCAGTATCCTGAACACTATTGTTTATTTACAGACATCTCACAGGACTGTCATAGTTAGGGTTAGTTACTTGTAAAAGCTTAAGATTTTGGAATAAAATATTCTGTAGAACTGCAAAGCATTCAGGCCATTGTAAAAGCATTGCACCTTTCCAGGTTTTCAAAGCACTTTAGAAGCATTTACCAACCCTCAATAGCACTGAAACATGGGAAGTCTTATCTTTTATTAATTTCCCAAGTGGGCCAACTGAGACATTGAGGAGTTCTGGTTTGCTCACTGTGAGCACTCTGATAACCAAGTGCAATGTCTGAAGGAAAAAAAAAAAATGACACTGAATTTCCCCTCTAACTGTTACAGGGAAACCCTTTGGAGAGCTTCCCTCAGGAAAACAAAGGGAAAGACATGGAGATGAAGTTGCCTGGTTGTTCGGTGACAGCACTCCTTGAATGGGATCAGGAGGATGTGGGATGTGGGAGGGATTTTACAATTAAGATCAGCTCCAGAGTAGAGGAGGAATTATCCTTCATTCAAAACTTGCTCAAGGCATGTGTTCTTCATGAGGATAGGTGGAATGTGGATGGAGGGGGAGAAGAATTTTTTGCAAGAGGAGCTAGGTGGGAGAATAAGTCCAGTTTGGTTCCTTGTGTAGGCTGCAGTCACTGGTGATGAAACCTGTGAAGAGGGAATGTGAAACTTTTTGAACAGCAGTGAAATATCGTCTTCTTAGTACTGTGATTATTAAGATTCTCTTTCTTTCTTCCTATGAGATCCTGTGAAACTATTCGCTGCCTGGCAGGGAACTCTGTATGTGCCTATCAGTGTCCATGACTCCAGTACAGCAAATCCACAGCTGTCCTGCTGACAGAAGACTTTATTTGTTGCTGGATGTGTAGTGGAGAGCAGGAGGAAAGGTGGATGTTTCTGGTCGTTTTCCGTCTAACATCAATTTTTCAGCAAGCTCCTAGAAGTGAAAGAAGTTATACTTGAGTGAGTGCAGTGATCATGAAAAGATGAGTGTTACTCTGTTCGTGAATGGTGATTTAACTGTAGTCTTAGTAATCGCCTTGAAGTTTTCCTTTGGAATACATCCTAAAGGATTAAAAAATAAATTAATGGTACGTGTTGGAAAAGATCTTCAAACATTTCAGCACAGAAGTACAAACTTATATCTGGGAGGGATTTCAGAGGTCATCTAGTTCTAGCTCCTGTCCCAAGGCAGGAGCAGATCTACCTAAAATGTGCTTTGGTTCTCAGGTGGTTTTTTAGCCTTGGAAATTTTCTGTTATTTTCATAACTTTCCAATAGTTCTCCCTTCTGCCCCCCCACCCTTGAAGTTCTTAACGTATTTAGTGTTCTGATTTCTCTTTAGTAGTTAGAAATGTCTCAGAAAGTGGTTATTAATAAATCATTAAAGGTTTGCATCTCATTTCATTTCCTTGCTGCTCTACTACTCTTTATTTCCAACCATAGTACAAAGTCATTTTGAAAACAGAAGGAGGAATCTTTTACAACTGAGTCAAATCTAAATGATGGGGGTAAACCCAGAGATTTCTTTTCTTTACCTGAAATGCTCTTTGTTATTCAAGTTATTTGCTTAGATAAAAGATTTCTTAGCCTGATCTTGTTTCATCTGGCATCAGTGAAGAAGAAATAATCTTGCATGCAGGGGCTTTACAAGCTGCATATCTTGAACATGGAGTCACTTCAGCAATAGGGCTTTCCTGGGAATAGGGAATAGCAAGGTTGAGTATAAGGCTTGATAACTACAGATATTTTCAGTAGCACCAAAGGAGGTATGGGAAGTGATGAAAAAACTTATGAAAGGTAAACGGACTATAATTCATACTAAATATCTCCCCCTGTGCAGAATCTCTTTTTAAATTACTCAGATAAATGAGCTCATTTATGGAATATTTTGTACTGCATGAACTTATATGGGCACCTGTCATGTATATATATTTTTAATACTGAACTCATATAGATGGCTTGAAGTCCCCCTTGCCCTTTAGTAAATTTAAATCTCCCACAAAGCTGCTGTACAGTAGTCATAAAGAAACATTTATGGTTCAACATAATTTCCCTTCATTTCTTTTTCTCTTTCTTTAAAAAAAAAAAGGCAGTTTAAAAGTAATAAAGCACTTCCTTCTGTAAATCTTTGATCTTTTTTCTTCCTAAGGGAAGATTAATTTGTAAATATGCTAATGGATTTGTATAATATGAAACCTTCATAAGAAAAACTACATTAGTTCATATGAATGAACACATCTATCTTATTCAATTTATAAACTAATGGCTGAGAGCATCAACAATGCATTCTTCTCAGTCCCGTGTCCAAAATCACTGCCTGTGATTCAAAGACAACAGAGAATTTTGCAAAAAAATGTAAGTTTGACAGACTTTATTTTCCCTATTTTTTTTTTAATTTGTTTACATAGTGAGATTTGCTGTCACTCCAGCCAGGTGAGTGCCCTGCTCTGAAGAACTCCCGTGTGATGGGAGTTGTATCATGTGGATGTAATGCATCCAGCTGCATGCCTTCCTAATGAATCCCGGTGGTTTCCAGCAGGGTGCTGAGCCTCTAAACACAGTGATCCCTCAGAGATAATCCCCAGAAGCTGAAGGACAGCAAAGTGTCCATCCCGGTGGCTCTCATAGCTGAGAAGTTAACCCTCACCAGCTCCTCGCTGGGACAGTGATCCCGCCACTTTCCTTCCAGCTGGAAGTCTTGGATCAGTTTGGTTCCACCAGTGATCTTTGGATGCAGTGATCTTTGTGGATCCCTTCCAGCTCAGGATACTCTTCTATGCTGTAGTGTCTCTCTCTTTACTCCCCCAGCCACTGTGGCAGCACTGGGACAAAACTGCCCTCTCTGCTCCATGGCAGGGGGAGATGGGCCATGGGCAAGGACTTCATGGGGGGGGGGATTCAACCCAAGGCAAGTGCAGGGAAAAGTGGTTCACTGGAATCTCCTCATTTTCCTGTTTATGTCCTGGATGTCTCCAGGAATTGCAGAGCTCCTTCCTCATTCCCTTTCTCCCCCCAAGCCCACAGTTCACCTCGTTCCTTGATTTTGCCTTTATTTGATTTATTCTGGTGCTTAGCTGAGAAGCCAGGGAGGGTTGAGGTTGGCTCCAGCCCTGCCTTCTGGTGAGGCTGTGGCACCTCTTCTGGGACCATGGGACTGGCAGTGGAGAGGACATGGAGAGGGTGGGGTGGAACCTTCTGTGTCCATCATTTTCTTTCTGCTAAGGTCTCTTTGTTATTTAATTTTCTCCTTGACTTTTTTTCTTTTGGTGTTCCTTTGCCTCTTTTCTGAACTAAACAATCCTAATAGAAATTCGACATTATTAAATGAATGTAAAAATCAAAGTCTGCGTGTTGATTCAGAGGAGCTGTGCTGTATGACTCTACGGTCATGCCGTGGCAGTCCAGCCCACAGGGAAATGCTGCTCTTAGCCATGGGCTCATCTCTCTGCCTCTCCACAAGGAAGAAATCCATGTGCTTTGGTTTTATTCCCTTCGATATCTGGCATACTTTTTAATAAAAAGTGTGTGGGGAGGATTTAAATTGATTTGAATTTAGCCCTAATTTTGATCCAATTTTGTTTGCAGAGCGAAGCTTAGCGCCAGAGGAGTCTAAGTGGTGCCCTTGTACCTCTAAGCACCTCTGAGCTTTATACGGTGATTTTTCAGGCCTGGTTTGTTAAGGTAAGCACAGATATGTTGAACTTCAAGCCAGCATAGCCAATGAAGGATTGTTTGATGTGCTCGGGGTACTCAGCACTGCGGAGCCGCGTCGTTAGCAGCTTCTTTTCCCAAGGGCTGACAGATTTGTGTCCGGCTCCAGCTCATGGCTTTCATCCTGCTGCCATAAACAAAAGGTGTGCGTTTCTTCAGGCATGAAGCTTACCCAGACTCCTTCCCTCGTTTGATGCTATCGTGCTCAGGATAAGAATAGAATTGTAATGTGCACCTTAAGGCTGGAGAAGATGGAGCACAAGGAGGCAACCCACGGCTGATTCCTAATAGGGGTGGGTGGGAAGGAAGTGTCAAATGCTGCTCAGAATAGATTAATATTATAAAGGGGTCTGGAAAGATCAGAAACGAGAGATTCAGATCTTTTTTCCCTTTCTTTTCTCTCCAGGAAATTCTTTCCAGGGCTTCTCAATAAGAGTGGGGATGGAGGGAGAGCAGAGCAAAACCAGTGGGAGAGACATCACTGCTGTAATGAACAGAGCTGAGCCCGCAATGCCAGAGAGCCTGTTCTCTTTAAAAAAGAAAAGGCAGGGGGTGGAGGGAGGTTTAGGCTTTTCTCTAGCAAAGTTTTCTTCCCAACAGTCAAAAATAATAGAAAGTAGACATAGAAGAGATCTGTTAATTGATCTTGTCCATATCTTGCCCAACACAGGGTTATTCCCTGCAGCATATTTACTAGTGCTGAGTTCAGCTTTGTTTTTAAAACCTCCAGTGACAATCTCCCGAGGGAAGTGGTGAAAGCCTGACTCTACAGCCTACTACATCTCCTTGTCGATCTGCTTTGCAGAGGGAGACTCTCACAAACCAGGAAATATTTTCTGACGTTCAGCCTACACCCCTCGCTTCTTTTTTTTTTTCATTTCTGTCTTCTTAATTCTATTTATATTCTTCTGTATCATGCAAAATAATGTCCTTCCAGGAGCACAACAGGAGTTCTAACACCCAAAAGATTATGTTCTTGAGAAAGAAGAGCTTTGCCTCATGTTGGCTTTTTCTCAACCAAAGTAAATGCATAATTTAATTCCCTGATCCATTGCTGGCTCGTAGGTGGTTGTTAAACAACTGCAGGTAGAAGTTTAGGTCAGCCTCTAAACTCAAGACATTCTGAATGAAAAGAGCCAATAAATCAATAGGATGACTCCTTAGCATTTTTTAAAAGTTAATTTCTAATGTCTATATTTTTCTTGCTTCACTCCATCAATAGAAGATTTTCTGCAAAGCATGTCCTTTTTCATTGCCTTTCCTCTGCTCCTAATCTTAGCACTAGATCGTGATTTGGTCAAGGTCCTATTTAAATAGTTTTGGGGTTGCCAACATGGTGTGTTCTGATATTCAGATCTCATAATCCAATTTTGAAATTAAAGAGCTCGGGGCAAAAACACTCGCACAACTGAAATGCATGTTTTTGAGCACTGAGCCAGTGTTTTCTTAAGAAGAATATACCAAACCTCCTCTTTCTCTTCCCAATTAATATAACAAATGTCAAGCACAAAACCTTTTTTAACTCGTGCCCCATGTGAGCACAAGAGACAGCGGAAATGCAAGCTGGGCTATGATTTCAGGGAAGGTATCTGAATTCCAGCTGAATGCAGAAAATATGCAGAAGAGCGACTGATTTATAGTGCCTCATTTGCTGTCTTAGCAGAACGATGTTCTCTGTATTCCCAACAATAAAAGCAACAGCAAGGAAAAAATAAGTCGGCGTGTTTCCCTCCCATACCAAGGCTTTTTCTCCCCTCTGCCCAAGTCATTATTTCAAGTTTCTCAGTATTAAATCTAAAGGTTCATCAACTCACATCTTTACAGCTCTGTCTTTCTGTATACAGGACCCTGTCTGCCTGTTTCCTCTATTGCACTATTTTGTTTGTACTACTGTAATCATTTTGCTGGCCCAGATCTGTGTGGGTGTGCTGGCAGCTTTACAACAAAGTTACATGGGAACTGAGTTAAGGTTGAATATTTATTAGAAGAAGCCATCTGGCGTCAGGCTGTCTGTACAGGGGGGCTTATTTCTTTAGTAGTCTCTCCTTTTTCTTTCTAGCTCTTCCTCCCTCTCTCTCCGTTTCTCATTTACGTGCCGCATATATGTGAAAAGTGGAACACACATCTTGACATATTGATTTGATTCTTGATATTTATAGCAATTAACCCCCGCTCATGTGATTATCCCTGTCGCCTCACCCCGTACCTCTCTCTCCCCCCCTCTGTTCCCGTGGTGGGGGATGCTCAGGGTCTGTTCCCATGGTGGCAGCCCCCCGGATGCTGCCGGGCTCCCACCGCAGCCCCTTCCCTCTCGTGCTGCTTCCCATAGGCTCCGGGCAACTACAGCTTTGCTTAAACATCTCTCTCCTGCTCCTTCCACACTTTCCCTCCTCCAGCTCGTGAGCTCATAAAAGAGTGCTGCGCTCCAAAAACTCCCGACTCACCATATTAAACAAACTAGCCAGCAGAAGGGTGTCCGTGCTATTTCACCATTTCTATGACATCGCCAGGCTTCAAAGTGCAGCACTAAATTGCCAAAAGATGTTTACTTTACTTGCTTAAGAGCTCCTCGTAATTCAATTGTTCTCTCTCCCGCAGTAGAAGCACACATGCATCCTGAGCCGTGCTCTTGTGAGCTCCCACTAGTTATTTACCCACAGGCTTTCCTCCGTTGTTTTTTACACAGTGCTTGACTTTTTTTTTAATTTTTTTTTTTTTCCAGGAGCTTCTGTCTCAAGGTAATTTTTTTTTTCTGGGGTGTTCAACCGCAAGAACCTTGAAACATGCAGCTGTCTGGCTGCCTTTTTTTCCACTCAGTGATAGACATCTAGTGTTTTTTCCAAAATAATAAATTTTTTCCTTTTTTTTTTGTTTTTAAACATGCACCAAGTTGGACATCCAAAATTGTTGGTCACCTTGGAAAACCTTGACCTATTTTTCCTAGCAGGCCAGGGAAGCTGATGCAGTCAAGCTGGCAGCCCTTTCCCACCATTCCTGACTTTTGTAAGTTAATATTCCGACCTCACAGCCTTGCATAACCTCCTCGTTCATCGCTGTGGTGGTTTTGGTGGTGGTGCCAGGTGGGAGAAGAGGAGCACTGGGCAGCAGAGATTCTTTCTGCTGACAGAAACAGTGAGTCACTGCTGTCCTGTGATTATTCCCTGGCCTTTTTTTGCCAAAAGCTGCCTGCGGGGATGAAAGGAAAGTCCTCTCTCCATGACCTACACCGGGGGTTAGCAGCCTCCCAAGCTCTGGCAAAGCACAACACGTGGGCTGGTTTTGAGCAGTGTAAAGCAAGGAATGAGTGCTGGGAGCCATGGTGGCTCCAAGGATGTAAACTGGGAGATGTGGTGGTTCCCGTCTCCAGCCTCCCACCGCTTTTCCGCTGGTTGGATGATTGGCAGCCTGTTGTCTCCTCCCCCAGGTAGTGTCTCTGGGCCTGTCGTGTCTTTTTGTATGTTTAATCTGGGAAAGAAAAAAATAAGGGTTTTTCCATGCAGTGATCTAGGATGGATGAGCAACAGCCCTGCTTGTGGGAAAGGGATGGGGAGCAGAGCGAGGAGTGGGAGCAATGCAAGAAGGAGAAAGTTGTGAGGGGTGGGTGATAAAGGAGGCTGGAGAGAGGAGGTGTTGAGCTCACTTTGCTTCCTCTTTTCTGAGTTTCAATGAATGAGGCTGCTCATCTTCACTAGCCCATGGTTATTCTTTCATCCATAATGTGAAAGGGGCCAAGACAAGTACTCTGGCGAGTGCCAGTGGTCTTAGTTCCTGATTCTCCAGAAAACCGGGAAAGGAGGGTGAATCATGTAGGTTTTGTTTTCCGTGTCTTATGCACAATGATGTGAGTCAACCCTGGATCTGAAGCCCACCAAACTTCCATTGCCCAGCAGAGTGGAAGGGTTGTGTTTAAATCAATGGGCAAGAGACATTGAATTTTTTACTGCTATTAATTCCATTTTGTCATTTGGCAAGACGTTTAAGTCATCATGTCTGATTTGTAAAAGCATAATGATGATTGTCTTCAACATATATTGCAAAGTAAGGGCTGCTGTTGGCAGTAAAATTCTCTGAGGTGCTTAGAAGAAAAGATGTATCAAGGTGTGTAGCTCAGTTTCCTTTGTCAGGCCTACGAGTTTGGCAGTGATGCTTTCTCACTGGTATAAACCCTGTTTTCTGTATCAAAGAACAGGCAGAGCTGCTCATTACTGGTGTGAACAAAATATATAAAAAGGGGGTTGCGTTCAGGTTTGCTTTAAAGCTTGCTGCACTTATCAGCTTTCCATGCTCTCTGGACAGGCAGTCTGAGTATTAATCTCTGGTGAAATATGTCAGTGCTTGCCCTGGGTTGGTGTTACACAGACCAGACCAGATAATGCCTGAGTAAGGACAGTAACAGGGCAGCAGCTTCTGACAGGGATGAGAAAGCAGCCCTGAGACAAGATGGAGCAGGACATGGGAGAACCTCAGTGCCAGATTGAGTACTTTAAGCAGTGAGTACTGTCACCAATTAAAATAACCATAAAAAGCCGGGCATTCCTCACTGGAATAACTCATAACAGATCCCCAGCGCTGTGTTACCTTTCAGCAGAGCTCTGTGAGGGAGCCATGGCCTCTGCAATGTGCAGATCTGATCAGGAAAAAGAGGCAGAGAAAAGCTTTTTCCCATCCCAGACCACACCATCTCATTAGTGTCACTCTGTGATGGCCCTCATGAGGCTCTTTCCCCATCTCTAAAGCCAGCACTGCTTCTCAGCAATCCCTGTTCTAGTGCTCTCCTCCTTCCTGGGATGGACACTCACAGGGAATAACCCTTCTGGCTGATTTGGGAATAACTCACACAGCTCTGGTGACTGGCATCATCACCTGTCAGCTCTCCTGTCCTATAAAAACACCAAATTTGGCCCAGTGTGCTCCAGGTGTGGATTGGGAACTCCCCTAGAATAGAAGCAAGGGGAAATAGAAATGCAAACCAAGAAAGCAGGACCACTGAGGTCCGTCCTCTGCTCGTGTCCTTGGAGAACCCCCTTAGTCCTTTGTTTAAAAAAATTACACCCAGAAATCCCCAGAGCAGCTACTCTAATGTGTAAGCACAAAGTAGGGGAGTGTGAGTCTCAACAGCTGCTTTCAAGCTGACAAGTGATTTTTGATTTCCAGTACCAGCAGTGAGTAAATACTTTAGATTTCTCTGCTCCCACCTTTCCAGGTAGTCATTAAAATTTTCCATTGAGCCTTTTTTGATCAATTTTAGCTGTAGCTAAGCTTATTACTTTTGTTTTTAAACATGTGAGGATAAAGGTGCTGGCATGCATTTGAATGAAAAATACAAGTTGAATAATAATAATAATAATAATAATAGCAGCAAAGTAAAATACAGACTTCAAAACATGAATCCAAGCACTGTGATTGGTCTTGGAATCTGAACTGTAGTAGGACCACGTGGCCCCTGTGGTGGAGCAAACCCTCCCAGCCCAATGGTTATTCAGAGAGAGAGCCAAGTGACACAGTTAAATAACAACTGTGCTAAAATCCTCAGTGCTTCAGTGTTTTGTAAAAAAGGATGAGGTTGTGACAAGAATGAGCGTATTTTGAATTTTTGAGTATGAAGTGTTTTGATACCAAACCCAGTCTATGCAGTATCCATATTCTGTTCCGAGGACTGTTTTTACAGCAGTGAAACATCCTTGGGATCCTAAAACTTATTTTTTCAGATGTCAATGTCCCCAAACAGGCCTGCTGCAGATAAGACCCATTTGTTAGAGGGATTTTTGCTGCATCCCCCATTCCTCAGAGCACCTTGGCCTCTCCCATGGGGCTGCACCAACCGCCAACCATATATTCCACTTATGAAACAGAATATGGTTTAAAACCCAAACTCCTCTCTACCGCTCGTTTAGTCCAACAAAATGTGTTTTATTGTTGTTTCTTGACTTTTTCTTCACAGACACAATTCCTCTAGGCTATTGTTATTTCAACAAAAGAGGGGGAGGAGAGGCTCAGCAAGTCACTCTCTGGCTTTCTGGTGAGGAATTAAGAAATACTCTAACAGTTTAATAATGATAATCTCCAAATAGTTCATAACGGCATTTAGGGTAATTAATGACATTTGAGCAATAAGAGTACTTAATCCCTAGGGAAATGTGATAGCCACAATTTTATTTACATCTGAAGTTGTTTCGAAGGTAAAGAGAAAGGAGTAATCTGTTTTTAAAATGGTTTCATACTTGCACTCTTCCAGATTTTATCCTAATTTATTATAAGCAAATAAAAATAATAGCTTTTTCGCTAATAATAAAAACTGCATTCCATGTTAGATCCAGCATTAGGTTAAAAATAAAGAGGAACTCTTATATGTTTCCTGTGGGATTAAGATTTTCTGAAAATTATAAATCACCAGTGATACTGTGGTTTACAAAGAAGGATAACTTCTTCTGAAAGACCCACATATTTACATTTTAAAAACATTATTCATAGCCTTTAGAGCCATTAAAAGAACTTAAATAATTTTGAGGATAAATGCTGCGTGCTGTACCTTTTATGTTTCAGCAGCCCTTCTTATTTTCTCTCCACACAACTGACCTCCCTAAACCTTTGAAAAATGCTGTTACATCCTTTTACGTTTTCACAATTTTACAATGAGGGGAAAAATAACTCCTGTGATAGTTTTGGAGATAATGCTCGAAGCAGCCTGATTTAAATGTTTGGCTTGCGAAAGTCAACAGAAGGAAAAGGGTTTCGTTGACCTTGGGTTTTGAGAATAAATAGGATAACACCTGATTTGAGACAGGAAGCTTTAGTTGGGGTAAATATGCAGAGCAAAGCAGAGGGTGTCAATCCAGTTTAGCATTTGAATGCAGCCTCTGCTCTTTTGGTTATGCTTTTGAGCCTGTTTCTACTTTTGGCTCTTACATTCCACAGAACTTCTGTAAAATCAGCAGGGACAGTGCTAATAAATTTATAATGTTGTTTTGTATTTCTGAACATAGTACCTCAGTAATTAAGTGAAATATTTATGATGAATATAAAACAATGCAAATTCATTTGTTTGCCTGAAAGCCAGCTTGTTATTTATTTAGATTTATCTTTGAATGATTCTTAAATTGAATCACAGTATGAATGACGGTGATATTTAAAGCAGAGAAAATTTGCTATAGTGTATTGATGCATTACACTGTATTAGCTAGTGTTAAAGCTATGGAGAGGATAATTTAAAAAAACCCCAGAAAACAAAAAAACACTTTGATCTGAGAATAATTCCTTTTTTGTCTTTTTTTTTTTTTTTGTAGAAATTCCACAAACTGAATCAATTCCCCACTGCTAAAATCTTTAATAAATCTTACGTTTCATTATAGCAAGCTGCTCATATGTGAATTGGATCCTGAATTACAGGACAGGTAAGAGTAGGTTCAGCATAATGTGATCTAATTTTCACCTCAGCTGGCTGTGTTTACCTTCATGGGCTACTAATTCCAGTAGTTTTTGTCATTTACTATTTTCAGTCCTCTAACTAATTCTAATCCAATGAATGTAGTGACCTATGAAAGGAAATGTCTGTGCAAAGTGTCCCTGTGCTGATGATTATGAACTAAATTGTTTACTTCGGTTGGATTTTTTTTCCCCTTCCCTAAGTGAAAAATATCTTCCAAAAATAACTTCCTTTGCAAATATAATACTGTTGCTCTCCTCAGCTTTCTGCTTGACAGTTATCATGTTCATATCATGACTAAGGAAGGTTATCTTAAGGTTTTTAAAAAAAAAAAGGGAAATACACGTATTGAGTTTGAAGAGGATATTTTATTTTGAACATGTGAGAAAGTGTTGTGCATGCACTAATAGGAGCAGTTGTAGATTTTTATGATATTTTATCTAATTTTGGATGGACTGCTAACGTGCTGAAAAATTGTAGAGGCTCACAGGTGGGAAGACTTCACCAAGATGCACTTTAGCAGTGTGTGATATGAACATATCCTCTGCTTCTTCCTTGATCTTGGTTTTGGCAAAACAACCCTGAGCAATCAAAGGTGACCAACTCTTACATAAATTGACTGAGTACACTTTCCATAAGGTTCTGTCTTGCTGTCGAATCTACAGCCAATACCTGGGTGTTTGGGGAACATATGGCCATTACTTGGGAGCTTTATTCCTCAGTTTCATCATAATTTTACGTTTATTTTATGATCTTATAAATAGATAAAATATAAATAGATTTTATCTGTTTGTAACTAGATATTTAGGTAGATATAGCTAGATATAGATATAAATAATTTGAATAGATTTTAACATAACTTTGCCTCATCACACGACGGCATCTAGGTTGTGATGTTCAGACCGAGAGCAGGGCTCCTGGACAAAAGCAGGGAATGAAGTTTCTACCTTATGGTGTCTTATGTTGCCACCAAATGTGCTGCCACCAGAGCACATGGACTGTGATACACGAGCAGGTGGGGACACAGGAATGAGCTGTGTGTGTCAGCACCGAGCTGTGACATGTTCAGCCCAAGGTGAAGGTAGGCACCTGCAAGGATTTGCAGGCTGGCATTTCTATTTTTTGTTGGCTTCCCAATATCTTAAGAGGGAGATGAAAAGAGGGCTAGAGAAAATGTGGGCCCTTTCCATAAGGAAAAAGGAAACCTGGTTACCTGGGATATGGAGAAGGCGGAGCTACTCCTGGACTTTTTTTGCCTGAGTTTTCACTGGGAAGAGCTCCAGCCACACCACCCAAGGTGCAGAAGGCACAGGCAGGGACTGGGAGAATGGAGAAACACCTACTGTGGAGGATCAGGTGGGAGATTATCGAAGGAACATGAAGCTGCACAAGCCGTGGAACCTGAGGAGATGCATCTCTGTGTGCCCTGAGGGAACTGGTGGATGGAATTGTTAAGCCCCTGTCCATCGTGTTTGGGAAATCATGGCAGTCCAGCGAAGATCCTGCTGACTGCAAAGGTGAAACAGAACCTCCATTTTTAAAAAAAGGGAAAAAAGGTAGATGCTCACCTGTGCCCAGCAAGATGATGGAGGAGATCCTCCTGGAAACCATGCTAAGGCACATGGAAAATAAGGAGGTGATTTGTGACAGCCTACATGGGTTCACTACAGGCAAATAGTGCCTGACGTGATAGGGTTAGAGTGTTGTGGATAAGGAAAGAACAACTGACATAATCTACCTGGAATTGTGCAAAGGATTTGACGCTATCTTGCAGGACATCCTTGTCTCTACACTGGAGAGATTTAAAGGACTACATTTTCAATAAATCACCCGTGCCTGCTGCTCACTTTTCTGGGCTCTTAAAAATTATGTGAAACATGCTGAAAACATAGAGGAGTGCTCAGTAAATTTAGTTGGCTTGAAATGTGCTACTGCGTGTTACTATGAGAATGCTGTTCGGAGTCTCTTGCTGCTACACGCGTCTTTTGGAAAACAATTTCCTTTTTGGAAATGCAAATCAGGCACTATGGTTTGATGCCATAGTAGGACTGGGAAGTTTGAGTCCTTTGATACAGAAATGTTAGTCACAGAAAAGGTAATTGGGTGCTGTGCCGTAACATTTATTACTGCAGAAATTTCATTTGTGATTCTGCCTTAGAAAACGATAATGCAGACGTGATGGGCAGTCCTTGTCCCTTTTCGTGTTCCTATGCTAAAAGGTCTTGCTAAAATTTCCTTCTTTATAGGCATTCCCAGGAAAAAGATGAAGTTGTCAGCTTCAGTAAGTACAGCAGTGTTCCTCCTCTTCAAACTTCAGTGGCATGAAATTTTCAGCTTTTTTTCATTTTTAAGATATAAAAAATTATTTCTCCTGGTGGATTGCGCATATGGAGAGATATAAAGAAATATATGAGGCATATTCATAGCAAAGAACTAGCAAACATTCCCACTCTCTCAATTACTTCTGATTTAAAAAAAAAAAAAAAAAAAAGGTATTTTTGAGCAAATCCCATAATTTTAGGGCTGTCTCAAGGCCTCAGAGCCCTGAGCTGGCAGTGGCACAGAGGTGGGGGGTGTGCTGTGGAACGGTATGGGAGGTGAAATCCTGTGATCGTTTCCATCCATCTCCAGAAAGCAGGCTAAAAAAACCCTCTTTGAAGGAATATTTTGGTTAATGTTATATTTCCTGATATTCCCGGATCACATGTGCGGTAGAGTCACAAGATTGTTCAAAAAATCTAAAAATAGAGCTCAAAATACTCGAAATAGGACTTCAGTGGTATAAATAACAATTTAAATCAGGGTGCAGAAATAGCTCGTGCTCAACTCCTTGTCTCTGTGCCGAGCCCAATGGTGGCGGGGCAGTGGTGGCAGCAGGGCTCCAGCCCACGCTGTCACTCCTCGAGCTGTGCTGCTCCTCTGGGCTCCCCCATCCAGATCCCAAGCTCACCATCACACCCATGGCCATGGCTATGGCTGGACTTCATAGAATCATAGCATGGTTTGGGTTGGAAGGGACCTGAAAGATTATCTCATTAGAGCACCCTGCTGTGGGCAGGGACACCTTCCACTAGACCAGGTTGTTCCAAGGCCTGTCCAGCCTGGCCTTGGACACTTCCAGGGATGGGGCAGCCACAGCTTCTCTGGGCACCCTCTGCCAGGGCCTCCCCACCCTCACAGTAAAGATTTTTTTCTAACATTCTGTCTAAACCCATTCTCCTTCAGTTTGGAGCCATCTCTCCTTGTCCTGCCACTCCATGCTCTTGTAAATAGTCCCTCTCCATCTTTCCTGTAGATTCCCTTCAGGTTCTGAAAGGCCACAATTAGGTCACCCTGAAGCTTCTCTTCTCCAGGACGAACATTCCCAATTTCCTCAGCCTTTCCTCATAGGAGAGGTGCTCCATCCCTCTAATTCTCTCTGTGGCCTCCTCTAGACTCACTCCAACACCTCCATGTCCTTCCTGTGCTTGGGACGCCAGAGCTGAAGGCAGCACTGCCTGGACCCACCATGGTGGAGTTAGAGGGGCAGGATGACCTCCCTAACCGTTTGGTCACTATAAATAGTAATATTTTACTGAGCAGACATATTAAGTTTTTGGCCTTGGTTTGCTGATGTCATTTTAGAAAAGCAGTTGGAAGAGGCCCATGAGAAGTTAAAAGTGCATTTATTCTGAGAAGAAGAAAAGGAAAATTAACAATAATTTTTATAGTAATGACTTAAAATGTCAGATGGGCTTTGCTAATGAACCCTCAGTACGTTTTTAGTAAGGGGACTACTCGTTCTCGCTCCACCCCCACACCAAACCAGCCCCAAACCCACATTTATGTTGTTAATAACATTACTGCCTCAGTCCTAAGATGTGACTCTCTGCTGTGGTTGACAGTGCTGGGGAAATAGCTGGCTGAGTGATTCTTGGATTTTAAACCACAAAATACTGATCATGAGTCCAATATTCACTTTTCAACTTTGGGAGGAACAGGATTTTGACCTCAGAAAAGGCACAGTGCCTGTACTCATTAACATCCTCATGGATATCTTTTTTTTTTTTAAGGGAAGGTCTATAGGAATAGACCATAAGACCTAAAGAAAATAAAAGTTATAGACTATGGGCTAGTAGTGAAGTCGTGGTAATAACGAAAAATGACGAAGTAAAAATGAGAACTCAGAAACAAAATTTTACCCGGAAATTGAACTGAAGATATTTTCACTGCTCTTATTGGCTTTCCAAAAGCCACTTGCTGCTAAGAGTTTTATCTCCATACATTTAAGTGGAGATCAGATACCCTGCCAGTAGCAAAAATTTGCTTTAATTACAAGATGAAAATAATTTTTAGTGGAAATTGAAGTCATTTAGGTCTCAATCCTGCAAAGAGTTTTATGCTTGTGTTTAATTAGTGTTAATGTCTCTAAGTAGTCCCATGAT
Source organism: Falcunculus frontatus (assembly GCA_013398115.1). Classification (NCBI taxonomy): domain Eukaryota; kingdom Metazoa; phylum Chordata; class Aves; order Passeriformes; genus Falcunculus; species Falcunculus frontatus. Next base: position 78,620 of record VZRV01009639.1, on the reverse strand, counting down.
GAATCCTATTGATGAAAATGGTGCTGCTCAGCTTGGGTACAGCTAAACATATAAATATGTCTTTGCAGGGTTAAGGCTTGGTTTGCAATTACAGATTGGTTTTCACTCGACATCTTAAAAAGAAAAGCTTGAATTCTGTGTTACAAATACATTTTGATTTCACTGTTTTAGTGCCCTGGTCACTAAGATAAAGGCTGGACACAATAACTTGTTGATTCAGGTACTAAGATACACACAGTCCTTGCTCTTGTCCTTAAGAAAAGGTTTAAAACCCTTATCATTCCACTGATCTGATTTCCACCCTCTCCTAGCCTGCCATTCCCACTAACGGAAGTATTTTCACTATCCCTCAGAGAAAAGCAAGGCCAGAGCAAATTATTCAGAGCAGCCACCTGCTTCTGTAGTTTAGATCACATAATCAAAGAACAAGAACACTGCAGTGATGGAACACCCATTTCAGATAGCAAATAATTTATCAGTTATTGAGAGGAACAGTGTTCTCAGCGTTTTGAGAAAAAGTGATCCCTGCTTATCAGTTGGTTACCACAAAGAGGTCAAATATTCTGAATTTTCGATCACACACTGCATTTGTTGTAACCCAGTGCTTCTCCCAAATTAAAAAACAAATGAGGCCAGAAGATGTTTGTCCCATTAGCAATGTGTAAGCGAAAGTCTGCAAATAATTAGATTTCTAGGATACAGTAAACTGATAAACATTTTAAATTATTAAAGATATTAATAAGGAGCACTGAGGAGTTATTTTTCCAACTAAGAAATGATTTTCTGATGAAAGGGAGAAAAATTATTCTGTGTCAATGAAAAACTTGTATGTGCTGATGCTGAAAAGCCCATGAAATTAAGTTAATTTCTAAACAATAAAATTTTATTGTCCTGGAAGAATATATTCATATATATTTGAGAGACACCTGTGAGCACCTATTCTCATAATCTCTCTCAACATTTTGAATTTCTATTGCAATTTTTCTTAAAACTCAGACTATCAAAGTGACTCTTTTCACTAGGAATGCTGAGATTGCACACACAAGGTTGAGAAGCTTTGCGTGGGGATGTGTGTCCATGGGTATTTCATCATGAGTTACGCCAGATTAAAAATAGAGTTTTTCCCCTGCCTGGTGTTCTGTCTGCCTTTGTTCAGATATGAACATAAGGAGAGATATTAACTTGCTCACATTAAAAAAAATGCATTATATTCTTGTTCTGCTACGTGATGAAGGCTGGAAAAAGCTTTATTTTATTTATTTTCCTCTCGGCATCTTCCCAGTGCTGTTTTACCATCAACCACTAATGTTGATTACTTTTAACTACCTGTTTCTCTCTCTCCTTTCCCCCAACAGCACCAAATCTACAGGAGTTCTTCAGAAGAAACCCTTTCAGATATGAACACCATTGCTTCACTGAGACCCTCCTGATGGACCTGCCCCAAATCTCTTGTGTGGTCAGGAAAATGATATTCCTTACAAAACTGCAGTCCTACCACTGGACTTTGCTGCCAAAATCCAAAGGCTTCCTTGCTCTTCCATGTGATTTTACTGACCCAGTGCAGTGGGGTGCGGTGCTGCAGAAACTACTGCAGCTGAAAGAAGGAGAAGCAGGTGAAGAAATGGACGGTGTCTTTATCAAAGAAAACAAAACATTGCTGGAATTAAATGCACATCTGCCAATGATGGTAGGTATAATGTAAAATTATAAATATTGACAAGAGATTCCATGTCCTGTCTCACCTGGCTGGCAGGTGAAGTCACAGAGGCAAGAGTCATGTCACCAACTTTGGTTAAGATAGCCAGATGGGCCTGGCTGAATGGAAGAGGTGATGTTTTCGGTGTCTGCCAAAAACAGATAACCTTTCTTACCGTCTCTGGTTGGTTGAAAAGGAGATTTTATTTTTTTTTCTTAGGTAGGTAGCTGACTTCATCTGAAGTGTGATGTCATCTGTTTTATTTCCTTTGTAGTTGTTAGAATAACGTGATATAATGTAAGCACCAAGCATGTTGGATCTGCACTTCATTCTGTTTCGCCTTATTTTAAAATACTGAGTCAGGCTGAAGAGATCTGTGCTTTTCTTCTAAGACCAACCAATCTCCAACCAAGATTTCAAACGAAATTTAAGGTTTCCAACCAAATTTTTAGCCTTGGTTCTTGCATTTCAAGTATTAAGCAGTGTTCTACAGGCAGTAAAGAATAAATTGCCTGAAAATTTTTTGCCATAGTTGCAAAACCAGTTTTCCGTGGTTTCTACAACCATAAAAAAAAATTAAAATCATAGAACATATATTTTTTAAGTTTTTAATTTCTTGAAGTGGTAAAAATAGTATTCTTTTGATCTAATTTAGAGGGGCGTTGAAGAGATAAATGTCTTGAGTCTTGCTGGATGCTAGGATCCTTCTGTGTGCAAATAACCAGTGGGTCTCCAAAGGAAATTTCTATGAAGGCCAGTGAAAAGGCTTAGTCTCTCTTGACCACTGTTCTCCTATGGCACCGTACACGTCCTGTCCTACCTTTGCTGGCCACAAAGTACTTGAATTTTTTTTTTTTTCTTTAAATCATTGCCTGACCAGTGCTGATTTGGTTGTATTTTTGTGCTAGAAGACACCACCAAGGGCTGAGTCTGATGCTTGGTAAGAGAGGGTGGAGGATTTGAAGATCCACATGTGAGATGATTTTGTTGTGAGCAGAGTGAAAATCTGGAATAATTCTGCAAGAAATTTGGGCTGAATTAAGGGAAAATCTGGGGAGATGGGATGTGACCACCTCTGGGCTGTGGAGAGAAGAACAGAAGGGCAATGAGATGCTTTGAGCAGGAGGGATAAAATGTGAAATAGCAGGGTCAGAACCATTGTATCTCGCAAGACTTTGTGTTTAACTAAGCATATCAAAGGCTGTGTCTTCTCCAGCGCCATGTGTGCCCCTTTCTTCCTTCTCTGGGTGTTTAGCCTTTCCCTGTGGTGGTGAATGCCTGCTCCAGCCTGTCACACGCAGCATGGCACCAAACTGGTGGCTGCTCCTCGCCCTGTGACTCCCAGCTCCTCCTGGCTTTAGCACAGTGAGTTCCCTCTGATCTCAATGTCTTCAGCTGTTGTCCTCCACGTAGGGGACCCTCGTGTTTGGCAGCCACTGCTGGATCAGGCCCATGGAACTGCTACCATGGCTCATCTCCTCCAGCCTAGCTCTAGGTTATCAGTCTGAGGATGGAGTTAAAGGCCTTTGATCCCAATGGAGGAGCAGTGCACGTGACACACACATTGGCAGCTGGAAGGCAGAGGGACCAAGAGAGGTTTCATCAGGGAAAGAGTTGAGCAGTCAAGAAGCAAATTGTTGCAGTGCTGGTTCTGAGAAAAAAACACTCTCCAAAAGACAAAAAAAAATGTTCTGCATTTGATTTATATTTCTATTATGGGCTTATCCTGTTAGCTTGTTCTTAGAGAAGAGCTGTTCCCCGAGGTACAATTTATCCTTTTTAGAAACTCTCCTCCACCAAGAAACTTGCAACAGTGGAAAGAACAAAAAATTGGGATGGTGTTTGAAGGAGGAATCTAAGAAAAGTGATTGAGCAGCTGGATTCAGGGCTGCATGAAAAGAAAAACTCTTCTGGGTGCAGGCACACAGTGAAAATATTTGAGAAACACTTGTTTCTCAGAAAGTGGGATTTCATGAGAGTTGTATTGGTCATTTTAAAAGTTTCCCCAATAGCAGCACTTCTCCCAAATGCTGTTAAGGTGGTGTTTTGAGGGCTACAAAAATTAGTGATGATTCTCAACTAGTCAGGATTTTCTGATTTGTTTTTCCTCCAGGGAATTCATGGGGAAGCCAGAGGACGTAAATGTAGCAGGAGACTGGATGGGTGAAAGAAATATGAAAGATAAAGTTGAGTGAAGAGCTTGCAGAATACAGGAGGCCTTTGCATCCACAAAGACACAGCTGCTGAGTCAGGCCCAAGCCTACGTGCACACTCAAGAAATACACATGTGCTGATAGAAAACAGATTTAAAGGTAATCATGAAATTGCTTTAGAGCTCTGGATGTGTTTGGAAGTTTGTGACTGGTTGTCAGTGATGTCATAACCATATTTATTATAGCTCATAAATGGATGGGTCTGACTGTTTTCCTTATTTTAATGTATAAATTGCAGTTTATAATGGCAATAAAACACTCCAGGCTGTGCATTTCAGGGTGATTATTGCATTTCTCAGGTGGTTAAAGTTACTCTAACTGCCTTTTAGCTCAGATTTCAATAGTATTTGCCCAGTGTTCAGGCCATTTTTACTTGTATTTTTATGTACAAACCTCAAATTAAAGTGTTTTATTGCTTTTTAATTAAAATGTTGAAGTGTAAAGAAGGAATGGTCACAGGCAGATAGAGAGTCACAGTAGTAGGTGTTTTGATGTAACAGGGGAGTGTGTGAGAAGGGGAGATGGGGAGAGGAGAGTCTGCAGAGCCTGTCACTGCATTTGGGTATTTCACAGGTACCCACTACTGGTTCCAGTAAACACAAGGCTGAATGGAAACATTTGTGAGCCAAAGGCATTGGTGTCTGCCTCGTAAAATCTCAAACTGAGAAATGAGGGATTAAATGGCTGTGAACCCTTAATTAAGTGCTCAGCACCAACGCGCCCTCCTCCTGGAAGCTGAGACGTGCTGTGATAGTCCCCACACAGGAATTTGTGGGGAGCTCAAGCTCTTGGTGTTCCCAATTTTCAAGGTGGGGAAAAGTCCTGCTCTCTTCCTCCTTGAGACACCACCTCGTGCGTGGCCGATTGTACAGGGCAGACTCCAAAACCAGTGGCAATGGTGGGTTTTTAGCGGAATGTAGTTATTCTAGAAGAAGGAATTTCCTGGGTATGTGAGTGAATTAATTCACTGGTTTGGCCCGTGTGCAGGGTGAAAAATCTGCTCTTGAACTACTTTTGGGTGATGTCATGTCTAAGCGTCTGCAAAGCACCAAAGTCCTTGTGTCCCGTGTGTTTGTGGAGTGGTGGCCTCTGTGGGAAGGGAAGGACAACCCATCAGGAGACTGGGATGGGGTTGCTCCTTGTGATGGGGGTGATGGGTCCACAGCCATGCCATTCCTCCACACCCTTCTTGACACAACCTTGCTTCTCCTCTTACACTGAGTCCTGGACCAACCTACCAGTGTAAAAATTGGCAGTGCTGGGTTGGTCTTGATCTCAGAGGTCTTTTCCTGTCCAAATGATTCTGTGGGATGTCCTTTTGCTGGAGGTGAGGCCAAGCGCCTTCCTACCTTGGATCTGTCATCTTCTCAGAGAGTGCTGAAGATGTGTGGCAGAGCAGGTCATGGCATCTACAAGGGTCCTGCTTCTCTGTAAGGCTCTGAATCTGACAAAAATCGTGGTCGTGTCTCAGGTTTGTGGTTATACTTCAATTCTAGGAGTTTCCTTCTTGAGGCAGGGCCATTGCAACACTTTGGATGTGTTGGGTTTTGCAGTCCATGACTGGTGAGGGGTTGGATATTTGTACATAGAATTACAGAATCATGTAGGCTGGAAAAGATCTCCAAGACCATCGAGTCCAGCCTGTGACCAATCCCCACCTTGTCACCCAGACCAGAGCACTGAGTGTCACCTCCAGTAATTCCTTGGACACCTCCAGGGGTGGTGACTCCACCATTCCCTGGGCAGCCCGTCCCAATGCTCGAATGCTACACACACAACCCAAGGTCTTTAACTGGGATCATCTCCTCTGGTGCATCCTTACAGGAACGAGTGTCAGAAGTCTCTAGTTTGTATCATATTGGTACAATTTTAAATAAATTAAAGAATAAAATCGTGGTTATTCACCTGGATAAGGGCATAAGTATTGCAAACGTAAATTAGGGATTGAGCCTTTCATTAAGGAGAAAAAAAGCCCTCCACCCAAACAGGCTAAAATCCAACTGGTCTTGCCTAATTTTACACAAAAAATGTGCATAAAATAATTTTTTCGAGGCAGTTTCCCTCCCCCCCCCCATTGTTTCCCCATTTTTATTTCTATTTCTCCTGTGCAAAATATCCCTCTTGCATACCTCCCCTTTCTTCCCATGCAAGAATGGAAGAAATGCTTAATGGGAACCAAAGCACATTAGGAATATTAAGGAAAAATTACAGTATATATGCTATGAAATGAAATGCATCTTTTGTGAATAAATCCCCCCAGAAATCTTATATTTCCAGGCATCCACTCACATACCTTCATGTAACAACTTATACATTCGTAAAACATTCATTGAAAGCAGCTCTGCAGTTTTATAGAAAACAACATGCCAGGGATGCAAGAATCTTGCCAGTTCTGTGAAAAATGACACCAATTAAAGCTTAAATTGCTTGTTTTCTCATAAGGTACATATTTTCATAACTTTGAAATCAAATAATTGCTGCTTTTATATTAAATACAATAAAACAAAAAGGATGCTAGTTTAGAGGAACTGCTACAAGCATTTTAATATAATTTTCCCACCATTTAAAGTCACAAAATATGGAAAACAAGTCAAGTATGCAAAGTTCCAAGGAGATAGAGAAACTCCTTCAGATTATTACATCATTTGTCTTTTGTGTCAGGAAATGTGTATGTGATTTCATTGTTTGATTAAATGCCAAAAAAAAAGGCATATTGCACTTATCTAACTGATTACAGATTTTATTCATCTGAAAAAGTATTTGTTCGTACTTTGACATTAGCAGGCAATATTTTTTTTAATGCTCCAAACAAGCATTTTCAAAAAATTATAATCCTAACTTCCCAGGCTTGCTTTTTATTTTGTATTAACAATGCACTGTACTAAAATTTCCCATACTGGAACACAGTCCCTAGTGGTTTTCAAGCTATAAACTGAGTAAACAGTCCCTTTCTTATTGAGTGTCTGTGTGAATGCATGTTGTTTCTGGAATACATCATATTCATTTGCAGAAACCCTGTGTGTGGATCTTTAACACTTTTTTTCCCCCCCTCTTTTTTCCGAGGTACCTAAAATAATGGCTTTTTAAGACAGTAATATAGTCGTGTAACTTGTGGGGAAAAGCACACTGTGGCTCACAATCTGAATTAAACGTGTGTCATTGGGGGTAAGTTTCATTTAAAATACCTATTTCTGCTAATTATTCAAAATGCTAATGCTGTGCTGCTGTACTATCTCTGAATTGTGTTAGCGTGTTTCTGGCAATGCTGTGCTAAGAATATAAGAAAATCAACTGAAAATATTTCCATATTGAGCTCCTTGTTTTTTTGGTAAGAGCATAGAAAGGTAGCACTTATCGGAGACATTTTTTGGACTCTCACCATATCAAGGTTGACAAACTAAGCTTTACATAATGAAGAAACCTTAAAAAAACCTCAACAGAAATAATTTGAGGAGAAACACGAAGCTTCATCTGGGGACTTCAAGGTCAGTTACCATTGGCCTGGCCTCCATTAACCCCCACAGGAAATCTTCCAGAATCCTTATTTTATCTTGAGTGGGTGTTCCCAAACTATCAGTCTTTTTTCTTTTTTTTCTCCACCAAAATAGAGACACAGTTTCCTTTAAAAGACATGAATTTCATCTGGTAGAACATTTTAACAATGTTTACATGCCACGGAGAAATTTGCAGGGAGAATGGTGATATTTTAAATTGCTCTATTAACAAAACTCTGCCTAAATTTGGAAGAAGGAAAAAGATTTGAAAACTTAGTAAGCGATTAATAGTAAGATATTAAAAGACAGCTAAGCGTTCTCAGTCACTGGGGAAAATAAACTGGGATGGTATAATGAGATCCCTACAGTCTTGTGATCAATCCAAAGTAGCAAGAATGTAATACCAATGGGTTAACTAATTATATGTATATATTTAAAAAGTCTCTCAGTAGTCTGAATCGTGTCCAATGTGAATGCTGAGGATTACATGATCTATTATTAACCCATTAGTATTGCGCTTTCGGTGTTCTTTGGCAATGAAATGCTCCAACAGGAATAAACCGTCTAAAATATGTGTCGTTTTAGTAAAGTGGGTAATTTTTTTGGTGGGGAGGGAGAGTGTATCTTATTTATAGTGTCATTTTAAACTCAAGTTACAACGTCTTAGATTTAAGAGACAGGCCAGCAATGCAGGCAAGGGTGTCTCCTGCAAGGAGACAGAGATTAATGCCATGTGTACTGATGATTCTCCACCACAATTTAGGATTCTGGTGGCGCCATGACGCCCGTTTTTTATGGTGGTTTGCCAAGAGAAAATTACTTAAACCAATTGTGAATGCATTCCTGTTATACTTTTACACAACCACATTTCTGTACATAAATAGCACAATGAGTATTTTTTAAATGATCTCTCTTTCCAGATTCACCTACTTTGCATAAAATGTCAAGCGCAGGAAGGAGGGGAGTTGAGGTTTTGTTTGTGTTTTTCTTCTTTTATTTTTTTCTTTTTCCTAACTGAGAAAGGTTTTCACATGGGAATATACTCTTTTTTCCCCCCCTCCTCCTTTCTCCATGACAACTGACCACAATTGAAGTAGATTCTTCTTAACGTACTGTAATGTGAGAATTTTCTTCAGCTGGAGGGTGTTTTATTCCCTAAATTGAAAGCTGTTCTACTTCACTGCATAAAATGTGAACATGAATATTAGGATCAGTACCTTTGCCAGGTAAGAACTGGTACAGGGACAGTTTGAAGGCCCTCAGAACCAGAAGTTTTTAAGACTTTACAGGTCTGAGGTTGAGAAGAGTTTGTAAGCTGAGGTGATCTAAGCCTAACATGATATCCTGGTATTAAGGAGAGTGTACATCAGGCAAGCAGAATATTTTAAAGTTTCTTGGCTAACTTCACAATTGTTTTTATCAATTTACTTGTTTCAAAATTTTGCAAGGAAGGCATTTATTCTTTTTTGTCCCAGTCTGTGAAGAGGGGTTTGTGGAGCTGTCTATTTCATGGTGTTGTTTTTGTGAGCCTCCTGTAGGTCAATAAAGCAAGATTTATTAGTGGCTTTTAGAAATGCTGGTATTCTAATCATTGCTATATTTTTAGGAGTGAGTCTCTTTGTTGCCTGAGCCACTTAATCTGTCTCCACGAGTTTGATTCTCAGTTGTGTTCCTATTTGAAGGCAATTTTTAAGTGCAAGTGTCTTCATGCTGGGTGAAGGAGCTCACAGAGCTGCTCTGTCCCTCTGAGGGTTTTGAAAACTCAAAATGAAATGGAGTATCTAGTGTGATATTTAATGGAGGGAGGGCTGTGAATGAAGTTGATGGGCTTGGAGGCCGCCTCTGCTTCTGGTTTTGCTGTGCTCTGAAAGATTTGTAATTCTTTTAAAGTCACTGGCTTCCTACTGTGACTGTGAGAACTATGGTAATCAAGCCTGAAGCATTTGAATGACAATGTTGTCATGTTTAAATATTAATCTGACTGGAGCAGATAGAGATATAATGCTGTGACTGGGAGAGAATTATGTGTGTCTATAAATAAGGTCTTTGTCCAAGGCCAAAACAAGCACTCTCCCTTCATCCTTAGGCATGGAAAGTTCTTCTTGGTCTGACACAAGGCATGGAGGGGTCTGATAAAAAAAAACCTTAATCAGAGTCATAGTTTTTATGAAGAAATATGTCAATGTGTGTGCTGAGGAGAGAGTTTTGCTTGTTTTCTTGCAACCATTGCAACAAGTAGCAGGGAGTTCACACAAAACACAGCAAACCAGCCGATCTAACCATATTTCCATTTTTATGGTGCTCATGGTAGAGAGGTGTTTACTAAGCACACCTCTACAGAAAGAAAGGTGGTCTCCAGTACATCTCTGTGTGTTCTTTAGCATGATATTTTGGTTTGGAAATTAAGAGATTGATTTAAAATTATAGCTTTTGAAAAATAAGTTCTTCTTGATGTGCAATTAAGTTCCGTGTTTAGGTATAACTTCAGTGTCAGAATAACGGAGATTTTTACTGCTCTTTGTGGTTCCTTGCAGTTAATACATCCAGTTATCTCAATATTAGCTGTTACACTGGTACAAATACATGGGGTGGTCTGGACAGTACACTTTCTCTGAAAATTGGAGAAATATTCCAGGGAAAGTGAATAAAAAGGGCTAGGAGATTAAACAGTTTGGTAGTCAGGGCAGAAGAAGAGGTTTTATGGCAATTTAGGGGCAGTTATAGTCACTGGAAATTAAGAAGGTCTAGCAGTGTGGAAGGAGAGAGAGAAGGCTTTGGAAAAGAGATGGAAGGGCCAAGTACACAGGACAGAGAGGTCAAGAGGAAGATTGGCAGGACAGCAAAAGAGTTTGCCTCCAGAGAGAAGCAGAAAGGGATGACTTCTTAAAATAGAAAGTCTAAAGAGTATCATCAAAGGATTCAGCTGTGGGAAACCTGTCCAGCTAAAGAGGCAGCAAGTCTCAGATGTTTATTATTTTTTTGAAATGCTGCAAGATGTAAAGCAGTCAATTTCAATTAAAATAAAAACATGTTTAGATTCAGACTAACAAATTTGCCTTTCAAATTTTCTTCAGAAAACTTCTGCTGCAGCTCAAAAAGCCCCAAGTTAGAACCCCAAGTTATCTCAGGGTCTTAACATGTCAGAAACTGCCCAGCTATTTTGAAGCACAGTTGAAAATGGGGGTAGGGGACTGCTTTGCAGAAATATGGAGCCTTGTAATAAGGAAAAGTTATAATTTAAATTATCAAGTATGAAGTGCAGCCCAGTGTGGCTCTTGTCATTGGGTGACATTTTCAAACTTACTCAGTTTTAAACTGCACAAGTACCTTTATGATCACCTGTCATATATGTGTCACTACTTACATCAACTTGAAAAGTCAGGGCTTGCTGTTAGAATTTTCCAGCAACAAGTGATATCTGGTACTTTTTTCATGTGTGTGACATAATACATTGTACATCAACTGCTGCTGCTGCTGGAGAAACATTGACTCGTGATGTATCTATGCTTGATAGCTTAATTATTCATTGCTTTGTTACTTCTTGCTTTTATAAAATTGGTTTCTGTCAGGTTTGAAGTATTTCAGCTTAAGACCCAAACACAGATCATACTTGCAAAGTCAGCTGTACAAAAGTCTTCACTTAATGAACATGTTTGCTTTAATTTTGTGCTTCTATAAATAATGTATAATGTAAATTTCTGAGGTCTAGGGTCCTTTTCCCAGAGGGGAGGTAGTTCTGGCGCAGGAATTAGGAAAGTTAAATCATTGCTGCTTCTGCTGAGGGCTCTGCAGCTTTAGATGAGATGTTCTCTAGACCACCTTACTCAAGGAAACTTCCATTTTTGGGTGTCAGATGTATGGAGAGGGTACATAAAAGGCAAAGGTCGGGTGTTTGTGGAATATCTATTACAAACTATTTTACTACAGGCCTCTACCTTGTGCCCTGGTGTAAGGGGAAATGAAAAAATTCTACCTCTAATGCAAGAATATTTGTTTGACGTTTGTCTTGTTATCAGGGTAGCCGCATAAAAACTTGATGCTACGGTTTTTATCAATTTTATATCCAGAATAAGGAGGAAAAAGTTACCATTTTGCCAAAATACACATTTAAGTCTTCAGCCTTTTGATGAGGGTTGTGACATTTCAACACTGGTATGTAAGAAGGAAAAGAAATTCAAAATGCCCTTGTAAGGAAGCATCTGTTTACTAATGTCAGCCCTGTGTACTGGGCTGATTATAACAGGATTTCAGAGGAAGAGAGGCAAAATATTTGGGTGAATTTACATGAATTTAACAGAAGCAAATGTTAATGGTGGAGACTGACGTGTGTCTGAGTTTCTGAGACCTGTATGAGAGCTGTGTTGCAGAACAATGACACCTAGGTTGCTTTCAGTGGGACCAAAGCCCACATATGTTTAATTTATCTACACTTTCTAGTTAACCATGAAGTTTTGCACACCATCTCCCTGCCAGTCCAGCACAGGTGTTAAACATAAGCATTGGTTATTTCTCTTTTGAGGAGCAGGGCTTTCAGGGAGGGCTCTGGGAAAGGAACAACCAAGCCCCACACTGTCATGTTCAGCTGACACAGCTGTTTATTGTACAGCCTCTCCTCCCTGCTTGGACTACTGCCACGGATGATTTAAGTGTGTTTGGAGTCCTGGTGGGTGCAGGAGCCTTGCTGGGCCATCTCCACTGGGACCAGTGACGGAAGGGGGCATCAGTCGTGCTCTCTGGTTGGCAAACCCATGCGATGCCAAGAGTGAGGAAATTAAAATCTCTAATGCTCTTCGAATGGGCAGCCTGGCACATAATGGAGATGGGGCAGGGAGCCTGGGTATGTCAGGAACATCATTTTAACCCAACAAGACACATGTAACCAGGCATGACGCGCTGGCGTGCTGACGCGGGGACGGGTGCATCTGAAACAAAGGCAGTTTGCTGAAAATCAGATTCCCCTCGCCCTAAACAAATTTCAGTTTGCGGGATTTCACGATTAACAGGCTTTCTAGAATATTTACAACTTTCTGGTGAGCAAGCCTTTTTCTTTTTGTAACAAAAAAGTTAAATGGAACACACACATTGCCTTTGAAATGTAGCCATAGGAAGGTCATATATTTAGGTGTTACATATTAAAATATTGATTTTTTTAGAATATAAAACCCCTGCTTACAATAAATACAATGCAAGTCATAACCTTTATTATAAAAATATTCCAGTGTTCCACAGTAAAGGGTCATTAACATTGCTATACTGTAGAATTTGATCATTACTGGAGGATACTATGTTTTGTTTTTAATCAGGCAGTGATTTATATAGAAACTTATTAAGAACCAAGATATGGCTCATTTCTGATCTCTGACATGCTTAAAAGATGTTGCAAATTAAGAGATTGATCCTGTAGATCACTGAGCTGATAGGAAGAAATGTCAATAAGCAAAGTGCTCGCTCTATCACTGGCCTGTTCCTTGCACATCAGTAGATGCGCAGCACATGATGGGGGAACCTCAGATGGTAAAGCTGTCCTGATCCCAGCCATTCCAAACTCCCCGTACTTTAGGGGAAGCCAAGCGCATGATTCTTTATTTTATTTTCATTCTGGATGAACAGTTGAGAGTTGTTTTTTTCTTTGAAGTGGAGAAAGCCTCACCCCCAAGAATGCATTGGGATGTTCTCACTTGAGGTGTTGTCTTTGCACCCTCTTGTACTCAGTGTCTGTGGCCAGACATTGTGAAGGGGCAGCTGGGGAATGAAGAGCTTTGGAAGGGCCGATGGTGAGCAAAGGTGATCAGGGGCATGGCTATGAAGCTGAGCTATGGTAAGGAGGTGGTGTCTATCACACAGAGATTCTTCAGCTCCTTGTAGTGAGGACAGGAGCTCATGAGCCTCTTTAGTGGAGAAAATGAGCTTTGATGGGGTTCTTCCAACTCAAGGTCTTCTGTGACTCTTGATGTTGAAAATTCAACCACACGGTGACGAGGGGAGTTCACACGAACAGCTTTATGAGATAACTTATCACGCCTTTAATTAATTAATTTACATTTTTCGGGTTGCTTTGCTTCACTTTGCTGGAGTAGTTCATCCAGAAGGTTTGTGCTGGGGTGGTCTTGGCTCCTGTCAGCGTCACCAGTGCTCACAGAGCCACTCTCAGTGATAAGAAATAGTGTCTCCTACCCATAGAATGCAGACCACCTCCTGGAATGTGGATCTGCCTGCAGTGCTGGGACCTCCTGAGATGGGCAGTGCCAAGGCCTTTGGGGTAGCGATAGCAGAGCCAAGGGTGCTGAAGGGAGAGAAGTGCCACATGGCAAGAAAAATAACTGCTGGAAATGGAGAGTTCCTAGCAGAAAAAAAACTTGCCTTCTGTAAGTCCCTTTATGTGTGGAAATCTGTGAACAGTGTGATGTCAAATGTTACCCAAGAAAATTTCATAGAGGGGAGAAAAAACTTCCTGTGCCAGAATGATCCCGCTACGCATGCAGTACTTATTAACATGGGTGAGTTTGGTCTGAGGGATTTTTAAATTTTTTTTTTTAGGTAGTGCATGTTTTCCATTATTTTAATTGGGAAAAGCCTGATAAAAGCGAATGTACGTTTCACGTGTTGAAGAACACGCTACAGCTTTCTAACTCACATGTGAAACCTGCTTATATGTCACTTTATATGATTTTCTTTTAAAATTTTATTAGCTGAGTTTTAGTGCTTTTTAAAGTAAAAGTGATAGCAACCAGGTGCATTATGGGGTAGATGACACAACCCTGCCAACACACCTAAGTGAATAATTCCCACATTTCCAGGCTCTGCCGTTTGTGCAGGACCAGGCAGATGTTTTGTGCTGTTGATACACAAAAGGCTCTCAAGCAGACACAACCAGTCTGATTTTGAGACCATAAACTATATTTCTCCCTCTAAAATGAAATAGAGTAATTAAAAAAATCTTTGTTCACTGATTTTACATTTTTTTGGGATCATTTTTCTCTAATATTTTCCTGTTCTGATGAGATTTAAAAAAATAAAGCAACATATCAAACCTCCCTACTTAATTTACTTTCTGGCTCAGCCATTTGAAGACTTCCCAAATAGAGGGAATGACAGTTTGTCCCTTAAACAACCAACAATAAATATATTAACTTTTGAGGATAGTTAGAGGCACAAACTGTGCCCAATGCAGTCACTGCTGCCTGTACCTACCCAAGCCTGTTACTGCTTAAAATTTTTTACGGTTATTTTTTTTAAAACACCTCAGCAGATTGAAGCCAAGACTTTTGCAACCTGAGTTTAAAGAAACAAAAAAAAAAAAAAAAAGAGAGAGAGAAAAAAATAAACCCGGAAAAAGCCTTATATTCTTTTTTTCTTCAAGCCTTTGATCCTGACTCTCCAGTCGTGGGAACCAGGAGAAGTCATCTCCCGTGAACTGTGAGTAGGAAGCTGCTGCGAGGGAATCAGCAGATGAATTTGAACGTTAGGCCTTGTTTATGCTGGGGATTAAGTCATTTGTGGTCAGTACCCAATGCAGCTGGGCTGCTGCAGGCTCCCGGCTCCCATCAGATGACATTCCTGGAGGGAGAACCGGGGGCACGTGTGCCGGGGGCATCTCACTCCGCGCTGGTCCGCTCTGAATCCAGACCTGTTCCTGGTCCTCGTGTTTCCAGCATGTCAGATTGGAGCAGCGCTCCCCGGGCGAACGGAAAACTTCAGAGAATAAAAGGGTCCTGGAAGGGATTGATCAAAACCATAATTTTATGGGTGTAGCAATAAACAGCCAAGCCAAGCCTGAGCTGCAGAAAAGCTCAGCGGCTGCTGCTCCGTGGTTCTCAAAGTCCTGAAGGAAAAAACAATCAGCAGATAGGGAAGTGAAGGGGGAAAAACTCCGAAATTGCTGCAATGCTCTGTCTGTTGGGACCGTTTCAAATATCTGCCTGCATTTGGGAGTGTCCTGGGTTGTGCTCTGAAAGCTTAAGACTTTTTCCAATGGTGATTTTGTTGTCAGCCACCATTAGGGTAGATTTATTTTTTTCTGGCAGGCACACGGTTAACATCTTTCTGTGTTTCTAAATATAAACTCTCTTCCCAGTAGTTTTATCCAGGTCTCATTCCTCCTCTATTTCTCTTTTTTTTTTCTGTTCCTTTCCCTCTTTGTCCCTCTGTCACTGTGGATTTGATGAGGCTCCAAGTTACAACTGGATGCTGTGACGACGGATTGCTGTTGAGATCTGTTCCGAGTTGCACCAACACTCTCTGTAAAGTTTTACTTTCGTGGAGTGCTATACAGTGACTTTTTATGTGTCTAAGAAATGGAAACATTTTGTCTCATATAAAAAAAAAAAAAAAAAGAAATATTTTTATACTGTGCTCCATTCACAGACCACATCAGAGGTATTCTAAGAATAGAATAGATCAAATATATTTTATGGAAATATAATGAGAAAAGGATGTGTTCCCAAAACTCACTCTGAACAAAGGAATGCAACATAGTCAGGAATACTTTAATGCGCCTAACAATTTTCTCATGTGAAAGGCTGAAGGAACAGTCTTGGTTTGAAGAAATCTTCCAATTCTCCCCAGGCACCCTGAACTTGAAATCAGAACTAGGAAAGCTATATATTACAAAAAAAGAAAATGTATGGAAAAAGTGACTGAGGGCATTAACCATAAAAGACGTTTTGAAAAGAAAAATAACATCAATATGAAACATTTTGTCATGTTTCATTTCATTGATCATATATTTATTTTATGTGCTCTGGAGCGCTGAAGCTTAGATGTAACTACATTTCAGGAGCCTCATATTAGACCTGTCATTTTCTTTGTGGTGAAAACTAAATAGCAAGGAAAAAAAATAAAATAGATTGCAATTATTAGATTTGGGTTGGATTCCATTGGATTCTGCTTAAAAAGTTAAAAAAATTGAGCTTGGAAAAAGAGACAATACATTAACAGTTATTAAAGGCACTGCCTGTGTGACAGATAGAGAAGTAGGAGGTACACCTACAATGTAAAATAATGCATCTTTTCCACAGTAATGCAGTGTGTTCACCTTAAATAGGCTTGTAATTAAACCTGCTGCTGTTGATTAGATCAACCATGTAGGAAAGATGCATTTGTATTAGTTCTAATTAAATCTATTTTAAACAAGTTGATGTTACGGGTTGGTTTTTCCACTCCTCAATACAATAAACATGCATTTCAGATGCTGCACGTGGCTACCCAGTAGTAGATCTCTGCTTAAAAGTAATTTCTGTAGCTGGTCTCTGATCCCAGGTTTCTTCTGCCTCAGGTCTCAACTTCCTTTCTAGGCAGAACCCTCAATGATTTAAAATTGGGTTGTTACAGGAGCATGATGGATGGGATCAGGCTGGTGTGAGCATTGTCAGAAATTTTTTTTAACGTTGGTAAGGAAAAATATTTATTAAAACTCAGGTTTTTGAGTCTTAATGTGTTTTCCAATAAATACAAGGTTAGTTTAGAAGTTCATAGTGGAGAGAAGTGGGGTAGGGAAGGCCTGAGCTTGGGGACCTCTGGCAGGTTCTGGCACATTCTTGCCACTTTCTCCAGTGGTGGGTGGACACTCACCATCTTTAAACGTTGCTGGTATAAAGCCCAATGGGATGCACTGTGTTCTCAGAACCCTTGTTGGAGTCTGACACCCTGTTAAAGCTAAAAGTTACGCTCTCCTTGGATTGTCTGGAGTGAGGATTTTGGCCCTAAGTAGAAACGTTCAGGTATATCAAGCAACGCAATCTGTGACTGCTAATGAAGTGCCACAGTAGTGGTAATTTATTTGTGGGTATTTTGTGCAGTTCAGGTCTCTGAGCAGTCTTTCAAAGGTGTAAGTCCAGGGGAATATCAGCAGCCTTCCTCTCAGCTCATCATCCCTCCTCTCAGTGCAGAGCAGGTTGTAGGTACACAGTGAAAACAAAGGGATTGGAGACCTCGGGCTCCTTTCTGGTACTGAACCTGTTGGGCTTTTGGGCTTCCTCCTTGTCATGGTCCTGGTGGCTTTGTGTGGGCACATGCCAAAGCCCTTTCTCCGGGGCAGGATGTGTCTGGAGTGCAGAGATCCATCACTGGGACTATCCCCAGCATGGGATGATGGCCAGAGATGCTGATTCACCTCTGGGCACAGAGTGGCTCTGCTCCTCTGGGCTCCTCCCTTACTACCAGTAGCCAAATGGGTCAGGAATGGTGATCGTGGCTCTGTGAATGCCAAACTTTGTTTCTGAAACAACCCAAGTGCACTGAAAACCTTCAGGAACCGAGAGTGCTCTGTTTCGCATTGTAACACAACTGGAAAAAAAATAACTTGTGCTATGTTTTCATATTGATTTTCCTTCTCTTGGTGCAGCATTTTCAATTTAAATGGCAGCAGACTGAGGCACAGAATGGGAAGGAACGTTTTGAGCTCCACAACTGGGAAAAGAGCCTGGTTTTCTGATTTTGTGTCCGTGTTATCCAATTAAATTTTGTCACTGTCCTGTGATTTCATGTCCAGTGCAGTATTGCTTCCACAGAAAAGCTAATTATGGAATAAGATAAGTATGAAAGTGCCCATATTTAATTAATACTATATAGTATATTCAGGAGGAAGATTTTTTTTCCCCCTAAAATTGTTTTAATTAACATGAAGGAAAAGTTACTGCCGATTTTTATTGTCACAAGATAGAGAGAAAATTATTTCATGCTACCATTGAACTGTATTTAACTTCAGTCTTTCTATCTACAACAGAAAACTTGAAAATTAGTTTGTTAGATTTTATTGCTTCTTTTTATCTCATAAGAGTTTTCTTCAAGTACCATTAAATAATGATATAATTTTTAGAATATGTTATCAGATATGTTTAATTTTTGTTTTTAAGTTGTGTGTTTTGTCCTTTTTATATTTCTTAGCTGAGGGAGAAATCTTCTACCTTCCAAAAACCTGATATTTTGGACCAGATCCCTGTCTGAACAGGTTGTGTGCTGCCCTTTTCAAAATCAAGCTATCAGAGGATGCCCTTCAGCAGAAGTGTTAAGAGGACTTGGTGAGCTTAACATGTTTCGCCTGCTTAATTTAATTTGGAAAAATTCAACCAGAAAATGAAGTTATTAACAGGTTGGTACATTCAGAGATAAGATGATGTCACAGGAAAGCAGTCAAGTGGGCAGCTTGTCAAAATATAAAATATGTATCTGTCAGAATCAAATGATAGATAAGCTGTGGCTGGGTGTAGGATGCAGTGAAAATAGTGTGCTAAAAATTGAAGCCGAATCCCACCAGTCTGGAGCACAAGCTTTTAGTAACTATTGTGGTGAGCAGAAATACAACAATTCTGGGGACATGAACTGTGCTGCTTAAACACGGTGTGTGCGGTTTCTGGCCAGTAGCCAGAAGCACGCTCATCAGCACGAGACCTCCAAGGGACAGCAGAGACCTCGGAAGTGTGGCTGTTCCAACAGATGGGGACTGAATCCAGCTATGGGGTCCCCAGTGTGAGAGGATGTGGAGCTGCTGGAGAGAGTCCAGAGGATGTCATGGAGCTGCTCCAAGGGTTGGAGCCCCTCTTCTCTGGAGCCAGGCTGGGAGAGCTGGCAGTGCTCACCTGGAGAAGAGAAGGCTCCAAGGAGAACTTAGAGCCCCTGTCAATGCCTAAAGGGGCTCCAGGAGAGCTGGAGAGGGACTGGGGACAAGGGATGGAGGGACAGGACACAGGGAATGGCTTCACATCGACAGAGAGCGGGTTTAGCTTAGAGATTAGGAAGAAATTCTTCCCTGTGAGGGTGGGGAGGCCCTGGCACAGGGTGCCCAGAGAAGCTGTGGCTGCCCCTGGATCCCTGGAAGTGTCCAAGACCAGGCTGGACAGGGCTTGGAGCAACCTGGGGTAGTGGAAGTTGTCTCTGCCCATGGCACAGGGGTGGAATGGGAACACCCTTAAAGGTCCCTTCCACCCCAAACCATTCTATGATCCTATAACTGAAGTTGGGACACCCAATTAGCTCAGATATGCCAAAATGAGAATGAGTAAATCTTTCCCTGGGTAATTTGGAAACTTTTGAGGGCTTAAAACGTGAAAATAACCTGTCTGGCCAATGTAATGAGCATTTCTGTGTTGAAGAGGTCAGACCAAAGAGAGGAGTCTCCAGTACATTCTCCAGGAACACGTCGTGTTCCATCTCAGGGCCCTTTCTGCCTTCCGGCTTGTCATCTCAAATAGCTGGCACCAGGAGTTTAAAGTTAATAAACTTGGGAATTTTAAATGGCAATTTGGAGTTTCGTATGAGCAAAACAGGATAGACCACTTAGCAAGGAATGCAGTCAAACTCCCAAAGATTGTGATGGCAAAATGAAAGAAATACCATTATAACAAAAGTCAGTATTGTGTTATCATTGAATTTGGGAAAATTATCCCATTTGTGTGGAACTTCATTCATTGCAAGTTGTAAAACTGAGCTTAAAAGCTGTAAACTTTTGGGGACAGCTCATGAAATGTGTCTGTTTGCTCGGGATCTTCCATGATGCAGTTTAATTGTGACTGGGAATTCTCAGGACTAAGAGAATACAAAGAGTGGAAGCCCTAAATAAAATGCTGCTCTTATATTTAAAGGTCAGAAGGGACTGGTCTGACCCCTTGATCTATAGGCCATTAATATCACCGTGATATTTCCAATTTATGCTTCAGCTTCAATAGTTCCTAAAGACTCAGCTTGAGATATATTCTTCCTTGGAAAAAAAGAAATTTTAATATGTTGTCCTATGGTAAATTTTTTGCAGTATAAAAAATATTTCTCACTTAAATTTCTTTATTCCCCTGACTTTCAGAATTTGATTCCTACTATTTATGCTTGAACAAATTTAACTTCTATCAAAATTCTTCTTCTTTGTAAATGAAACAGGTGGAGTTTAAATCTGTAGGGTTTTTTTTTTCCCCCCCCCGAGTTAAATCCAGTGGTTTTGCCAGGCATTTTATTGTGTTCTTTGCAGAAGTGAATACTTTTGTGTTTAGTTTTGTGGGGTTTTTTTTGTTTGTTTTCAAATAGTGTCCCCAGTGCTGTACACTGAGGAGACAGCAACACTCTGCTTCTGTGTTATCCTCCATTTTATGTACTCAAGGATCACATTCTTCCTTTGGAACTTCGAGCTGTTGGCATTTTATGTGCTGTACTTAGCCTATATCATGCTAATTTTTTATTCAGCAATAATTGTAATGGTGATATAGAATGATCTGTAGTGCTGCTGTACAAATTTAAAACATCCTAGATATGTATCAGCTCTTAAAGTAGAACATATCATGCATTTTTTGGTTAAAATTTGAAAATAAATCACAAATCTCCGAGAATGAGGGGCTCTGTTTTAGACTTGTGTAACGACAATGCTCTCGTAATTGAAAGAAAAAAGAAAAAGGAAATTTGGGAGACTGTTAGTCTACATGTGGCATACTTTTCTTCCCTTGAATTGAAAATTAAAAAAAAAAAAATCCATTGACACATTTGGACTGAAAAACTCTTTTGCTGCACATGTTTTATATATGTGGGTTTATTACACAGATCATGTGTCTTAATTAGGTAATTTATATTGTGTTATCCAAAGAAGATGTTCTTGTTCAATTGGATACACAATGAAAGTTTCAAGAAAACTCATTAATCCTGTGTTTACAGAGATCAGAGCATGGGCATGGAATAACAACAACTACAAATATATCTCTATGTGCTGAGGCAGTTACCTACGAGTTTATGTTCCCTGAAGAATTGTGTTTGTAAATATATGCATAGGTAGGGATTAATCATATTTTAGTGGGGCTTTTTCTTCCTAATTCTCTTTCTGAAACTAAATATATTAGATTTATTCACTCTGCAACTTTTAAAGCAAAAATTCAATGATAAATCAAACTAATCTCAATGAGGAAAATTCAGTCATTTTGTTATCTCGGACAATTTGAGCACTGATGTTTCAAAGGGGTAATGGCAACCTGAACTTAAGGTCTCCTGACCCTTTTTTTTCCTCCTTCCCACAAAACCTTGATATTTCCAAAATGAGTGTTTTGTTTCCTTGTACCAATCCAACACTGTTCATCCAGAAACTGAATCTAGTTATCGCTGGTTATGCTAATTAAGATTTCTTGGTTTCTCTTCCCCTTTGTCATTAAGCTGGATTTGAGCTTCACATACCCTTGCAATTACTTTGAAATTCCAAATCTCCTTGCAAATACTTCGAGAAATCTGAAAGCTAAATGGTTCCCAAGTTTAAAATAGGATGTTCCCTAGCTGAAAGGCAAAAAAGCAATATTGTTATATTTGTATTCTGATGAAATTCATTATGTACAATATAATTTGTGTCTCCATAACAATCTACTCTTCTTCAATTAGGGATTAAGCCAGATACTATATTTTCTCTAGATCTTTTTAGTAATTTTTTTTTTCATTGAAAATACAGAAGGAATTTGAAGTGTGTGTTACTGGCAGTAAAATATATGTTTGCAGAGTTTTTCTTCTGTTTATTGTAAATCAGCTACAGAACAGCAATCCATGGCATCGGTCCAGGAAACTGAGATTATGAAGTTAGGCAGTAAAAAGATGAACAAAAAATCATGTTTATAAATCTCAATGAACATCTTCCTTGCTAGACAGCGAGGACCTGCTCCAGCTCCATTTGAAGTCAACAAGAAAGCTCCCACCGACTTCCAGTGGGATTTGGCTCCGACCCTGATTTCCCACCTTTGTGTCCAGTTTGGGGTGGGATACGGCAAGAGGGAGTGCGGGCAGAGAACTGTAACTCGTGGGATTGGTGCAACGACCTTGGATGAAATGGGGAATGAAGGTGAAGAAGTGAAGTTATTTATGACGCCAATTCCATTATTCATGGGAACACGAGCACTGGAAATGGTGCCACATTGGTGGCCAATTTGTTGATGTGCTACGAGCCGTCGCTGCTGTCCACCACTCCACTCCTCTGAAGAACATCTGAAGTGTAACCTAGGAGAAATCTGTTGTAATTTGCTCTCCTGCTCCCTGTATTTATAAGCCTACAATATTGTAAGTTTTTACTGTGGGTGGACAAGCAACATCCACTCATATCAGAGAAGATACAAGTACAGATAAATATAACTTTATACATTCATTTTTATATAACTTATGCAAATGTATGCGCAAGTTAGTCACAGTCCCCAGGCTGGCAGCAGATCTGATGTGGCCATTGTTGTAGCTTATTTTGGATACCAGTGTTGCTGGACAATCCTGCTGCCTCCAAGCAGAGCTTTGCCTGTGTGAGTTTGTCTTCTGGAGCAAGGTTTGGCAGGATGGGACATAAAGAGGCACACTCATGGTAGTTCTTCATCTCTCCAGACAAGGTGTGGCCTAGGCAAACCATGTGTGGAGGCTCCCAGTGTTTTTCCTCTTGAGGGCATTAGCAAGAAGGGTTGAAGTCTGAAAACTGAGGCACGAGGAGCTGGCTTGGGCATGGACTGTGGCTCTCACTGGTATCTATAAATTCACAGAGTGATTCGGGTTAAAGACCATCTCATTCCAGCCCCCGCCATCTTCCGCTAGACCAGGATGCTCAGAGCCCCATCCAAACATCTCCTTGCTCAGCCTCATCTCCTCGTCAGCCACCTCTTGTGACAGCAAGAGTGTTGCTCTCCTTTTAAGTTAAAAAAAAGTCGTTTTTTACCCCATCAGACCATTGGTTGCTTCAGAAATGAATAGTTTTCTCTAGCACTTGCTGTTAAGTACTAACCGACCATCTTAAAAAACAAATCAAAGACTACAGACACAGCAGCTTATTGTTCTTTTCTGTGTGAACTTATCTGTTCCCCAAAGACTAAACAGAACAAAAGGGACAGTTTTGGTATGCCGGGTTCAATTGTCCAAATTAGTATTCTTAATGTTCTTCCTTATTTTAAACACCCATGAATAACTTGGTCCCTACTGCTTAGATTATAGATTTTAGTGTATGAATTTTAATAATTCTAATTAATGGTGCTATCTTTATTATATTACTTTGTACTTGGGTTCACTCTTTCATCACAAGATCTCAAAGCACTCTATTAAGCCGCACCAAATCTTTGTAAAGTAGATGAATTTTAGCCTATTGAGTTTATGTATTGGATAAGTGTAGTAAAGGGAATGAACAGTTTTTCCAAAGTTCATTTCAGAGCTTTGCATTGATTCCCTGCAATATTTAAACACTGGGAAAATTAGGCTCCAGAAAACTTGACTCCCACTTCTACCCGCTAAATTATGGATCTCTTTACTCCCCATTTTGAATTTCAAGTAATCTTTGAAAAATTTGTATTCGTGAGTCTTCAAATATGAATAGTGATAATTATATCAATATTATTAATATGCACTATTAAAAGAAATAAATCTACATTTGCAAAGCTTTGATGTGCTTACAAAAACTGAACTTTCAAATGAAAGTGTGTTTTTAAATCAAGTATGTATTACAGAAATCTGTTAAGACAGTCTCACAAAGATCTGCATATGCTCAGAGCAATGATTAACGTGCTCCTGCAGCAATGCCCTAGGAGTATCACAGATGTCTGATGGAACAGACCTGCTCAGCACCTCACAGGTTGTTTCTCAAACCAGTTTTCTTGTGTTTCCTCCTATTTGTTAATTATGTTATTTTTAAAAATCTGTTTGCTGTATATATATAAATTTGTGTGTGATTTTTATGGTGCTGTAGTTGTGTGCTGGGCGAATTATCACCTGGAGAATCTGTCTGCTAAATCCACACCAGATCTCTGTCATGGACTCTTATCTCTGATAATCTCACCTTTCAAATTCACCAATTATTGCAGATAGCCTAGCACTTTTCTGAAAAGTTCTTCCTCTCCTTTCCCACTGCTTTACACCGAGGTGAGAGCTGGTCACTCACCACATGTATTTCCTTCTTCTAAAGGATTTTCATATTTTAAACTTGTTAAAGAGTTCAAACTGCTTTTTTCATTACTCTTTCTTTTCCATTTGGACATTTTAAGACAGTTACTTAGCTGGTTTAAAAATAATAAAATTGTGACCTTTAGTTGACATTCCAAGCTTGTGTTTTGAAGGCTGTGCTTGTATTTTGAGGCTGCTGCCTAGGAAAATCAAGACTAAGTGAACTGACTAATTCTGAGTGCTTACCTCCTTTCAAAGCTTTTTTTTGGGGGGAGTTTTAGTCTAAACGAGCATGTTTAAGAACCAGTCTCTGCCCAGGCTGCTGAAGGCAGAAGGTGCCTTAGAATCAAGCAAAAATGTTTTGAAGAGCAGGATTGGAGTCTGTCTCTTTTGCACTAACCACCAACAGCTGGAGAACAGGATGCAAGAGGATCACATCTCATGGACACGTAAGCAAAGGCTTCAGGCTTAGCAAAGTTTCCAGGGGAAAGGTACAGGTTCTTGTGTTGCCTTTGCTTGAATGTCTGAGTTTAAATGGAATGGAAGTCTTTAAATGCTAGCACAGTTCTTCGTGAAATATGTAAATTTTAGTCCATGGACTTTATGTATTGGGCAAGTGTAGCAATGTGTGGGGTTTTTTTAGTTTATAGCTATTTTTACCAAATTGCTGAACAATGCAGCTAAACAGCAACAGGGGAAGGACTTAGGTGGGAGGGGGAGATAAGAAAAGTTGGAGGAAAGACAAAAGGATATCTGTGGGTGTCCAGGGAGTCTTCAGACTCTTCCACTATGACTTCAAACCCCAGGATCAGTGGATTCTACCTATTCCAGCAGAAGCTTTGGCCAGGGCAGCAGTATGTGGGAGGATGTCCCACTGCGATTTATGGCTCTCAGTGGTGACGGCACAGTGCCTGTACCTATCTGGTTCCAGGTCATATGTGGTTGGAACATGTTTGATCTTCTCCAGAAGACAAGGAGTATCCCACAGCCACCTTTATTTCATCTGCTCTGGCATCTGCTGAAACATCTGGTGGTGGCTGGTGTTGGAGACATTACAGTGGATGTGTTGGGAAACCCGTCTGGCTCAGGATGAGAGTTTTTCTGCTCCTCTGTGCTGCACAGGATTGGGGGATCTGGAAGTCCTTCATGCTCTGACCTTTAGGAAGTTGAAATGCTTGGTGCAGGGTTGTCATTGAAAAAACAACATTTCCTGCTTAAAACTTTGTGAGGCATATTTTTATTTTAATTGGGCATTTGTAACCACCGGTTAAAAATTGGGTCTTTTTAACTGTTACCTTAGACCATTGTCTTTTAGTATAAAAACCCACCCTTTTTTTGTCAGTGATACTCCTTGGTAGAATTTAGTAATGTGGGGATAGTGTTGACTAATAATTATTTACTTGGTCAGACAGGTTAGTTTTTCCTTGAAATGATGCATTGCATTTGAGCAGTGGCATCTTAAATAGTTATTTAGAGAAGAGCTGCAGAAGATAGAAACTTCACAGAGGAGGGGGAGAAAAAAAAAAAGATCCCAAATCAAAAAAAAAAAAAACAAAAAACCAACCACACACAAGTTGGAAGGGCTTAGAATAAATTATTGCATGTCATTCTGTGGGAAAATCTTCCCGTACGGATGCTGTGTTGTTCGCAATGTGAGTGCCAGATCCACTCAGCTCTGCTTTGCACTTCTGTCACCCTTATCACTCATGAGACGATCCTCTTCTACTGTAAGTGCTACCCCCAGCGGCATGTATTCGTTTATAGGACTTGCATACTTATGCTGAAGTCGGGCACCCAAGAGGCATGGGATGAATTGACAGTATAGGCAGATGCTTTCAGCAAAGGAACCAGGATGTTAAAAGAGCTTTAGCGTGGTTATTGTTTTGCCAGGCAAATCCATGTACTTGTCATCAAGGTGTTCAGGAGTATTTCAGCCTCGTCGTACAAGCTGAATACAAGAGCTGTAATCAAGAGTTACATCATTTGGTGAGACAAGACCTTGAGGAATACAG
Organism: Falcunculus frontatus; assembly: GCA_013398115.1. NCBI lineage: Eukaryota > Metazoa > Chordata > Aves > Passeriformes > Falcunculus > Falcunculus frontatus. The sequence goes on along the minus strand of VZRV01009639.1, from coordinate 52,357 downwards.
CAAAGGGAAATGTGCATAATTAGAACAGTTCAGTTACAAGGGAAAGGGGCTTTGATAGTGTTAGAAATGCAGCTGAAACATGCAGTCTCCATTGCCCTGTCATCAGGCATTAGATGGTAGATGTCAGCAGGCCAGGGGGACCTCAGGATCCGGTGAAGGAGTGTGGGGTTCCCTCTTTGAACCTTTCCAACCCTCAGGAAAACATCTAAGGTGACCATCTGCTGAGCCACAAGGTCTCATTCTCTGTCTGGGGACAAACACCAAACCAGAGATTAAAAAAAGAGCCACTAACCGGGAAAAAAAAAAAAAAAAAATTTAAAAAAGCGGTTTGTTTTGATAGTTTTTCTCAGAAAAGAATGCTGAGAAATAGGAGCATGACCAATTCCTCTGTCACCTAAAAATTCCTGTAAAGGAAGAGGCTGACATGAAGAGGGGCCAGACGTGGTGACAGGGAACACGTCGTAGGTCGTCAAACGCCTTGGGGCCAATGCGCTTCCCATGGTGATTTCCACACTAACAAAGTTGCCAAAATCCTTCCTAGAAATTTCACTTGGGGGAATAAAAAAAAAACCAACATCTTTAGTGACACCCGTTCTAAGTATGCAACATCCAGCCTGCTTTATTTAGAGTTTTCACAAAATATTTATCACTGCCATAGTGATATCTATCCTAAAAAAAGAGACAATGTTTCAAAGCAATTTGACCTTCTCCAGACCCTATCCAGAGACCGTCTCTATTCTTACACATGTATTATTGGCAAATGTTTTGAATTTTTGAGTTTGTAGAGGAAAATGTTCAACATCTCAGGGATTCTTGAGCCACGGGAGACTGCTTTCCACCCACCACTGAGTAGGTTACTAGACAATACTTAGTGTTTAGGTATCAAGCATGTTGTAACTATCCCTGGACCTTCATGTGCAGTGAATTAATTACATTGCTCCTCTTTGCCTTTTCATTATTCTATTTATTATAAGGCAAAGGTTGCTGGTGAGGAAGTGTGTCAGTGGGGCACTTCCAAGGAACACCATTCAGGAAGCACTGGAGGAAGGATTTCAGCACTGATGCTCTTCCAGGACATCAGCACCAACTGGCATCACTGGCACTCATCTTTTGGGTGAGACTACGGCTGGAATCTTCTCTCTCAAAGCAAACACTGCAGCAGGGCACCGCAGGTGAGTAATTCTGAAATTAACCGATTTCGTGATGATAGAAAACTCAAGGTTAGACATTTTTTTTCTTGAGGCTGCTGGCTGAGCCCTGCTGGGTGCTGTGGAACGCCAGCAGTGCTATGAATATCAGGAATGCTAATAATGGGGTCCCATTTCTAACTTGGGAACAAGAGTTTCATTGCGTGCACATAACTTCCACGGGCAGGCATTCCTCTTGTCTTGCTGGATGTGGGGTGTGGCTCTGCGTGAATAACCCCAGTCCTTTAAAAGAGTACTGGAAGACAGTCAAAGAATTGTTTCTTTGCCAATAATCATAGTGTGGGGAGGCGCCAGGCTCAGGTTTTAATCCTGCAAATGATTCCAATGCAGGGAAGGAGGTAAATATAGAGTGCAATCTGAGATCTAGGTCTTCGTTGGGTTTGGAGGTCTGTATGCTGGGGGTTTTGTTGCTGTGCTTTTGGGGTTTTTTTAAATTTCATTTTTTAGTAGCTTAATTAATTTATCTATCCTAATTTTCTCTGGACAATTCATAGTGTTGCTTGTTACTAAGGCACTAATTGACTCCAGGGTGTTTAATATGTTTAAGCCAATAGCAGAGGTCAGAGGAACAGTATCTAAAGACCACACGGAGAGCATCTGCATATTTGATTTTGTTTGCACCAGATTCCTGGCTCTCGCCGTCTTAGGGATACCCAAGAGGGTCGCAGTTGTCATAAGCATGTCTTAAGTGGGTGCTTCAGAATTGTTCTGGGACGGTATTGAGCCAATCCAGCAGCTTCCTTGCACAAAGTATGCGCAGCGGAAGAGGGAGCGAGGGAGGAGGAATGCGTGGCATTCCCCTCCGTCTCTCCGGCACAATTGTCCCGGTGGTCCTGTTTCAGCTGGTGGAATCCAGAACAGCCCCGTGGCTCTGCTAGGGCACGTGAAGCTCCTTTTTCTGACCCTTATATGGCACAGGATCGCAGCACGACCGGCGGGGTTGGTTTGCAGCTCCTTTTCCTCTTTGCTCAGCCACAACCAGCCCAAACATGACGTTTAGGAATCTGGCCCTATATTTCCAAACTCCATGCAAATATGGTAAAAATAGCTAAACTGACATTTGCTTTCGCTTCTGTATAGTATGTCTTTAATATGATTACTACCCTTAACATTTAAAGGAACTCTGACAGTTATGTAATCCCTTCAACATTTAAGTACAACAGGAATTTATTATTAAGTGCAGTGGCTGGAAATGGAGCGCTTTTTTCATTCACACTATAAACAGTTATGTTGGATTAGTAATCCTGCTTGTCAGAGCTGTTCACTGTTTGATATTAATCAGTAGCTTTATGAAAGGTGCAATAGAAGGCAGAAATGAGCAGTGAAGAAGTTGTAAACCTTGGTTCCATAAAATCAGACTATATCTAAATGTTCAGGTTCACAACATTTCTTGCAGTGACCTTAGACTAAGGAAAAAGGAAGTGCTGCATTATGGTAGTGGTGCCTCTAACTATACATACATTTAGTTTCTCACTATATGAATGCAATAGCTGGTAGTGATGAAAGCCCAGACTTTTGAGAACATTTTTAGGTTGTTTTGTAAAGAGCGTGTTTTTCAGATTGTTGTGTAGATCGAGCGTGATACAACCTAGCAAAACACTTAATGATCAAATATTACATGACAAAATGAATAGCATCTCCTTTTGGTGCTTATCCGCTATTAAAATCATGTGCAAATCACTTCACCTGAATATTTCTACCTAATTTGTGGGTTGTTATCTTTGAGCTACATAATTAATTTCTGTATCTTGCAAACACTGTTGCACTGCAGGTTTGTTGTTGATTTTTTTCCTTCTTTTTTTAACACTTCTGAGTCTCTAGTGCATATTCATGCAGCACGTACAGAGGAGCCAGGTCCTCTGGTTGGAAATGTCATCCTGTGAGATCTTTAGATGATCAAAGTGACAATGACACCATTGTAATGCAACATGTCTTCAAACAGTGCATAATAAATTACCATGATTGGTTAATGAACATGCATGATTAATGAAACAAAATATAGACATATAATAAAGGCTTTTCTTGTAATTGTCAGTCATCTTCCTCATTCAAATGCTTCTGGATATGTCCCTTATACACCTTGAAGAATAGTTGACACATATATGTATGTAGATATACAGCACTGAAATCAAAATGCAATGTATAACCTTTCCACTAGAAGTGAAATTAAACTTGAATAGCATATTTGACAGGTTTCAGGTTTGTTTCAAGGTAATTTTTCCCCCTTACTGTTGAAATCTTCCTTGTTACAGCTTTGTTTTGGCATTGAAAAAAATGAATCTTCATTGAATAACGTTGGACTTCGTTAAACTATGTATATCTTTCACTGATTGCTTTTAAAGCAACGTGGCATTAGCTTTTTAAATTCGCAGGTCTAAATTTAGCGTTTACTTGTGGTAGGATCAAAAGTGTCAAAAATCTGCATTAGTGCCTCATTATCAATCACTGGGATATTTTGGGAGAAGCAGTTTGATTTGCATCGTTGGACCTCCTACCTAGCATCACAGAAGGCTGTGCATCAATAAAATTAACTTTTGTCACTCAAACCAAATTGGGCTGAGGCGCCCCTGCCAGAACAGCTCATGTGCGTGCGAGGAGCGCGGCTGCTCCCGGAAACGCTCGAACCTTGTTTGGGAAGGCAGAATAAATTAATTAATCCACTTCTGGGTGTTGTCCCAGAGCTTTCTTTATGTCTCAAAAGAAATCCAACCGGAAGGCGATAGATCCTCCTCTCACAGAGCCAGCAAAATGAAAAGTCTGGATTCAACCAGCCCAGCAATGGGCTGGAGCAGATCCCGCCTGCCCCGTCCCGGTGTGCAGAGCCCTGCCCAGCTGCGCCTCACCTGTGGAAGCCTTGGAGCTGTGATTTACGGTGCAGCCGCCCTCTGCTCAGCTCCCTGTTGCTCTGGAGGAAGTTGCTGCAGCTCTTTGCAGAGCACAACGTACCTCTCATCTCCTGCCAGCTCTGCAGAGCAGAGCAGTTCCCGACGGCAGGATCACCACCCTCGTCGCCTCCTCCATCGTTCGCCGAGCGGGAGACGCTGCTCTTCCAACATCTGGAGGTCTGGTCTGCAGCATGGGGTGCCTGGGGTTCACACGCTCCCCTTCTCCATGGATCCAGTTCCAGCCATGCTGGGAGCCTTTCCCAGTGAAGCCCAGCATGGCTGGCTCTCCTTGCTGCCAGCAGGCCATAGCAGCAAGGCAGTAAAAAGACAAAAAGTCACAGCCTTCCTACAGCATCTATTATTTTTTGCTGGAGGTTGGATGAGCCAGGGTGGAGGGAGGTGGATGTATCCTGCCTGGCTGCATCCTGCCTTGCAGCCAACCCACGCAAGAGACAGAGTTGACTTTTCTTGGGCCTTTTGGCAAAAGAAACAATTCTGTTAAATCTTGTCTGTTCTGAAACACTTAGTGTGGTTTTAAGATAAAAGCGAGTGTGTGTTCCTGGGCATCAGTTTCTAAATAACAGATCATCATCCAGTAACTGCTTTTTTCACCCCTCCGCTCTCAAATTTCTTTCAGATGCTCAGCACTGTGCTGTAATCATACGTGATATTAGCTGCTAAAGATATGTCCTTAGTACATCCAGTCCTCCTTCCTCCTGTGAATCCGTCCGTAGCCCATTGATATGGCCCTCATCCATATTTACTGATAGATTTTGTTATTCTTTGAATTCATGATGAAGAATGGTAGTTTTCTGGGGTTTCTGGGGTTTCGGTTGGTTTGTTTGGGATTTAAGCTGTTCTGTAGCCGCAGTTTGTCCCAGGAACTGAAGAAACCGCTGAGCTTTTTATCCCCTCAGGAAAAAGGTAACAATTTATGGAGAGACTGCAAAAGGGCAGGATTAGGGGATTTTAGAAAATGTAAACCTTTTCCTTTTTGTGTTGTACAGGCCTTTCCCAAGTTGTCATTCCTAAGGAAAACATGCTACTGTAGTGTAGACGGATGAAAAGTTTAAATTCGAGTTTGAAAAAAGTGAGGACATTTAAATAATTCTTTTGGTATTGTCTGCGAAACAAATATTTAGACTTTGATCTACTTTTAAAGCCAGATAGTTCTTGAAAATTTTCTTAAGCATTTTCCCCATTTCCTGAGCCAAGGAAAGGATTTTTCAAAGCCTAAGTCAGCTTGTTTTATCTCAGAGAAAATAATGTTATTTTAGTGTACCTGGTAGGGCTACTGAAATATCAGGAAACCTCAAATGCTCGCTTTTGTGCAAAGATTTCTGAAAACAGTAAATCCAAACAGGATAAAATAATTCCTTTTAAACCCTTAAGCAAATGAAATATATAGATTTGCACTGTTTTTTCAATAATATTCTTCAAATTCTAATTAAAAAGTAAACCAGGTCACATGCAAATTCAAATGAAATTTTATTAAATTTTATCAAATTAATGGTATGGGACATGAAAGGAACTAATCTTAAAAATATCAGCAGAACACTAACTGGTAATAATTCTAATTGACTCCTCTTTGCTCCTATACTACTGTGGGTGCTTGGACAAATCAGTCAGAAAGAAATGGATGGACTTGTATGAATTGCACTCTATTCTGGGTAAGAAATAGCTTCAAGAGGCTGAACTATTTCATGGCAAGATCTGAGCCAAAATATTAAGAATGACAACATTTGGTAAACCAGCTTTCACCTTTTCAATGCTTATAACAATTAAGCTTCAGTTTGACATGGCCAAAAAAAAAGCTATTTTTTCCAGACTTTTTGAATTTTAAAATTGCTTGTTAACTTAATTGCAGGAAGAAAAGTGGGATGCTCCCTTTTGAAAAACTGTTCACCTCTGATAAGTGTGATCCTGGTGTAGGTCATTATAACTAATCATGGGGTGAGCTCTGCTGGTGTTTGGAACCGAGTTCCAAAGAGGAATTAGTGGCATCACTTGGGAACAGATTTTACAACTGAAAGAAAATAACCTGCAAAAAATCTAATTCAGAAGACAAAATTAGTTAGTATGAGAGCAATCTATCAAAGTGTCCATAGAAATAGAAAAGCCACCACTTATTTGAAGCAAACAGTCCCTTCCTTTCCCTTCACTGTTTATCCTTTAAAATAGAAGGTAATTTCTAATATTTGCACTCTGTTTTTTTTTTCCTTTAAATTTATTCCTTTGTAACTGACTCTAAGTAGTCTCTCTGTCTGAAAGACATTTGTAACAACACCTAATTTATGTTTCTTCAAGGTGAAGGATATCCATAGGTATCCATTCAGGACATATTTATTCAAAGGTTAGAAAGTACACCAAACTGTTGTCTAGCGTAGACTTCGTTTTAGGAGCAAACATAAACACGAAGAAACTATAATCCTGGTGTAATGTAGGAATCTAATTAAGACTAATGAGGCAACATTAAATTTAATGTATGATGCATTTTATATGCCTTACCATTAGAGCTGCTGCAAGCTGTTCGTCAGAGCGTCGAACTTTGGTGAATAAGCCCCTCAAGGCATTGTTAAACAATCTGGGCTCAGGCCTTCTCCTGCCCATTAGGTTGTGTTGGGCTTGGAAAAATCTAGATATAAATGGAAATGGTGGGGGGGGGAAGAAAAAAGAGGGGAGGCCTCAAGAAGTTCTGCCCATCTTTGAATGGCTCAGCAAGCTGGTAAAAAGGGAAGATAAATGGCTGCGTGTGACACCCTCGAGGAGGTACCAGGCTGGGACAGAAGGGAGGAGGGCCAAGTGTAATGTGTGAACTGCTGTTTGAGAGGCACCTATAGCAACAGGAGTGGGAAAAGCCTGGGATTTAAGTGACGCAGTTTATCAAGAAGAATGGGCATGGTGATCATTTCTTAACAGCTAATTAACAGTATGGTTTATTGTAGATTTTTCTTTTTTTTTTTTTAATTTTTATTAAATACAAGAAGTTTAGTAAGTCCTTACATGTATTTAACTGTACAGAAAAATAGTAGTATAGCTCCAGATACAGATTTCACTCTCCAGATTCTTTCCCCCCAGTACAAATGGAATACTCCTCCAACAATACAAATAAAATTTTAACAATGATTTATCACATAACCCTCCATAGAGCCTGTTAAAGTCCCCATTACTGGAGGGATTTAAGACTTGTAGATGTGGCACTTGGGGACATGGGTTAGTGGTGGGCTTGGCAGCGATGGGCTAACAGTTCAACGTGATGATCTTAGAGGGCTTTCCTGAAACCTGAATTATTTTATATTTGCCTTAACGTGCAAGGAAGCATACAGGATACAACGAGGGTAAAGATGAGTTTGAATGGAGATTGGGTGCTGAGGAATGGAGAGATTTTTGGAGGAACATGTAATGAGTTGGCTTCATGGGTTTGCCATATAAACTGATACTATGATGATGGGTCGGAAGTGCAGACTGAGCTGTAGCTTGGACAAATTCATGGGCTCTGGTGTTAATTGGTGGCTGCCAGCTGCTGTTAGACTGGGCCAATCAAGAGAAGAAGGTGTGATAAGGAGGAGTTAGTTGGTGTGGGGAGAGGGGATGGGGAGTGTCAAAGTGCACTTCAACCCTGCCGCTCTGAAAGCTGAGTTTCAGCCTACTACATCCTGGAAATTCATTCCAGTTTATATTATTGCATGTGTTAGTGATGGCTTGAGTGTTTGAGACTTTGAAGTATTTCATCTACACATGAAATTGGAATTTTTTTTTTCTTTCTTTCTTTCTTTTTTTTTCTCCTGTGGAGTATAGCCATGGAAACCTGTAGTTTGTGCTGGAAAGTAAATGACTGGAAACATTCCTTGGTGACTAACTTGCTACAAGACAGTATTGCAAATGCAAACACCAAGCTATACTTTTGACAACAAACAAATGTCATGTGCTGGGTTGGAATTAGGGCTGGTCCAAGGAAAAAGATACTGTCAGGATGACTGGCAGTGGTGCAATGGGAAGAGCAAAGGTAACTATTGCACAGGTTTGGGCTGGGGGAATGAGTTATTCCTTGCAGGAACATCAGAGAGCACCATGAAAGCTCAGCTGGGGGCAGAAAAGAAAACAGTGCTGCCAGAGGGGCTTCGGGGGGGTGGGAAGGAGCGACGTGTTCACAAGTGTTTGGGGATTGACCTCACTCAGCTGCTATGGAAGTGTGGGTGGGGGGGACGACTTCAAGGCAAGCAGATGTAGGCTGATGCTGAGAGTTTTTACAGTCCCCTGGTGTGTGAGGGACATGCTGGGACCACCCCATCGTACCTGACCCGGCTGCCCGAGAGATGGAGAGAAAAAGCACATGCAAGGGGGATGGTTTTCCCACCACAACCTGCTCTGCTCTTTCCCTTCTCTAAGGAAATGCCTGTGTGCCTCTACCTGTACAAACCTGGGGGACGTTTATGCTGTTACATTTATTTCCTATTCAGTGCTGAGCTGAAGGTAGATGGAGGATGAATTTAAACAAGGAGATGTGAAGGTTTACAGAAGTAGAAAACTGCTGTGACCCCTCCATTCCTCATCCCCTTATGCTCATCTATCCACAGACAAAAAAACCAAACAGCAAATCATAGAAAGTTTAAATTTATTGCTAAGGGAATTATTAATTTAATTTTATTTTTCCTTCTTCAACATCCTTCTCATTTCATTAATACCAGTTCCTGGTCTTTCTTGTGACTGAGCTAGAAGTATGCACACTTTTCAAACCTCACGTATGGGTCATATTTTTCTTCTTTAAGATTTCATCTTTTTCTTGAACACATCACACTCTGCTCAGCTTTTGCCAGCTGGGTGCTCTCTTCCTGTGTTTGGATGCTGTGGATCACAGTTCTGGGATGTCCGCTCAGCCAGGCCTCACTGATCTGGGCCCCAGGGCTGCCTGTGGCCCACTGGGGTTTGTAACACACAGATTTAAACACATATTGCAACCAAAGCAATCAAGACATTTGCAAGGCTCCTTAAATCCCACTGCTTGGTATTTAACCCAGTTCTAGGGAAAATGCAATAAACCTACCTGCCTTTCCTTATTGTGTATGAGTGTTGTTTGAGTTTAGGTCAAATTCCTTGAATGAGATAAACATCCTTTTTATCTCGGCATCCTGTTGCAAATGGCTTTTCCTTTAGGAATGGATTCTCACCCTCCTCTGCAGCCAACTCCCTTCTGCTTTCCCACTGAAACAACCGTGGTATTACCATAGCTCGGGATTTCTGTCTGGGATGTCAGGACAAACAAGGATGGCGTAAACCTTGGGAAGTGTTTGGTCTGCTAGAAAAGCACTCAGATGAGCTTCAAATAGGATTCATAAATTGTGCGGGGATCTGGTGGTTGTCAGAAGTCCTTAGTTCTATTTACTGCCACCGTGGCCACGACGTGGTGGGAACTGCTAACTTTCCTGGTGCAGTGTTTTTCCTGCTGGGGTGTGGGTTGTGTTCTCAAAATCCATCTGGCCATTACTTGTTTCCCCATCACAACAAGCAGTCAAGGTGGTTTTTACGTAACCAGCCTTCTGATCGAAGAAAAGAGGTGATACTTGCCCAAAAATGTTACAGGGCTTCCTCTATCCCTGCCCCTTTGGCTGTGCTCAGCTCCTGCAGGCACTGAGCTGGCCCAGGGAAGGGTTAGTCTGCGTCTGATCCCTTGAACTTCTTCCCTCCATAAGGAGCCTCTCCTTTAAACAGTAAATCACCAGCGACGATCTGGGAGAGACTGATCCTCCTCACCTCTTCAATAGGTAAATTGCCCTTTTAGAAGAGTGATCCATGCTCCTGTCCTCATTTTTCATACCTCACTTAAAAAAAAGCGGAAAAGAAAAAAATAATCTTCCAGGGACTCTGACTTAAGCAAAGGCACTTTAGAGTCTTTTTCAAATGTCACTCTAAAGTTAAAAAACAATTTGACTTCAAGGGAGATACGGCCCAATTTTTTAAAAACTTAATAGGATTAGTCATGGGAACTATTTTTAGCAAAAGTTCAACTTTATCCATGTATTTTAATGTGGGAAAAGTGTGTCCTTTTCCCTCTGCTAATGTTTGATGTATTCCAGCCCTCCTGCGAGTGTGTTTGAGTATCTTAGGGGCTCTGGAGTGGAGGAGAACTTCCTCTCGGATTCTCTCTGTTTTCTTTCGTGAAAATGACATTCCTAAGCTGTTTCACTTTCTGACAGGAAATGGAGCCTTGCCAAAAATGATTAAAGTCCAAGAAAGCATAACAGTTCCAAAGCTGCAGCAGTTCTTTAGGAGTCCCGAGTTTGACATTGTGTCAAACAAATGTGAAATATTGTTTAATAAATTTGAATAATACAGGGAAAGGGAAAAATGGTTCTTGGCTTATAATGCTGGTGCTCTTTATTAAGTCTGTAAAGGCCTGCCTAGCTCTAATAAATTGAAATATATACATAAATATACTTGTTCATGGATAACAGTTTAATATTGTAATATATAATGAACGGTGCACACGCACCCCCCACATGCAGACATTGATTTATTCATGCTATGACCATATATATATTGATATGTGTGTGTAGACTCCCTCACAAGTTTGTATATATTTATACACGGAATTACGATTCGCAGGCAACTCTTGTGCCTGCTCCATATAAGAAATATCATAAGCGTTATTTATAAGGTGTGACATGACATTATGACTTTATAAAAATACTAATCTAATGCTAGATAAAATACAATTGTTAACGGTTTCTCAGTGGTTTTTAATTCAGTGTTTGTTTAAAAGAATTATTGTGAGGTCTTTGCTTATGCCAAATGACACCTTACCATGTAATTTCAGCGTTACTAGAAGGGCTGTGCTGAGGCTCAGGAAAGCAGTGGGAATTCTATGGCACCCAAGAGCCTGGCTCTGCCACCTCTTCCCATTTAACAACTCCCTCTGCCAGGAGGGCTTCCAGCCACTGAGAGTTTGACAGTTTTCAATATTAGGATATTAACACAGCAGTTCTATCAAAATGAGTCAGACTTCTAAGAAATTCCTGTGCTGTCAAACCCGAGTGTGAAAAAACTCCTGCCAGGCTCCAGTAGTCCTAAGGTTACTTCTCAAAATCCACAAAAACCCTTCAGCCTTTGTAAGTCAGCTTCCAATTTTATTTTGGATTTTGGTTGTACTGCGTTCACTAAAATCACATTTTTAAGTTGCTCTCTGGCCGCAAGACCAGGAATTTCTTTTTTTCTTCTTGATTTTAATATAAAAGCTGGATTACATCATCTCAAGATTACAGGAGCTCTGAATTTTAAAATTAATCTAATGACTTAGGGCTCGATAAAATCAGGACAGTTGTCAACTTTTCTAGAAAACGTGAAAAGTTGCTTTGTTGGTTCTTGCAAGAAAACTTTACTTGTTTCCACCAGATACATTACTCCTCCAACAAAATATATCAAATATTCAGGAATTTATAAAATTATAAAAGTGTTCTGTTGACATGGTCTTTAAGGCAAAACATTCTTTAAGCAAGGTACGTTTCAAAGCAAAGCTGTGGGAAAGGTTTCTATTTTTCATTCTTTGTATGGAGCTGTCTTGTTATTTGATTAAAAGGAGTCCTCTTTAATAGTCTTTCTAATGGCATTTGAGATTTCACGTCGGTAAAGTTGAGCCGGGACTGTTCGTGCCGTCATTCAACAAGGACAGCGATTCACGGCTACTTTTCAGACGAGCTAAATTGATCAGACAAGTCAGTCAATGTCATTGAGCACTATTTGTCACTTCATAAGCAGCTACAATCTGCTGCTCTATAAATGCAGAAGGACCGTCGAATAAATCACATCAACCAGTGGGAGTAGATAGTATCCCTTCATCCATAATTGGAGCGGTCCTCTCCTGTCACATTCGCTCATTCCCCGCGACTCCGGCGCGGACTGACACTGACAAAGAAAGAGCAGCCGCTGTCAGAGGAGCTGGAGTCTGCCTGCTGCTCCACTCTCCCCACTAATAGATATCTATCATAATATTGCATTAACATCACAAAAAATCAGACTTATAGCTCCGCTATTTGGGTGTATCGATGACATATGAGGGGGTTTCTCCTGGGTTGCGGGGAAGGCTGATTGATGCAAAAGGAAAGCTCCTGACTAAAACCACTTACCAAATCCATCAGCCACAAGAATATTTACTGCTGCGCGTGCTGCTGATTTCACAGACAAAAATATGATTTAAAAAAAAAAAAGAACACAATTTGTTGTAAACTGACCTTCTAGAAATTTGTTAATTGTTATTTGCTGGTGCAGATACATTGTGGAATTATTTCTACAAAGTGATTTTATGGTTATAGAGTTACCAAAATAATTAAGAAAATGGAACACCTTGAAAAAATATTCTCGTCTGTTTAGCAAAAAAAAAAGCCCCCAAAACTTCACTCTGGTACCTGGTTTGGCAAATACGTATTTTCTAAGTGAGCAGATGGAATCAGAAGAGAATATTTATCACAAAGGCGTGCCAGGCTACGAACTTTTTTCCTGGAGAAATGCTGGGTGGTTTCTACCCTGAATATGTTAGATTAATCAGCTCTCTCAGTCCTGGAGAGAAATCACAATGGAATACCCAAACTGCTGTGTAGTCACATCTAAATCTCTCTGACAACCTGGAGGCACGGATCATTTGTTCAGTGTTTGGTTCCAACAACAAGCTCGTGGAGGAAAATACCTTGTTTGCTTATAAAAAGATTGTAGCTGAATATGTAATTGCTGAGAACAGAGCACTGGGATCCCGGGTTTCCAGGATGAGGATCTGAATCCCTTTCTCTTTATTTTAGGGAAGAAAAAGTCTTAAGTCAGTTTGCCTGTGCATAAACAAGGCTTCACGTTGCATGCTTTGTGGGAAAGTAGTGAAATGCTTTCTTTTTAAAGGTGCTCGGTGTAAATGTCATGTTCCTGGCTGGAGTCTTTGCTGGGCCCAAAGGCAAAGCGTAATAACAAATGACTCCTACAATTTTCAGTCTGGGACGTCTCTTGACCCGTGTGCACAGATGATGAACAATTTCTCTTTCCTGGGTTGGCTTCTTTGCCTCTTGGTGCAGAAGTTGTCCTGAAAGCATGCCAGGGACCTAAGTCATAGGTAAGCAGTAGAAATGATTTTATCTATGAAAGACTCTATTCTGCTAATATTCGTATAAATTCCACTAGAAATACAGTTAAAAAGAAAACTCAAAGCAGTAGATCAGAAAAGTATTCATCACTAAATACAAGACTTTGACTTGTTTTTAGATTAAAACAATAGAAATATTACGCTTGAAACCAAAACGTGAGACAAATCCATGTGCATTGGAGAACTGAACAGCATCCAGAGGAGGCAGCTTACACAGGAGCGCGTTCATTGTCAACATCTGATACTGAAAAGGTCAATAGTTAATTAAATAATCCATCACCTTAGGATAGAGAGCCATCCTCACTTCTGACAATCAATGGCAGAAATATTAAAAGGTCAGAAAATGAGTTACTATATATTGTGTTTTCTTACTGTGTGTTATAAAGATGTGGCTTGTGTTGAGTGGTGTGGGCATGAAGACAGGTGGGAAGAAATATTAGCTGTTGCCCAAATATTTTCTTAGATGCTCTTTTACCAGGCTTCTTTATGTGTGGGCTTCTGAATCGATGGACCTCAAAGATGTAGTAAACTTTTACAATGACAATTTAAGACTGTATCACAGAATTTATAACACTCTTTCTTTAATTATCAGTGTGTTTCCAGGAGCATTTTTCTCCTGTGCTGTTTGAGGTTTGTACTGGCATAAACTGGGTGAGCGTGCTGATATTCAGGTTTTGTTTAGATATGGAGTAGAGTTACTTTGGGAGCCCAAGAGGCAGTTTTTTGCTGCTTGTTTCCTTGATCCGATGGGTATAGCAGGGTAAACAAACTCCACTCAATGACTCCTGCACATGTCGTTCTGCCAGGGCACGGTATGTACCTGGTTCCAGGGTTATCCTTATGAATAATTGTATTACTTACTATAGAGTCATGTTTTTAGACACTGAGTGTTTATAAATAATTTAAATTAAATATAATAATGGTGTTGCTATAAATGTTTGTTGCTTTTTCTGGTCGTCTTTTGCAAACACCTTTTCCTCTCTGGTTGTGGGGCTACTTCGGCATTGTGTTTGTCAGATGATGAGTGTAGGTGACTTGGTGCATTTTTCCATTCCTTTCTCAGGATAGGCTGAAGTTCTCTTGTTTCCTGAATGGAAACTGGGTTTTCCATATGAAGGAAAACAACTGACTGATGTTTCTGTGCCCAACACAGCCGGAGGGGCTCCTTTGGGAGATGCCCTTCTCACCCTCTCCAACAGCCCCTTTATGCTGGGACCCTCCAAACTAAAGGAAGGGCTACGAATGCACCAGAACAGGGATGTGCTTCCCTCTTCTCCCACAGTGCAGAAACAGTATGTATTTATTACTCCCCTCTCTGTTTCTAAATTTTCTTAATTTTACTTTCCTGGTACGTAGCTTTTACCCTGAGTGTAAAAGTCACCGTGCTGAATTCCGGCAAGTGTTATATGATTATTTTATCTCTCACTATAAAGAGTTTTGAAAGACTTTGTATGAGAGGCAATATAAAAATAAATTGAATTGAACTATGGCTTCACCTCCCCACTTTTTTAGAGCACAAACCTTTAGAGCAAAAAAGTGCACTATAAGGACAAAGGAGGAGATTAAGACTGTGTCATGAAAAGAGGTGACGCTGGGTGACAGATCCGACCCTGCCTGAGCAGTTTGGTGGGTTTGCAGTCGGCTGTGTATTAATTAGATTTTAAGCATGTTCACAACTGGGGAAAAGCCTGTTTGTATTTTTAGTGGGAAGGTTATTTTAAGCCATGAGAAAGGTATTAGGTATTATCTACTGCGGTGCATTTACACAAACAAAGGTCTACCTGATGTCTGTGCAAACATCTGTTCTGTTCTTACCCAACATTGCATGGTTCATTAACACTTACCCTGTTGGCCTCTGAAAGGCCAGTTCTGGAAGCACATAATCTTACTTACAGACCCACAGTTGCAATAATTTGACTTTTAAAAGAAAATATTCTTAGCTTGGGGGTAACGAGGGCTCTTTTTGCTGTTTTTTGTTTGTTTGGTGTGTGTGAGTCCCACAGTAAAAATATGATTTTATTTTCTACAATGCTGGCTTAATAAATTACATTAATAAATGACTCCTGGTTCATGAGAAGTGCTATATTTTGACAATATCAGCCAACCTTACCATTTGTTTAAGCAGGAAAAGTGGGGAGCCAAAATAAAGCTGTTAGAGAAGAAATCTCAAGAATGTTTATGAAACTTTGCTCTAGCTACATTTGTTAGGAGGAGAAGCGTAGTCTTAATTTGTCATGCAGAATTCCAGGGGAGTGAGTAATTTCTAGAGCTTCCCTAAATGCCAGGACTTAATACTTTTCTGCAGCAATTTGTTTGTAAACATGGAGTAAATTGTATAGGTTGCAATGTGACAAAAAGGTATCTAGGATTTGTCATCTTCTGCTAACAGCTGTTGGGTTTATTTTATAGCATCTCGTGGGGTTTTTTGGATAAATGCTCTGCTGATGGCAAGCAAAAGCACCCTGAGGATCTCTGATGGTGGGCACACACAAAGTTTGGCTGTAATAAGCTGTTTGTCAGGGATTTGCTCTCCAATGGATCTGCTCCCCCGGGTCGCAGCAATTCCCACCAGGGTGTCCATGTGTCACCTTCAGAGAAACCCACACTGAACAGGAGGCAAACTCCAGGCAAGATGGTAATCTCCCTTCTGGCAGGGAGAATTTTATGATGTGAAGAGGGGAATCAGAGCTTCCTAAGGAGGATTTTAAAGGGAATGGAATTCATGAATTTTACTTGCCAGTTTCCCTGGTGCTGCAGGAACCCAGGATAATTTTTTTGTCACTCCCAGCTCTCCTTCTCATCTTATGACATACTGCAGTTGTGGACTTTGGTCTTTTATTTGGTAGTCTGAGGCTGCATCTTTCTCTGTGGAGAAAAAGAAAGCTCTGCACATTTGGGTTAATGGTTGGACTCAATGACCTTAGAGGTCTTTCCCAGCCTTAATGATCCTAGTGAGCAGTGGAGATGGAGATGATGCTGAAGACCTCAAATCCACCCCATTTGTTTTTTGGGGCTAGCCTTGGACTAAGGCTGGTGTGGTCCCATGAACTGACTCCCTGGTACGGATGGACTGCTTTGGGTTTGCCCTTGGTGTGCACCAGCATTTTAGTGCCATTCCAAGGACCCCCAGTGAGTGGTTTCCAGACAGCTCTTTGCAGTGGGATGGATAGCAGGGAGTGGGAGATGTCTTTCAGAGGTTCACTCAGGACTCAAGAGAAAATTCCTGCAGAAACCCACACTTGAATGTTAGACAATGTTTTGTGGCCTTCTCTTACGCAGCACAATGAGCTGTGTTCTCAAAACTCTTCAATATCAGGCATTTCTGGCATGTTTAAAGTCATTCCCATGCCCTCAGTCAGTCTTTGAGCAGGAGGCAGGTGAATATCTCCATAGGTACCATCAGTGCATCCCCAGGCTGAATGTGAGCACACCAGAAACCTCAGTAAATTCACAGAAACCACATTTTAGGCACATTGTTACCTTGGGAGGGAGATGAGCCTGTTTGTGCCAGAGACGTGCTTTCCTGAATCCTTTCAGAGGTTTTTCATATTTGAGTAATGTGGCAGTGAGTGAACCAGCACATCAGTTCTCATGGTCCCCTGCTCCCCAGATCGATTACACCCTGTCACACCAGCACAGCAGAAGTCATCGTCTGAGGGGAAAACCCACTCGTTTCTCACTGCATTCCCAACCGCTTCAGAACCTCTGCCAGCACATGTTAGCTCTGATAACATTTTAAGATACTGCTCTACTGAAATGAAAGCCTTGCTTGCAAGGCCACGCTGTCTGAAGTTTTCCCATCCCTCATTTAAATCCAGCGTAATTAGCCCAACTACAGACCTCGTTGTTATACGTGCTGAAGTATAATGGCCGCTATTACAGCAGCTTGCAGCAGCAAAGATATATGATTTTGAACGATATGTCAAGGAAAAATAAACATGTTTCATTTCTTCATTAGATAATGTTTATTTATAGCACAATATATATCTACCTTCACTGTACCATTAAAGTTTTGACTGCTTTTTAACTATAAAATTTGATATTGTTGTGGCAGCTGCACTACTCAAATGATTGCTATAGTACAGCTGTTATCAAAGAGTAAGATTTATAGCTGCCCTACATGGTGCAAAGATATGTGCATATTTACTTTGTGTTTTACTACTTGTGTCCTATATTTTAATGACACAAGGTGAGAAGAAATAGTGAAATAATAAACTCTTTTTGCTGCCGCAAAAGCAAATGGCACTGTTTGTTTAAAGTTTGGTGTTTAATTTTCTATTGTGCTATGATAAAGTTTTTTCTCTCTGCTGTTTTGGTTTATTTAAATACATTTTACGTGTTAGTAGCAATCTTAGGGGATTTTTTTTACTGTTTTCACTTTTCAGAGAAGTGCTCTGGAACTGGAGTGAGAACGACATGCTTGGTGAAACATGTCAAGCTACATTAAATTGTAGGTAAGGATCAATATTTTAACCCTTGGACAGATTGTTAGAGCACAGTGAGCAGCAGCTTCCCTCATTGGTGCTTTTCTAGGAAAATTAGATTAATGTGTGAATAGGGCACCAATATCCACTTTTATGAGGCTGCTGTCCCACATGACCCTATTGTAGCACGTCCCTGAGCTCTACACCACACCTGAAAACAGGCTCAGAAAAACTCTTGGTAAAGGAAGGGATGAGAAAATCTGTCCAGCTCAATGGCCAGATCCTGACCATCAGTACAAGTCATTTATAGACGGTGCTGAGGTCTCCTGCCCAAACCCAAGGCTGGTTTCCATGGAATTCAGATTTTCTAACCACAGTACACAGCATTTGCAGAGCAGGCACCTTTGGCTGCTCTTTTGATTTTGTTAGTAACCAAAGTCTTTTTACATATCCTTCTTTTTTTCCACTGGTTGGATCTCACTCAACAAGGACTGCCTAATCAAAAGGGCCTGCAAGCAGAATTAGGTTATTTGGTGAAGGCTGAGGTATTTCAGCAGAAATGTGACAGAGATCGAGTGCAATGGATAGTCTCGTGTGTAAGAGGAAAATTTAAAATTCAAACGTTCTCTGAAACTCCGAAACCAGAAGGAAACAAAAGGAGAGAAATCAAGCTGCAGAGGAGAGGTGGGTGATAGACTTTACATTCTTAATTAATTTTTATGACCTGCTTTGTGCACCTTTATTTGGTTGATGTTAAGTCCAATCATGTCTGTGTGAAATTCCATTATGTTGCCATTTTTTGAGTGGGGAAGAAGGGACGTTGGTTGCCCCTTAAAATAGTCCATAAGGCTGTATTCCTCACTCTAGTCTATGTTCAGTTGAGTCAATCATGTGTTGGTGTTTCCTACCAAGTTCTTTTACACATTAAATCTATTACATTTATCTTTTTCTTGCCATTTTTGTTTGTTGGAAACAGGAAACATTAACTACAAGAACTTATCTGCTCTTCTCTGAACTCACCCCTGCCTGTTGCCTTGAACATTTCCTATGCCTGTTGTAGGTACTTTTACCTCTCCACCATATTTTTCATATATTTGAATGAAATTGAGAGTGTTTGAGACACCTCCAGCTGGAAGAGCTGAGCACTGGACAGCTCGGTGTCCACAGGCTCTTGCTGAACATGCAGCCTGCACATCATGGACTGGAATGTCAGGACTCTGCAAAGCTTTAGTGCATGTTACCACCTCTTTTGACTTGGTGGAGAGAGTGACTCCTCGTGTTTCAGTACATTTTGGTTTTTTAGCTACATGTACCTTTTTCTGCCACTGTGTACGCTTTGAAAGTTGTGTAAAAATGTGAAAACAGGCTTTCTCATGAGGTCTCTTTTCCTTCCTGGATTTTCTCATGTCATAAATCCAAGAATAGAGTTTTGTCTTGATATTTTGGTTGGTTGTTTTTTTTTTTTTTTTTCTGGCACAGAACAAAAGTCTATGACAAATTAAAAAGAAAAAAAAGAAAAATGAGAACTTCATGTCTTGTAAAAGACTTGTCTCTAGGTTTGAGAAAAGCTCCATTCTTCCTATTATTTTACTCAGCCATCCCTACCATGAGATTACTTTGCCTCAGGGTGATGGTTTGTAGGATTTACTCAAGCATTGCTTCTTATCAAAACTTTGACCAGCAACTTGGTGATCACTGGAGTCCCCAAGCACAGACTTTACAGGGAACTTACAGTCTCAGTTAAAATGCAAATTACTGCTAATTAGGCAAACAAGCTACCGGTAAAGCAGATATGGCAAGTGAGTTGACATTGGGTAAAGTAGAAGTGATAATTAATAAACCAGCAATTTGGACGGGTCATTGGTTTAGCTCTGCTCGATCAATAGCTGCTGTCTCTGTGCATTTTGGCTGAAGCTGCACCAAGGTAAAAGGGCACTTTTGTGATAACCACTCTGCCCAGGCCAGACAGATGTGCCACATCACATCTGTCCTACCAATCCCAACAGCTTTTTGCAGAGGTAGGGCTCTTCCAGGTAGAGGGAGGGGGAACCTCACAGGAATGGAGACCGGTATTTTGGATTAATTCACCTTAAATGAGCTTAGTATTAGTTTTCAGTCCTTTCACTTTTTTTTTTTCCCCCTAAAACCCCACCAGATATTACTGAAGATCAGATTTTGCAATTACAGAGTAACCACATCCTAATCCTGGGTTTTCCTGCTAATCAGAAACAATTTTTCTGTTGTCGGTTGTGTTCCCTTAATTCATTTTGTCTTAACTCTTTCACTATGCTTAACAGAAGATAGATGCCTAAAATTTTCACCTCTGCTCATATGGGGAGCTTTTACACTGACCAGACATCAACAGTAACTTTAATATTATGTTACAAAAATGTTCTTTGAGCATCTTAAGCATATGATTCTTCGAGGTTCAGGAAACAGGGATGAAAACCAGTAGCTCTGCTATAAAGACCTCTGCATCATCTGTTGAGTCCATTTTCCTTATTTAAAGTAGACAGGGGAAAAAAAAGAACTGTAAAGAAGATAGAAAATAAGTAGCTGAAAAACCCACTGAAATAACACACCCACTAAAATAATGAAGTCATAAACACAAGGAAAATTTGTGTTAAGGCTACAAAAATACTTTACCTCAGTTCCCTTGGGGCTTGTCTTTACAAGACACATGGCCCTTTTCACTTTATGAGAAGAATCCAAGACGCTCAGCTGTATTTCCAAGGCTGGGCAATACTTTAAGAAAATATTGTAAGACTGCTATGTCTGGTCTGACCCAGCTTTGAAAAAGCTTTATAAATATGCTGGAGCCGAGGTTTGACTTGAAGTATATCTGCCATCAGCTGATGGTGCACCCTGGCCCATTAGCTGATTCATTATAGAGCTGATCCTCTAATGAGGGACCATCACCTCAGAGCACTCCTTTTAACACTCAAATGTTGAGTATTTCAACTGTGTGACTGTTTTCTTGAGACTGAACAAAAGCAAGACTCATAGAGCACTAATTTTTTTATAGTTTCTCAGGCACCGAGTCACTGTTTGGTGCTTCACAAATACGTTCCTATCACAGAAAGTTTTGGGTTGGAAAGGACCTTAAAGATCATCTACAATAAAATCTCCATCTTTCTCTCTACCATTTCTTTGCTTCTGTATATATTTCAGGGGATACAAGTCTACCTCTTGCTCCCACACACTGATGAGGTGATGCAGAAGTATTTACAGAACTTACATTGACTCTGGTTTGCATCCACTTTAGCTGTAGTGATACAGCCTTAGATAGCTCTGTCTTTGCAATATTTATGCCACTGTTGTCTTCTAGGTCTTAGAAGTCCTTCCCAGTGTCACACAAAATCAGCATTTCCTGTGACCGGAGTCAATAAAATTATTTATGTGAGCAAATACTGCTGATTATGAAAACCAATTGTATATTTTAATGATTATGGCCATATTTTGACCAGAAGTATTTCGACACTTCAGCAAAGTGCCAGATTTTCAGCGGGGTTTGTAACTCGGCGCCTTTGATTCTAAATCTTGTGGCCAGGTTTTTATTGTGATGAACACCCAAAGAGCTCTGGGAGCGCTGAGCTCTGTGCTGAGGAGGGAAGGGAGGCTCGGGGAAATCCTGCTCTGCCTTTGGCAGCCTGGCAGTGTCTCTCTGGAGGATTCCTCCCCAGGCTCCAGCACGAGGGGCAGCGACGCTCTGCAGTCCCTGAGAGCCACGCACAGCTCTGCCTTTCAGTCGTGACCTCACGTGTGGGTGGCACAAAGAGGAGCTTGGAATGTTTTTAGGGAAGTTTCTCTTTCTTCGTGTGCCACGTTAGACAGGATTGCAGAATTATCTGATAAAACAAATCTCAGCATCTCTTTGAAGAAAATGCTTCCGAGGCAGGGTTTTTGCAGATACATAAAGCTGGACTTGTGTTTAAAACCACAAAGAGGGGGCTGGATGCAGCCGTAGAGGTGACACAGAACTGATTTCACAAGGCCTCCATCTCCCCCTCAGTGTGACAGTCAGGATGTGTTGTACCAACAACCTCCCTATCCTCCTTCCCACAGAAAATGTTTCACCTTTTTATGATCTCATGGCAGAAAAAAACCTTTTTGACTAATTTTCACTAGGGCAATGGTTCTCCTTAGAGATTCAAAATGAAAATTGTTTTGCCTGTTTAATCACCTTTTAGCAGTGTAGCAAAGCCATTACTAAGTTGAACTGAAATTATTTTCTTATGATCACATAAAAGAGGAGAAAAGTGTTCATACTGTCTTTGGACTCTTACTTTAGTGACACTATTGAATATATAATATTATGAAAAGACATTTATAACCTCTTAAATTTACTCTTTCTCTATCTGATCTGGCATTTGCTGCCTCTATGCTGGTGACCATATGTGTGTGCTATAGATCAGTGTGCATGTGTTGCATGGAAGGAGGAAGAGGGCTGACCAACTAAATCCACCAGAAACAAATATGATACAGCACCAATCTGCTACAATCTTTTTCTCAGTGTCCAGAAACTCTCCTTACCATCAGGGCCTCTCAGTTCTGCTGCGTTTTTCCAGAGCTCCGTTTCCACCCTGAAAGAGGGGTGGATGTAACAAGAAATGTACTTTGTCAAGGCTGGTTTGGGAAATATTTTGGGGATTGAGTTCAATTTTCCGTAAAGATTGTTCTGTTCTTTGTTTTGGCATTTTTTGCTTTGTTATGTTTCCTTTTTGTTTAGCTGAGGGGGGTTTTTTTGTTGTTGTTCGTGTGTGGGTTTTGTTTTGTTATGATTTTCTTCCATAGGTGAAGCAGGACAGGAATTCTGTCTCAGACGTGGGAAGCGTCCTTTCCAAGCACATGAGGAAGTCTGTTTTGCAGCAGCAGGTAAGATGATCCATTGCTTGACACTGCAGAGGGTTATCCAGTATCACATGGGTCAAGGGGCCGTGTGTCCAACTTGTAAAGTTTCTCATCTGCCCCTTTCACGCTGGAGGGGGAGGGAGTTGGTGTTCATTGCCCCTTCTACTCTGTAGAATTTCTGCTACAGATTTAAAACACGCAACCTCTCTACCCCTGCAGCAAAGTCCAGTGCAAATCCTATCCCAGAGATGTCTGCTGCAAAAAGTAAATGAGTAAAAAAAACTCATTAGAAACAAAAATCCCTTCCTAACACATAACATTGGCTGCATTTTATTTACTGTTTCACTCTGTTATTTTTCTACCTGAAGTGGTTGCTCAAGCAAATGTGTAAAAACCCCAAGAAATCATATTTGTGTCAGTTTTCTGACTTGCTTTTCAGTGGTCTGCAGCTTTTTCATAGCACCTGGAGATAATTTAAGATGTTGGTAATTCTCAGTAGGTGCAGGAAGCGTGTGTCAGTTGTCAGCATCTGTTGCTCTGTTATGTTCAAATACCTCATTTCTGGGCATATAAAATTCCCAGCAGTTTTTTTGGGTGAGACACAGGTGAAATCATGGAATCATTGAAGCTGGAAAAGACCTTTAAGATCCTTGAGTTCAATTATCAACCCAGCACCACCAACATATTCTCCATTAACCCATGTCCCCTACTGCAATATCCACGCTCTTTTTGAAAACTCCAAGGATGGTGACTCCAGCACTTCCCCAGAAAGTCTGTTCCAATACTTTTCAACCATTCCCATGAAAAACATTTTCCTAATATCTAACCTAAACCTCACCTGGTGCAATTTGAGGCTGTTTTGTCCTGATCCTTTTTACCTTGGAAAAGAAACTAAGTCCACCTCACCAAAATCTTCTTTCACGGAACTGTAGAGAGTTGTAAACGTGCCCCCTGAGCCTCCTTTTCTGCAGCCTAAACAACCCCAGCTCCCTCAGCCACTCCTCATCAGACTTGTGCTCCAGACCCAAACCCTACTGTCTTAAATTAACATGGAAAAAAAAGGTGAATTATATATTTTTTCACAATAGCTGACATTTATTAAAAAGCAAATAATTTTCTAAATTTTTCATGTGATTTCTCATTCCAAATCTACTGTTAAATCAGTGGGATGGAATTTAAAATAAACTGTTTCCTGGTTTTGCTGGGATGTTTTAATATTCCTGATCATGTGAGTTGCAGGGAATGTATAAACTGGAATTTGAAGCAAGGATGGCATAATACATTTCAGGATACACCTTGACAGAGGCATTAATTCACTGCAGGTTCACTCCACATGGAATCTCTGTATTTTTATGACATGTACAGTTGGTTGTAATGCCATACTGGGTATCATGTATAACATCAAAGAGCTAAGTAAGTATAAAGGTATGTTGTATTTCTTCAGTTCACGTCAACAAAATCCTTTTCAACCTTGGATACCTCCTGCTTAAAATCTTTAGCTCGTCTTGCACTTTTGTTTGCAGCATTTCTGTCCAAAAATAATATTTGTAACAGGAAAATGGAATGACTGGGATATCTTTTTTGTTGTTTTTGTTATAGTCTTAAATTATTTAACTCTTAGGTGTCCTTGGAAACAGGACAAAAGTCTACCAAATAAAGTTAAGTTCTTGGAGTATCATCAGCTTGCTTTCCACGCTGTCATGAAATTGTTTTCTTAAATTGGGCTGCTTCCCAAATGAAATTTTCCTCTACTGAGATAATGTCCCACAGCAGATTTTCTGAAGCCTTCAGAGATTATTCCTGGGCCAGGATTGCAGGCTCTGCTGAGCAAATCGACAAAAGGGGTTTTTTGTGGACAGGACCAAGCAAGGCAGAGAAAAGTCGGGTGTGTCCAGGGAGTTGTGGAGATGCTTTCACACGGTACATGAACTCAGGGTGACAGGTCCTCCTGAGGAGGGGGGATTGCTCTCAGTGGCATCCTCTGACCACTTTGTAACATGGATAGAATCACATAATCTTAGAATAGTTTGGAAGGGAACTCAAAGCTCACCTTATTCCAATCCCTGCGTGGGCAGGGACAAATTCCACCAGACCAGGGTGCTCCAAGGCGTGTCCAACCTGGCCTTGGCACACTGAGTATCTGAATCCTTTTGAAAGGTTGCCTAAGTAGAGGAGTCTGGATGGGAAAGCTCTGCTGAGCTTTCTGAGTAGAGTTTTCAGCTCTACTGAATTTGCTGAGCTGAGGTGTACATTTATGGGAATGGTGTGGATAGGCCTGGATCGAACCCCTGCATCCTCTGCTTCCTTTGGAGGTGACCCTGAAATTTCCCAGGCAGAGGGGTGATCAGGCTGCCCTCCTCAAAAGAGGACAAAGGGAATGATTGTCCAACCTTTGCCCGTGCTGATGAGTAGTTACCATTAGCTGGCAAAACGTGTCAGGAGCTGGAAGAGATTTTGTTTGACCGAATAGTTTAAAATAGTGGTTGGAATTGAAACCAGCTGCTGCAGATACTGGCCTTTGCAGTAATGTAATTACAACAATCTTTACACTTTCTACATTGCTGCTTTTAGCAAGGCAAATGACTTTCAGAAATTTATTTTTGTACAGCAAATCTGAAAAGTGCCCATCTCTGAGGTGGACAGATGCCAGTGGGGACATCACGTACCGTGTAACATATTTCAGCTTGAGGCTCAGAAATGTCACAGGATCCACTGAATCCTTGAAGAACAGAGAGGACCTGAGCTTCTGATGTGTCACTCAAAGGAGAGGTTGTACATGACACATAGGTTGCTTTATACCACTCTGTAACTTGGTGTGCTTATGCAAAGAAGTGCATGTGGGATCGATGGCATATGGTATATTAAGAAAGAATAACACCAGATTTTTAAAAAATGTATTCACCCATTAAATGGTGTAAATTAAAGTAAGCTGTCAAAATGACAGCACAATAATGCCATCTTTGCAATAGCACATACTGCAGCACAGTTAAATCATATCACTTTTGGGGAAGAATTACAGATGAGATCCAAGAAAAAATTGCTTTTGAAATGCAATTCTTTGTTAGTTAAGAATCATCATTGCTAGCCAGGATCCCCTATAAACACATAAAGCACAGAGTCACCGTAATAAATCATGATAATTTATATCACAGCTAATTCTGGGGAAGTAGCATCAGGGGTTATACTTCAGATACACTTCATATTACTCAAACTGTAATTATTTTCATTAAAATATAAAATTGCTTACAGCCAAGTTACTTGAAACACACAGCATTGCACATTTAACCATGTACACAACAGGGCCACAAGAGTTCAAAATAAGTAAAGTCAAGTGTTAAATAACAGCACTTATACTTTTTAATTGCATATCTTTGCAGACACAATCAATGCACTTTTAATATTCCTTTTTAGTGAAACGTTGGACTGGCTTTTTCAATCATCGTCACGTTGATTAAAAGTCAATGTCAAAATAAACTTGAGAAAATACTGTTAGGTGCTTGTAAGCACAGCCTCTCTAATGGTTTGTGCATGTCAAGAGGGCAAATTTTATTCCAGGAGGAGAAAAGGAAATGCTTCAAGTTTGTGCGAAGGCGAGCAGTGGAAGGCTGAAGAGTTTGAACGTTTTCAAGTGTAATAATTTATAACACCACTCGCTCTCTAGTGCCTTTCTCTAACAATCTCAATGGGTTCTACAAACAGTAATTAATTACAGCCTCCAACACCTCTGAGAGGTAAATACAGGCAGTATGAGGTGCTCTTCATCCGTCCATGGAGCAGAGCAACCCTACAAATCTCTGGAATATACAGGGGCTGTAGGAGACCTTCCCTCTTGGCAGAACCCAGACACTTCAAATATATCTATCGTTATTAAATTGCGAGTCAGAAAATGAGTAATAAAATGCATCTTAAAGCCAGGGGGTTTTTTTCTGAGGAATCATCCCCCATTCTCTGCAAAGGATGGGTTTTACTGCAGGGAAGAATTGAAGCTGGGAGCCAGCAAGATCCTCACCTGTTTGCTGCAAAAGTTAGGTGACAATGGTGGATGAGGCACAGATTTCCAGAAAAAGAAAGGAAGAATGGTTTTTCAGATGTGCAATTGGCCCTTGAAGTCAATGTGAGTATACAGAACTTGACTCTAACCCCAGTTTTCAATAATTTCACTAGAAAATCACTGTAAAAATCCCCTGGTGAACATTTCTCGATGCAGGTCTCATCCATTGCTGCAGATACCATCAAGATCCTGGAGATCTGTGGCACAGCTGAACATTTTGTGTCTTTAAGAAAACTCTGTATTCAGACTGGGTGAAGGGCCCAGGCAGGTTGATGGAGGACTCCTCTTGAAGGACTTTTTCCAGATGGTTTTTCCAGCAACTGTTTCCCCTGGCAATTCCAGGTGAGTTCAGAGTTCATTTTGAACCTGAGCCTGCTTCCTATGTTTCATGGTGCTTTGACATATTGAACCTCTAATTTTCATTTAGACTAAACCATCTCCGTCTCTTTAAAGTCAGGCAGGCAGCAGTGAGTCCTCAGTTTGCTTGATATCATAATCTTTATTTCTCCTGAAGTGGAACAGTCCAAGTTATTTCTCTGATCCAAAAACTAGAGGAGCTGGTTTTCTCAGTCTTTATTGTGTATTCTCACAAACTGGGGAGCACTAGGAGTGTTGGAATTAAGGAACTAAGACACAGAGATTAGGGCTAAATCTCAGCACTAAACTTTTTGACGTCTAACTGATGTCAGCAAACCTCTTTTTCCCAGCTTTCCCATGCCTGTTGTGCAACGTTACAGGGAGTTGAGGATGACATTCAGCAGTCTTCCTAGGAATTTCAGAGGAAAAGTGATCGTTAGGAAAGAAAGATCACGACAACTCTCTGGGGCTGTGAATCAAGATGTTTTTATGGAAGTGAAAAATGTTTATAAATTCAACGGTGAGGGAAGGGACTTGAACTCTGGCGTTAAGGCAGGGCAGTTGGCTGCTATCGCTGTTTCTCGACTACGTGACAGTGAGCTTGAGCTGCAGAAGTCTGCTGTGCCATGTCCCAGAAGGGAAAACCCAGACTGGTGGGTCCCTATGTCCAATGCCTGTGGTGCTGCCCCAAAGAAAATCAACTTTGTGGAGAGAGCAAACAACTTTAATTATGGATGACAGCTTTCCTAGGAGAACCTGAAAGTCTCAGGTAAATCCAAAATATAAAAATTTAAACACTCTCATGATTCTAAATGAATTTCCCAAGTGCAAAATCTCTGGAGAGAGCAAAGCAGACCTGCACCTCCTGTGTAGACATTCTCTGTCCATACTTGATTTGCAGTAGTTTTTGTCCATTTAGATTAGAAATTATGAAGAAATTAGGTTGTGAGGCCCTGGCACAAATTTTCCAGAGAAGCTGTGGCTACCCCATCCCTGGAAATGTTCCAGGCCAGGTTGGACAGGGCTTGGAGCAACCTGGGAAGGTGGAAGGTGTCCCTGCCCATGGCAGGGGGAGGAACTGGATGAGCCTTAAGGTCCCTTCCAACGCAAAACATTTCTATAATGCCGTGATTTGTCCTCTCATTTATATGTAAACAAACTGTGCATTATTTCATCCCTTCCACCATTTGTTAATTTTAGAACCTGCACAATGAGAGACTAAAATAGAAGAAAACAGGTAAAGTAGTGGAAAGCAGTAGAATTATTTGAGATTGTATGAGATACCAGTGATCTCCCCAGGAATGTAACTTTTTTAGTTCAAGTTGACATTTAAATTGCATTTTGTGCTGGAAAGAAAAGTCAGTGGGAGAAGAAGAATATCAAATGAAATAGTGGCACATGTGGTGAGTCACATTTGCTATTATTTTGTAAGTATTATAAAAATATATCTGATTTTATTGGAATTGACAGAAAATTATTAAAAATTTGAGATAAAGTTTTCCTTTGGTAAACCGTGCCTTACAGATGGCACATCAGAGAAAATTCTCTTCTTGTTAAGAAATCAAAACAGTTCAGGGAACACGGCAGCATCAGGATAATAATAGTTGACAGGTACAGTGGCTGTGAACAAACACCCATATCATGGTATCTGAGATACCATATTTTCCCCACTAAAATTAAACCGTGAGCTCTCTTTGACAATGCTATGTTAATTATATGCCAGCATTTGCTTCAGTTTGGCTTAATACTGCTTTAATTCCCTCACCAGCAGGTCTTTTTAGAGTTCACCAGGGATGTTTGATTAGAAGCCTCTTTCCACACCTCAAATATATCCCAAGTAGAGCTCCAGCAATTGCTGAGGGTACACTGGACACAGATAGGAGAATCAAGTCAAACATAACCCTGTAGTAAACCTGTAGTAACTCTGATGCTTGACTCATGTGTTTGTGTTGAGCTGTGCTCTCGATTTTCACTGCATTTAAACTCAAATTTTGTTCTATGCCTAATGTGGCAATGACCGGGGTGGATTAAATATTTTTTAAACTGCATGGATTAGGACAACAGTATTTTTATTATGATAATTTGCTATTTCAGAACGAAATCAAACTCATAGTAAAATTGACAAAGTCCTAACATAAAATAGTGACAAAAAAAAGTAATCAGTCTATTGTTACATTTGTCAAACTCCTTGATTAAATTGGTGTTTAAAGCAATAACAGTTACAATTTATATTACAATATATTGCATTTTTATGCACAGTAGAGAATTAGACAAAATATCATGTGTCAATGAGTGCCACTTCAAGTAAGGTAATTAATTACTTCAAGCAAGGTAATTAATTCTATAATAAATAAATCCGTGGTATTAGACAATTTCAAAGTTAATGCACCGGTTTTTTTCGCCACATAAGGCTTGAATTATATAGGACTCTGTTCTGCTGACTCCTAGTGTCCCCACCTCCCACAGGTGTTTTTAGGGGAAATAACTCCCTAGTTCTGGTTTGACACAAAAATATGCACCAGAATTATAGACACTACCTGATTCATTCAGGGAAGGATTCTGCTTCTTGATGGGATCAGCCACTAAGGGTTAGGACTTGGATGTTACTTTTAGGCTTTCCAGTGATGCCAGAACTGCCACAGCTTTCAGAGCAAAACAGTCATTCCAAAAATCAAAGGAGGGCTCTTCTACCCCCTCTTCTCCTTCTCTTGCCATGCCATTACAGGGGGAAACCTGCATTCGTTCTGCACAGTAGAGATAATTACAGTCTGATAGTCTTAATGAATGAGTTTATATAGAAATGTTATCACTGTGACAGTCGAGAACAGGCTGAAGCACATGTGTAGCGAGGAGACCGAAAGCTGTGCTTGAATATATATGAGAGCACAAGCAGCATCAAGCCTAATTCTTCTTAAACTCCTTAAATTGTAGCCTGGGATGCACAGGAAGCCTTGCAGTTGCTCTCTGCTTGCAAATGTGAGGGGGAAGTGAAATTAGCATAGATAAAAGTAAACCTAAAAGATATGTATCTGTGCTGGTATGCAGAAAGGCAGGGTCAGTGAAATCATTCAAAGCACTGGGCTTGGATTCAGCATATTCAGAAGGTAAAACATCAAAATTGGGGAGAAACAGGCAAGTGAGAAATGGTGCAGTAGGAAGAAAACAGAAATACTGAATAAACCCCAAAGCTTTTCAGAATTACTACTTCCAGTGAGGAGGAGTGTCATGAGAGCATGGGAAAAAAAAGGCCTGCAGAGCCCTATTTTTGGTGGTGCTGATCACCAGTGTGTTATCTCCCAGAGCTGCCTCCTTGCAGTGCTACCACAAGATTTCACTCATCTTTTTATGCTACATGCAGGGCCCCAGAGCAACCAAGGGTGTCGGGGCACTGCCTCCCACAGCAGCAGCTTGTGCTCCTGGCAGGACAAATGTTTGAGGCACCATCAACCCTTCCCAGCCGCTTCCTCTCCAACATCGTGTTCCAGCCTTAGAAAACAAGATGTCATGAATGAAAGAAACCACTAAACAAAGTGAATTCCCTGAATGGCCCAGATATAATGGTTGTTTTTACCAATGATAATGTTTCTTCAGGGAGATTTTCTCCATTATTGTGAAAATGACACCAGAGAAATCAGAAAGCTCTATTTTCTCACTGATGTATCGAATATAAATCAGGCATTAGTGATCAGGTGGAAAGAAGGTGCCAGATCCAAAGTATATTCCAGGCAATGAGATTCTTTCCACTGACTGAAGTGAATTTTGGACCAAACATTTGGAAGTACGGGCTGAAACGCAGCACAATATAGAGGAGAAATGTCAAGTTTGATTGCTGCTGGAAGCATAAGAAAGCAGAGCTGCTGCTCCAGAGGCCGAGGCAGGAGCTGAGAAGATTAGCATGGAGATGACAAGCTATCCTGGCTCAGGGAGTCCATTGGAGGTTTCTCCTAGTGGCATTCCCCAGATCCCAGTCTCCTCTGTTATGCTGCCTCTGTAGAACCTGGAAATTTCTAGAAGTAAAAACCATTATTGTGGCCTTCTGCAGAAGTGGGAAAGAAATGAAACTGAAAAAATAAGGGGAGGGAAAATCAACAAGGAAAAGCAACCCCAGTCACCCTTGTCCTAGCCACCTGTGGTGTGTCCACGCTCCAGAGTAGGGCTCATGTAGATCAGAGATGGACCAAATCCTGAAAGGTTTGCTAAAGCCCAGATAAAACAGGATAAGTCTCTGACTCACCACTTCCTCTGGTTTTTGAAAAGCCTAAGCTACATGGCCATGGCTTTTCAAATCCAATCCAACCCTTCCTTCCCACCCGGTGTCTGCTCTGCGGCGCGTTCCGAAGCGAGCTGTTCTCATGACTCACGGGAACAGTTGACCACCATTCTCAACTGTGTTCCTTCTTACACATTTGGTACAAAGAAGGCAAAAAAAAGATCCATATTCCAGTTTTATGGAGACACAAGCACATACACAGCAATGCTTGATCTGAAGCCAGCTAATGGAGAGGATATGTTGAAACCACCAGGCATATTGTTATGAGGAGAACAATAGATATTGGCAACATTGTTTGATCTGTGTGCCAAGGGTAAAATTAAAGCCGTATGTTCACCCCACCAGACACAGATTGTGGATGGATGTTTACGTAAACAAAGGGTTTGTTAAACTGTGTTATCATTTTCTTCCTTTGGCTCTCCAACTTCTAGGCCAGGTACATCAATAAACTCTTTTCTGGAAGAGTCTGGAAGAACCACATCAAGAGCAACAGTTACACGAAACCTCGGTTGATTACCATGTGGATATATAATAATTTCTTTTCTTCCCTTAACCTCTTAGAACAGCAGCAATCAGAACCAGCCCCTTTATCCTTTCAGGGAAGGAAAAAAACCCTCTATAAAGAGGCTACAGATTCTTCAAGAGAGTCTGGGGACCGGATCAGGAATAAGCTGCAGGAAAAGTTTTCCTATTTCCTACCTGTGCTACCCAGCATCCCAACCTCCTCAGCGTGGCTTGTGGCGTTGTAAAGCAATTGGTAGAAAATGAATCTGGAAAATTTCCCGGAGTGTACAGCTGCCCTTTTAACTTACACCTCACCAACCCACCCCAAGTCAGGGAACCGACATGTGGTGTGTGCTCCTCTGGGAGCCGCGGGAGCACAAATACAGCTGTGCAGATCTGGCACACGGGGTTTTTGATTTCATATTTGCTCTCTGGCCAGGCAGCAGTGAGCTTTCAGGGAAGAATCACCCATTACTGTCTTGTAGGAAAAGAACAAGGCAGGAAGAAAAGAAAGGAAAAATCTTTCAATGTTTATCAAACTCATCTTCTCATCATCCAAACCTTCTGATAGGGATAGGCTACAAGTTGTTTGTGCATTACTGAGCTGTGTACACAGCGCTCTTTTGGGGTGGGTGATTGTTGCTGATCTTTATGGAATTTTATAAAAATTCCTAATGGGTCTGGGTGCATTGAAAATCTGTCACTTTTTCAGCTTGGCTTTGGTTGTCTATCTATAAAATTACCAAAATTTCTCAATTTAAGAAGTTATAGGGCAACCTTGATGTATTTGCTTTTTTCATTATTTAAAAATTCTTTTTAAGAGTGGCTGCTATATTTTAATAACTTTATTAATTTATAATTATTTTTTAAAATAATAAAACCTATAATAAGGCTGTTGCCATCTGGTTCAGAGCATGAGTCTGGGACTATACGCATCTCTAGCTACATCAACAAAAAAATTCCTGATTGCTGTAAACCAGAATTAGATATTTATAAATGCCCACATCTTCGATTTCTTTGTGAAAAATACCCAAGACAAAGCAACTGTATTAAAAAACTTGTAGCGACAAATTTTCTCCCTTTCTGCATGATATCAGCGGCTGCTCTGCTTTAGAAAATGCATACAGCAATTTTCAGGGTTATCTCTGTATTTCTGGCTGGCACCAAGGCTTTTGGCAGAGATTACTTGCAAGGAAGAGTCTGCTGCATCTTGTAGGTCCTACTTTGAAAACAGGCAATCACAGGTACTGAAAAGATATATCATCTTCATTCTACTCTGGCAGTTAGCAGGAGGACTGATCACTAAACTGGTCTAATTCAGCTCTTCTCAATCACTTGCAGAGATGAGAAAGTTGTTGGAGAGATATCACTGGAGGCTGTGGGATTTTCTTCTGAAGTCATTCTGAATTAGCTGCTAATGGGGAGCTTTCTTTGATAGCTCTTTTATAATTAAATGCAGCTGGATGGAAATCAACCACAAAGGGAACTCAAGTTTGTTTATCATTACTTCTGACTTTGTTAGCAGATGTTTTCTGAGTACCGTGGTAGCTTGTTTAATTTGTCTCCGTGTAATGTGAAGCAGGTAAACTTTGATTAATAAACTGACAAGTACATTCTTTAATTTATTTTAGAAGTTTCCATCTATGTCTGTTATAGCACATGTGCCAAATCCCAAAAGGAGCAAAATAACTGTTTGTGTTTGATTTTTACTGTTATTTCTAAGTCTAAGGCCAGATGAAAACGTGCTTGTTGGTAACACAGCCTTCACCTTTAATGGACACAACCACCAGCAAACTTCTGCCATGTGTGAAAACTGCACGTTACGCTTCCCACTGGGCTATTCTGTGTTAATTTATGAACAAGAATTCACCTTAGTTTACAGGTTGTTTATTTTTCTATTAATTCCATTGGAAATACCCTCTATTTTCGGGCTTAGTGTGCGCCCACCCTCACTAATCGTGGTGGATGACTGTATGCCCTCAGTCATGCATGTGTAATTTATACTTGATGTTGTCAGTAAACAGTTTTCTTAGAAAAAATGCTTAAATGCAAGTATAAATGACTGAACTTGAATGCTTAAATATATTTTTTCCTAAGTAAGACATCTACATCTATGTGTGAAATTCAAAATCCTGGCCGTAGCCTTTTTGCTGTGCAGATTGAGTGTGCAGTGCTTTAACTGAATTATCTGAAAATCCTGCAGTGTTCCAAGCAACATTTTAAATTAAATAGATGGTCCACTTCCTGCAAAGTGTTTCAGATTAACATCTTGGGGATAGTTACTAAAACTGCATAGGAAATACATATGCAGCAGTTGGTTCCCATACATAAGATGAACAGCTTCTTTCTTATCTTCCTTTCTGTACTGCATGTTTTCCTTCTTTCTCTCTCTCATTTATCTGCTTCTAATCGGCAAGAAAATTATTTCTGCCTCTGTCTAGCCTGATGTCCTACATTGCAGAGCTGACCCTACCTCAATTTGTAGCATTTATTCACTGANTTTTTTTTTTTTTTTTTTTAAATCTGCCCTTTCTAACAGCGAAGACTTGGACATCTGCTTCGCATTGCGGTGTAAAGTGTGAAGCATCAGGTTTTTGTAGCTGTCCCACTATTAAGTGAAGGCTGCCCTCCTCACCCTGGCCCGTGTCAAGGCCACTTCCCTGGGCTCTGCACACCTGGTTTGGGCACTGCTCTTTGTTGGTTGGGGTCATGGAAATGAGAGGTTTAAAACTGGAAGGATTGAGGGGAAAGCCAGCATTGGCTTCACAGACACCGGGCTGCCAGGGGATTGGGCAGAGCTGCGACCACCTCGTGTTCAGGTGAGATGAAATTGCAGTACCTCAACCCTGCTACCAGTTTGTACTGTCTTCTCTGCTGGATATTTCTTGTCTTCAGAGGGAACCAGGATATTTTCTGAATACCTGGTGTCCCTCTCACTTTTGGTATTTTGGACTCTACAGTTCACAGTTCTTCGTATCTGTTATAAACAGCCTGTTTGTTGTTTCTTGTTCTGCAGCTTAAGAAGCTGCTTTTCAATAATTACTTTGTAATTTTTTTTTAACTAGACTTAATGAATCAGAAATATAATTTACAATAATTCTTGCTTTTTAGTTTGAACATATTGAAATGAGCATTCCATAAGAGAAAATCCCTGTTACCTCACCTGCTAGCAAAAATACATTTTCTTTGTGCTTCCAAAGAATATTGAAGCTCTTTGATACCAAATTGAAATACAAATTGCAGCAAATTAATAGGAGGACCTTTCTGAAAGGACAATCAAATCTAATTCAGTGGACCTTGTCCTGATTTGTGGCTGTTTGGTGCAGTCAGCTGGGAACCAGCACTACTCTTGTGCCTCCTGCCAGCAGCGAGGGCCCAAAAGTCAGGAATTAATTGCTGGGTGACTCTGGTTTCAGGGATTTGGATACCTGAGCTCACAGCCCCGAAACCTGATCACGGGGACATTGACACATGCTGCTGTCTTGCTGCAATAATGGGATCTATGGGCCTGAGCTAATATTTTAACTACAGAGATATCTGCAGGATATGCAGAAGACGATGTGTAGAAAAAAGAAAAACATTCCTGAGTCATCCTTTTTTAGAGCAGAACGAGGCATGAGATAGTAAATACTGGATATTTTACTCTGCCTTTACGTTTCCAAGACGGGGTAACGTTGTAAGCTCTCCTTACAAACCCCAGAGTTAAGGGATTAGCAGAACCACAAGGTTTCCTCTATATTCGCGATCCAAGAAGCAGATTAAAAAAAAGGATATACCATTTGATCAGCAGCTTCCTGCATATGGAAATCCTGGGTCACCTTGCTGTTCCTTGATGTCTAAAGCCTGCTCTTAGGTTTCCGCGAGGAAAACGTGTGTTTTGCTACAGTTTTGAAGACAAAGACAGTGGAACTGAGCAGTGCTGGGATATGCCAAGAAGTCGAGAACCAAGCCCACACAGGTCACCAGGGAGGGTCACCACAGCCCAGTCAGGTGGTGGCTGCTGAGATAGTTTTGTTTGCAGCGTTTTCACACGTATTTATTCAATAAGGCTTTTGTTTTACTGAAACTGAGAAACACTATACAGCAATATCCTGATTTTGAAGTGACAGTGCCAAGGGGACTTCAGTAAAGGATTTGAAGGCAATTGAATCTGAAAAGTAAAGCTTTGTGATTGCTTAGCTATTTTTTGAAGCCGTGCTTACATTTAAGATTTATGTACAGAAACAGACTATATCAATAGTAGTGAAGTGGTTTCAGGCCAAGCCTTTTTCAAAGAAACTTATGAACAGAAGGTCATTTCAGAGTTCTTTCTTCTCTTGCAAAGAGACAAACACAAATCCCACCTCGCTGTATTTGTATAATATATAATACATTATCGTGCTGCTGCATTTAGTAAGTGCCTGTACTTCCACAAAAATATCTAGAGCTTTATTCTCGATTACAGGGCACTGCCAACTGCAAGTAAAAGCAATTGTTATCCTCAGAGTTTCAGTGACCTATTAGGAAGATATAAATTGTGACAAGATTTTTTTTTTCCTCTCTGTAAACTTCTGAAGCCTCATCTTACACCGCCTAAACCCCATCTTAAAAATACATAATACAGAGACTTTCTGAATCCTCTGATGATACTACAATATTGAATCATCTTTGTATAATTATGCTGGTGAATATAAAGTATCATTGTTTTCAGTATCTTTCGTGAAAGCTGTTTTGACCTTCAGATTAAAGGATCCATATGGATTTCCAAATGCAAAAGTTGGAGCTCCTGTTTTAAAAACTAGAGCTCCGGTTCGGCACGCAGACATCAGATGTGCTTCCACTTGAAAAAACGCAATTGTAGCAGCCTATATCCCGTCTGAATTTTTCTCCTGGGTAAACTCTTATAAATGAGTGCATCGTGCATAATGAGGATTGGAGGTTAGCGGCTTCCAGTGAATTCCTTTTCAAAGTGCAAGAAAGAAGCAGAGCAGCAAGGAGGAGAAATCCATTGGTATTTGAGCTCTGTAGGATGAAGAGGTTTGCTGCTGGGGGAAGATCAAGAGGAGGCAGTAGGAATATTTTGGGCACTTCTGAAGGAGAGATGGAGACCATCTGGTAGAGAGGATGCTTAAAGGAAGAATGCCAGGACAGAGATAAAAGTAAAGGGAAAGGAAATAGTGACTGAGTAACATCAAAGAGCGAGGCTGACTATAGAGCAGAAATGAAGAAGTAGCAGTGACCCAACGTAGGCAAATCACCATACAAATGGTGACACTGGGCGATGGATCCATAGGACTCTGTGAAGGCTCGGGGGAAAAGCTCAGTGCTTTAATTTCAGGAAAGTCTCCAGGAAAGTGGTGTTGACATCCTTGGAAGGCTTATAATTTAAAACTGATGCAGTAAGCAGGGTTCCTGCTGTTTCAGAAATACTGTCCTGGAGTCTAATCCAGATACTGTCACTGTAGCAGAGTTTCAAATGGAGAGACGCCAGGAAGAATGTTTCTCCCCTCTTCAGCATCAGCATCTTTTCATTTGAATGATTTGAAGGGTATTAGAAGTTTCCGTTGAATTCCCTCCTAAGGCTCATGTCCTGAAGCCATGGTTGGTGTGTGGTCCTTCCCTGTGTCGAGCTGGAGCTGATCTCATGTGAAAAAGGGAGATGCTGGTTTTGCTTTGCTTCTGCTGAAGCAGAATAGCTGTTGGCCAGCCCTTTTCTCTTGCCAAAGCCTGGAAAACCTTTCTGTCACTGGAATTCCATCCAGAGGGAAACTGTGACAATTCCCATGGTTTCTTTGGGTGAAACAATACAGAGTAAAATAAGTCTGATATTCCCTTGTGTCTTGGTTCTCCTTAGCATTGTTTCTCACCAGCCCTAAAGGCAGGGAGTTGGGGCAGGTGATAAACCTAATTATAAAGGCTGCGCTCTTGTCTCTCTCCTCCTGTCTCTCTCCACCTTCCTTCTTCCCATCTGCCTTTAGGAGGAAACTTTCTGCATCTTAGAGAAACTGTGCTTTTTGAGGCTAAATACCTTTGTGTATTCGAGTTCAAGGCCTGAATTAATCTCTTGGCATTTTTTTCCTTTTTTTTTTTTTGTTAACAAAACTTGTGTGCTGCTTTTTACTGAAGTCAGTCCAAGGAAAGAAAAAGAAGAAAGTACTTCCACAGAGTGATTAATCCCATCTTAAAACAAGTGTGTAAGACAGGTAGGGTAAGTCTCTCTCTGAAAATGCCAATCTGTCACCACTATCTATAGAAGGAGCCTTCACGAGTAGCTTGGAGTAGGTGTTTGACTTTTACACAGTTAAATTTAGACGAGATGATTGCCACTTTATAAGTCAAAGTGTTTGTTTATCAATGATTAACCATAATAGATTGAGAAGTTATGAGAGATAACAAAAGTAAAAATATAATGCTATTGATGGAGATATCACATCATAAGAAATAGCAGCGACAAATGCAGATGGTTAACATTTACATCCCCATTGTTTTTATTTTACTGTTAAACCTTCCCAGATTTTAGATCTCGTTTGATCTGAAGAAGGAAAAATTTGCTTCTGTTTCGGTGTAAGCAAAAACTGCTGAAATACCAGTAGGATAAAGAAGTGATTTGTCCTGGAAATGTCAATTCTTATGTGTTGGGTCATTAATCCATAAAACAAATTTGCAGGCATTTATAAGTTTCCTTTAGTGTTGTTGGTGTCTCACTTGTCATGCTTCTGACTGGGCTCTAAATGAAGATTGTACTCAGAAGATCCTGCAAGGCGTGTGCTGGCAGGACTCAGTTTTGTGTGTCTTGACCCAATGTATACAGTCAGTTACACTGAAATAAACACTCTTGTCATTTAGGAGAATTAATCCTATTTCAGGCTGTTACCCAAGGGCTCTGGTGCATGTGATGCTTTCACCAGTCATTACCATATTGCAGAAATAAATAGATAAAATTTATTTTTCCTATACAAAAATTAATTCTTGACTATAGTATAGTTTGCAAAGTTGATAAAGCTTGCAAAAAAAAAAAAACCCAACACCTCAGTAGTGCTCAGAAGCTTTGGCATATTGGGACGCTAAGGATTTTAAACAAAGTTGGAAAAAAGCATATGGTATATATGGACGGGAAATCCTGTGGTAGTTTTGATTTTACAAAGAAAAAAAGTAACTGCTTAAGTTCATAAATCTGTTGTATGCAGTATTCAAATAGAAATATTCACGATCTTAGCTTTCCTCTTTTTTTTTTTTTTTTTTTAATGTTGCTTTCAAGTACAGATGGGCCCATACCACAAGTTTGGGATCCAGATTTGGATTTGGACCTGACGTTTATCAGAGTTCAGGAAAAGCTGAACCCAGCATCTGAGGTCAGGCTCTGGTGGAATTAACAGCCTGCTGCAAAGATCTGGATTGAGTGGATCTCCTCCACATTTCAAGGCATAGGTGTGGAAAATACAAGGATTTGATTTGACCTATCTCTAAGGTATTTAAATTTTAAAATGAAAGACTTCTAGTGAAGTGGGAGGCTGTGATTATTGTTGTGCCTAAAGGATGAAATTGCATATGGGGATCCGATTGACTGAGTGCTGTTGGAGATTGTAACAAGAGACAGGAACTGCCTAAAATGGTTTCCAGCTTAAATACTTGTCCAAGGTCAGTAAGAATATCTGAGATAAAGTATTGAGATCCCTGATTTATTATCCACTACTTTCACTACAATAGGGTTGCCTCAGTATAATTCTTGACCTGTTCTAGAAGAGGATAAAATACCTTAATAACACCATACACCTAGGTGCAGAAAGAGAGTTAGACTGCAAATGCTCTGAGCTCCTCTTCAGGCTACAAATCCCTCATATTTCCAAGATTAATGGCTTCTAATCCGTTTTTAAATGTTCCATGTGGATAGTGAAGGCGTAACTATCAAAACACTGTAAAATCATAATGTCTGTGTAGCTATAAATTACTGTTTTCAAAATGAGCTGGAGGTCTCCAACTTATTCCTAAGTGCAAATTCTTAGATGGTATAAAATTGCTCCAAAAAATGTCTAGGAGAAAGTTTCCTGGCTTTTGCCACAGGGAAGGCATTTGTGGGTCAGCCTACTAACTCCGTAACGGCGTCTGTCTTGGTGACACTGAAATTGTCCTAAACAGTATAGATTGGATAAATCAAAATCATTTCAGATCAGAGATTGATTGAAAGGCATGAGGCTTTTTGCATATTTCACTGATATATCTTGTGTTTTTCATTTGTCAAGTTCTGAACTACTTTGTATGAGACTGATGATGAATTCAACTCATTCTAAAGTAGCAGTTCCATGACAGATTGTTTTCAAAAAGTGTTATATTGGCTTAGATTATTTTCCTAAGTCAAATTAATGCATGGCATTCTAGAAAACAGGTAAAAGAGAACATCCAACTCATTATTTGAGTTAAATACATATGCAATGATTACTTTTAAAGAAAAAAAGGCATGATTTAAAAGATCATTAGGATAGTCTTTTGTGGGACACAGAAAAAACCTTTACAGATGTTATGGGCTCTTTGGGGTTATGCTTAAATAAAAATTTGGAGAAGTGCCTCATTTGAATTTATACTCCCTTTGTGGTCCATCAAAAAGGATTCATCTCCTATTCAAATGACAAGTCAATATGTTAGTCAGATCAAATACCACTAATAAGATGCTAAAAATGCTTCTGAGGAACAGGGGGATTTCTTTAACAAGCCATAAAGTGCTTTTTAATCCATTTTTGACTTGTTAAGTTCTTTGTGATTCTCACAACTGTTCCATCATGACGCAGTTTCAATCCTTTGTGCAGATGGGAAAAATCAAGGTGTAAATCAAGGGCAGTGCATGGATATCGCCTTTCCTCTCTAGCATTTCCCAAAGCCACCGAGGTCCTCCTTGTACTTTCCTATCTCACGTCTATTTAAGACACTGCTGCTGGTGGGTGTTCTGGGTTGATAAAGCTGTATTTGATGAGATTGCCAAATCACAGAGCCCAAGATTTGCTAAAGATTCAGAACGACATAAAAGAATGAAACTGCGTCTCTTCCCTACAACAGAGGTAGGAGACTTTGAAGAGAAGAGATGCTCCTGGTGTCCTGGGAGAAGGAAAACC
Source organism: Falcunculus frontatus (assembly GCA_013398115.1). Taxonomy (NCBI): domain Eukaryota; kingdom Metazoa; phylum Chordata; class Aves; order Passeriformes; genus Falcunculus; species Falcunculus frontatus. Next base: position 11,606 of record VZRV01009639.1, on the reverse strand, counting down.
TGGCTTCTCAGCTTTGCAATCAGTGCTCTCTCCTCTGCTCTGCAGAGCCATTTGCTGAGTTATCCGTCTGTGGAAAGTGGCCTAATATTGCAGTTTTGCTGCAGACACAGCTGCATGGGGCCCAGGGACGTAGGAGTTCTCCAGATATATCTCTCTATCAGTGGAAAGAAATGCTGAATAGATGCAGATATTATGAAAAGGCTGATGAGGGGGTGCTTTTTTTGCATATCTTCCTGGTCACATCAGCAGAGCAGAATTCTCCTGTGTCTTAGCTCTGAGTTCAAAGAATGATCCTTAGCATTTATCTGATACCCAGGATGTATTTCCCAATCTGCTGATGGCAGTGGCAAAACCCTTCAGGCTGTTTAGCTTCGGTTGAAGTTTCACACCCCTCACTTAATTTTTTTTCCTTTAGCTAAACGTATTTAAGTTTTGGGATGTGAACTACAATTAGAAATTAAATATCTACTTAAAAAAAAAAAAAAAAAAGAAAAAAAGTAAAAGTGTTTTTCGTTAGTGTTGTTTTCCTTCCTGACTTTGCTCGTCTCTGAAGAGACCAGAATAAGTCAAAATTCACTACCAAATCTTTTCAGATAACCCTGAAAACGGCTTATGAAATTCCCCTCATGACTTTTTTATTTGCTGAAAGCACAATGGGTCTGACCATCCCCATAATTTCTGTTTGAATTTGTAGCTGACGACACAGAGTGTTGTGACACGTTTATCTCTAGATTTTGTGTGGAACTTGGGGCACCAGCCCACAACATACTTTATTCCATAAAAGTAAATTAGTTCATTCATTAAAATAAGTTTAACAGGATTAGGCCCGTGAATACCAACCATTTGGGACAGAGAAAATAAATAACAACGTTTAATAAATACACAGTGCACTAAGATTGTATTTATTAGCCTTTTGACGTTTTTATCTGGCTCCTATAAAGAAGTCTTTGGAGCTGGGACAAACTGGTGCAGGTAAATTTCCTACATTGTGAAAGGATCTGGTGTTCAGTTTATGGGAAGCAGGCCTGAGCAGATGTGAAAAGTTCAAATAAAGGAAGGCCAGATAAAACGCACTTTTGTGGCTGGAAAATCAAAACAGATGTTATTATTCAACCACAAAAAAATCTATTTGCACTTAAGTAGCATTAGGTGTCTGACTAGTTACATTTTTTTTTTTTTTAGTGAAAACAACAAAATGATTATAAAATTATATAGGCTGATAAAGTGCTTTAAAATGTTACCAATGGACTGAATAGTTAGCTAATAGAAAAAAACAAAGCAGATCTTACAAGACCAATAGAAATATGAGTAAATCTGTTTTTTAAGGGAAAATCAAGAAAGATACAGACACTAGAGGAGCAACAAAACTGAATGGACTCTCCTCTCTGAACCCCTGATGCTTATCGGAGAAATGGTGATTTAAGATAGGTGGATTTTACCCTGCCCATAATCTTTTCTGGAGACCTGCCCATATGGAAAGGTTGATGCTGGCAGAGGATGACAGGTGCTGGAGATCCTCAGGAGCCCTTGACAACAAGAAAACACTTGCAGGGTATGAATGCTGCCAAATAGTCTTGCAAATTATTTCTGATTGAAAGAAAATTCAGTTCGGTTTCAGAAATTGACGTATAGTCAAAGAAACACCTAAAATAAATGGAATAGGACAGGAGAACAAAAATGGTTATTTCTTTTCTGTGGAAACCTGCTCATGTGGACAATGGAAATAATCTTTTTCGGGGAAAGCTGATCTGATTGATTTTTAAAAACTTTGTTGGCCTGATGTGTTTCTGCTTTTGATAAAGAACTTTTCTGCTGTTGATTGCTGGGAGTAAGAAGCAAGTTGAGAGTAGGTCCTCTTGGTTTGCTGGAGTTGGTAAAACTTGTCAGTAAACTGGGGCCTTGCTGGCTGTTTCTTCCTTCTTCAATGGGAAATGGAGTCTAAGACATTTTTATCTCAAGAATGACAAAAGAGAGGACAGGGCTGCAGGTCCTTTTTGTCACAGTTGTTGGAGTTGCTGCAGGAGCACTGAGGGTTTGAGTGGTTGGGAGGATGTCGTGTAACAACAGTACCTTTTCCTGTTTGCACTGTTATTCAATATTTGATCGTAGCTCTTCTTCTTCCCTGTGTCCAGCACCACCAGCTCTGATCCCCATTAACCTCCCATCTTACATCCAGGCCACCCTTTCAATTCTGCTTTTTTCCCCAAGGTGAAACTGCCCTGCACTGGGAGATGGAGAATTGAGATGTCTGGGATACGAGGTCCCTCCCCAATCCTCTTGTTTTCCTGCTGCATTTCTGGGAAAACTCAGGCAGATCTGCTCAGAAGAACGGGACTTTCAATGCAGAGATGAGTGGTATAACCAAAGGATGGGTATCCCACCTCATATTTATAATTAGGAGCTTTGCTCAGTGAACCTGTAGCTCATTTATTCTCTGCCTGCATGTCCCTGGAACCCATTTTTGCTGTACAGTCTCCTGTCTCACATTAAGATTATGGGGAGTTACCTCTTAGTTTAATCTAAAGATTATTGCAGCTAATTTGGGCTTTTCCCTGGTCTTAGGGCTCTGTGGTTAGTAGTCATCGGTGATAGTTCCTCTCAATATCTGGGATTTCAGAAAAAAACCATTATAGGTCCTCAATCACACAGGTCTTCTCTACTTTTCCCTTATTTAAAAATGCAATGATGCCAGAGGCCACACCTTTTGGAGAGGTGAGTGCTCAGCCACGACTCACACATTTATGAACCTGTTGTTCTTGGGAAGAGTTCAAAACTGAAAAAAAAAACCACGCAAAAGTGAAAAAACCCCACTCAAAACATGATTAAATATTAATTCTAAAGGTGAATGCCTGGTTGGCTTTCAGGCAATGTCAGGCTCCTAAAGTCGAAAATCAAAAGGTTTTTAAAGATCTGAAATTCCTATTAAAATCTGTGGTTTAGCAGCCTAAATCCAATTGAAATGCAGTGTAATTAAGACTTCCAAGACACTTGGGGTTTGTTTCTAAGAAATGGTGACCTGTAGGCAACTTGCAGCATTTTCAAGGGACTATGTGATTTTAAAACTACGAATACTGGTCATTTCTGTCAGGGACCTTAGAAAACCTCTGTAAAAATGCATATTCCCCAAGAAAAATTTTTTTTTGTGGCATCAAGACCCAGTTAATACAGCTTCTCACTTGAGCAGGTCCTTGACATTCTCAAGGAGATTGTTACTGAGATATTCCTGTGAAGGTGGGAAAAATACGATGCTAGAAAAGGTGAAGGGACCATTTGTCTTTTCCTTCTTTCCTAATGTAGATGCTAAATATCCCACTGATGCAAAAGGGCCGGAGAGAGCAAAATGTGTAAATAATTTAATAAGGAAAAGAATTGTAAGACAGAAATTCACCAGAGGAAGGACAATAGAGTACAAAACGCCATAAAAGATAATAGGCTTAGATGAATTGGCATGTGTTAGTGATTATGCAATCATTCATTTCCCACAGATTTCTTTTTATAGGAAACCTTGGAAAATCCCTGAAGAACTGACCGAGTCATTTAACCACAACAGGTTTCTTTTCAACATGGCTGGGAGTGGGCGAGAAATATTTTCACATATTTATGCACTGTTGGCTCGTTTGGAAGTGCTGGAAGTAGTGGCGCAGAAGACGACGGAGGACGGTGACTCAGCCCCACACCGAGTGGGTCCTTCTGCCACCCTCCATGTGGGACCAGGCAGCACAGATCCAAGTGGGAACACACCCATGTGATCAGGACCTTTGAGGTTTGCTCCATGACTGATGCGACAGGCACTAGGGAGGCTGAGGAGAGGGATGTCTGCTCCAGAGAGCGTTCCCAGATCCGGGCTGGATGTGAATCCCTCTGGCTCGCAGGGAGCAGCTGAACTCTCCTCGGTCACTGGCAGTAGTCATTTACTTCCTTGCTGTCATAGGCTGTTTAAATACTTGTACTTCTGACAGCAATTTTCCTTCACCACTGTGCTAAGGAAAACAAGGCCTTGAGCTGCACTTCTGAATTTCTTAAAGATTTTTTTTTTCCTCCTTACTATTTTTTTTTTTTCTTTTCAAACAGGCTGTTTTCCTTGCATTCCTCAGAGCAGCTTCTCACAGCCTCAAAACGTCCCTGCTGCTTTGAGATGTGTCACTGGAGGAGTCACCCTTCACCCGGCTGCCTCGCTCCAGGGAGGCCTGGACTAATCCCAGCACCCTCATGTGTGTAACATCTCTCCCAGATTCTTCTTCTGCTAAAGCTTCTTGGTGTTGGACTCGATGAACCTTGTGGGTCCTTTCCAACCTGGGATACTCCATGACTCCATGATTTGCTCTGCCCAGACCTGTGGAACAAACATGGCCAAGCCACAATGGTGAAGGGAGGAAATGAGCAGGTTTATAGACCTTCACGGAGCTTTTTCGCCCCAAAATACGACACCTGGATCAGGGTAGGTAAAATGGGTTTAATCACACCCATCTCATAAGAACCTTCAAGAATAAATTTGCTGGCATCACTCAAATGATCTTTGGGTGCAAGGTGTTATTCTTGTCTCCTCATAAGTAGCAGTATGAAAGGGTGAAAGACCTTGAACTCCAAGTCGCTTTAAAAGACTGAAAAGTAAAATAATTTGGAGGATCTGGATCTCACTCATGTTTCAGCTTTCAAATCCAGACTTCTGATGTCTGAGAGATGTCATAAATCAAAACCATTCACCAGGTTACAGACATTTCTGAATATGAAATAGTTTATTATTTAAAAAAAAAACAAAACAAAAGAAGGCTGCCCACTAAATCCTGCAAGTGATTAAAAATGGTCGTTAAGAGCATTTACAAATATTTATCTTAGCTTAAGTTAGATGGGCACAATTTTGACTAAGCCACGATTTTTTTTTCCTATTAGCTACATTACTAAGTCAACCATGTATAGTAATATTTTCATTTTTAAGATGCACTGTCTCTCTTTTCAGTTTCAGCTCTCTCCTATTAGAGTTTGACCTGCAGTACTTGGACAGAAAACATAAAACAGGGTGAAGGGCTGTACTAGAAAAAGAGTTTGATGAAGCCCTTCTCAAAACACCAACACCCTCACCAAATCCTTCTCCTTCCTTCGAAATATCAACAGACAGCATCAAAACCTGCTTTTAATCCTCTGCAGCGGGGAGACAGGCCACCTGATGGTGGAGCTCACCTGATGGCTCCAGGTCGTCAGCAATGGTCCAGAGAAGAGAGCTGTGCCTGAGTTTGTTTCCCCCATCGTATCTGAGCTGATCACGGTTGCATGAAATACGAAAAGCAGTCAGCTCCAGTTGGCTCAGGGCAGACCTTCTAAAAGGGAAAATTTCTTGACAGTCACACAATAAATTTTAAAAAGTTGTCATCAGTGAAAGCTGTGCATGATGGTTCTCACCTACGTTTGATCAAAAATGGCTCATGATTTCAGGTTCCTTTGAATTGGTCACTAAAAAGGGTGCTGCTACTTCTGTTCCTATTTGAGTTTTCTTGGAATCATAGAATTCTTTGAGTTGGAAGGGACCTTAAAGTTCATCATATTCCACCCTCCCTGCCAGGGACACCTTCCACTATCCCAGGGTGCTCCAAGCCCTGTCCAGCCCGGCCTTGGACACTTCCAGGGATCCAGGGGCAGCCACGGCTTCTCTGGGCACCCTCTGCCAGGGCCTCCCCACCCTCACAGGGAGGAATTTCCTCCTAAAATCTCATCTAAATCTTCTCTTCTTCAGCTTAAAGCCATTTCCCCTTGTCCCAAGTCCCTCTCCAGCTCTCCTGGAGCCCCTTTAGGCGTTTGAAGGGGGCTCTAAGGTTCTTCCCAAAATCTTCACTTCTCCAGGCTGAACATCCCCAACTATCACAATCAGTTGCCACCCTTCAATCTTTCCCTGGTTTTCACCTGTGATTCCAGTCTCTGTGTGTGCCCTCACTGGCCAGGATGCCAAGTTTTAAAGTGTTTTGCAAATATTTCTGCAATACTTCTGCAGTTAGAAAATACAAATGAAAGGTAGACTCCAAGCTGCCCATCATGTTTCCTTCCACAGGGCATGGACAGCAGCCGGAGTTCCTCTTGCAGCAGTGCACTGAACCAATCAATGTCTGTGATTTTAAAGCACTGTTAATCTAAAGCAACGAGTTCTGAATAATGTTTATTAACTATATTTTAATGACTTGTCAGTTTTCTAAAACACATGCTGAAGTATTTTAGAAATCACTTAGTAAATGCGGTTTTAATTCTGTTCCCATATTCATGGGCTGCTACTTACTTTAAAAAAAAAAAGAGATTAGAAGGTTCAGATTTAGAGCAGCAAATTGCTCTGCTAATCTGCAGGTATTTCTCTTCTTGATATGGCCACTAATGTCTAATCTTAGCAACACAGGCCCAATCATTGTGCTTTTTCATTAGAGCTGCAATGAACTGTGTGCCAGGGACTTGAACTCTGGTGACAAGCTGCTCCGAGCCTGCGAGCTTTCACAGGAAAATGTTCTCTACGAGTCTAAAATGATCCTGTTAAGTTTGTGCAAAAGATGGGGAGTTCACCATATGAGCTCTGGTAGGAATAGTGTGCCTGTGAACATCTGGGCAGCGTGGGATTAGGGCTGGCCGTGGAAAAGAGTCTGTGCCATGAAAAATTTTCAAGCCTTTTAATTTGTTTCCATTTCTCAGGAGAAAGAAATAAAAACTTGGGAATTTTTTTTCTTTTCCCCTGCAGAATGTCGTGGAGTAAGGCACAGGAGCACATCTTTCCTTCTGGATGCTGTCGGCAGTGTTGAGAATGTCTTCAGAGTTGGGATTTGGACCTGGACCTCCCGCCATCCCTGGGCGCTTAACCATCAGGCTATGGGTGAGTCTGGATTGGTTTCCTCTGTCCTTCCTCTGGCTATCCAAACCCCTCATCCCAGATTTAAAATCCTAGCAATTACATTTATTGAGAAACAGCTACATCTCTGTGAAAATTTCAATGCTATTACAATTTTTTGATCACTGGAATTTTGGTGAACTCTTTTTGCTGGAGGTTTTAATGGTTGTGACTGGTCTGTGACCTCGGTGTTATGACGTGCCCTTGTGTGATTTACTTGTCCCTCTTCTTGGAGCATGGAACAGACTGATTTTGGCACAGAGCTCAGTAATGAGAGATGGTCCTTGGCATTTATTTCCTTATGAGTTGGGATGTTGCTCTTGAAAGGCAGTTATTTGTAAATCCTCACCTAGAGGTGAGAAGTACCTCCGGGGAGTTATTTCCCAGGTGCTGCTGAGCTTGGAAGTCCTGATAACTGCCTGGTTTTCAGCTTTTCCTGCTACTTGAGCTTTACCTTCCTATATTCCTGCATTGTTTCCAAGTATTTCTGTGTTTCTGCAGCCAGGTGACCATGCAGACTGCTCCCAACATGCTCAGAGTTTATCTACTTCTACGTAGAACAATTTTCTCTATCTCTGTGGTTTTCCTCTGTCTCTGTAGTCTCCTAATTCTTTTTTCATATTCTTTCATCTTACTCATTCCAAATATGTACTAGTTTCGTCCTCCCCTAGAAACATATTTCTCAGTTCTTTTGCTCCTCATACATGGGGATTAAAGTTATCCTTTGAAACCAGTGGTCATTTGACCATGGACTTAAGAGACAGTGAAGCTCTTAAGGATCAAAATGGTGAATACAGCATAAAATCAGCCTTGATTTAATATTGTGAACTTTGTAAGTCCAAACTTCTGCTTTCTGTTTTTCTGCTTGGACCTATGGCCCACTGTGTAAAGAATTCAGGGTGTATTGAAAGAAATCACCATCACTTTCCAGAGTAGAATTCAAAGGAAAGCTCACTTTTCCCATTGCTTTTTATCTTTTTGCTATTCCTAGTGCTTACTCGTTTTTTTTTTTCCCATGCTGCTGTTCTAATTTTTTTTCCCACTTTTAATTTCTCTATTAACTTTAATTAGGCTCATGAGCTTGATCACCAGGTGGGTTTTCCCCAAGCTTCCACAGCAATGCTTTCCATCAGCAGCAGGCTTGCAAGGGAATTTTGTGAAGCTGCAGATAGGAGATAGGAGCCTAATGTGATCGGATCCTGTGTGCTTCATTGCTAAGTGTTTTTTATATCTGGTGAATTTGCCAGGAAGAGTTATATATTTTATTATTTTTAAGCAGGCAGGCTCAAGAGCCCCTGATCAGTGGGGTACCAGAGTGTGAGTGAGAGAACAGTGATGTGGTGTTAGCCAGGGGAATGATTCATACCTCTGAAGTTAACCAAATGCTCGTGTATCTCGGGGAAGTGGCTCTGCGTCTTCCAACTGCCTTTTTCTGGGGAAAAATGCAGTGTAGGGGATAAAAAAGGAGAAAAAAATTATATTAAAAAAATCCCTGGATTCATTTCTGGAGAATCTCAGCAGATGTGAAGTTCAGCACTAGGAAGGAAGATTGGCACACATCTTTTGGGAATTTTGTGCATGGTTTTCCTGGGCAGGTTCTTAGAGTGTAAGCTTTTACTGTCTCAAATGCTAAGTAGCATAAAATACGAGCTATTGGGGTAAATTGCAGTTTTTGTAGCCTTTGCTTGGCGTATTTGCATATTCATAATCTGCCTTGGGTTTTCTTGTTTTTATTCTTATTCTTTTAAAACTACATTCACCTGGAGAAGGGCTTAGTTCTGAGTGCACAAAATAAGCATTTTCTCTGCAGTTGACTTTAATCCTACCAAAAGAATTAACACTCAGAGCAGAAAACCTTCTTTGGGTCCTACAGGGCATTAGAACATCTCAGGTACTGGCTGCTGGTTTAATAAAAGGATAGGATTTCCATTTACTTCAGGCAGGCTTAATGTATTGTTCTTGTAGTGAGACAGTCAGAATGAGTCAGGAGCCAAAGAATACACTTTATAGACACAAATAATCGTAAATTCAGAATGTCACCTTTAGGCAGAGGCATTTTTATTATTGTTAGTGGAGCTGCTGAGTAGGTTTGATGTTTTATTCTCTTGAGTACTAAATGTTCCAGAGTACCACAGCCCTATCTTTATCAGGCTCACAAGGAGGGAGCACAGCCAAACTTGCTTCCTATACTTCTCTATGATTGATAGCAGATGGCATGCTTTAAAATAAACCTATCCATTAGCAGTCCTCAGTGTTTTTACTCAAGGCATTTACAACTGTCTCAACCAGAAAACACATTCGCTCCACAAGCTCGTTTCAGTCTGCAACAGCTGTACAGGTGCAAATCTTTCATTAACTCTTAAACCGTGGTGAAATAAACGCTGCACTGTATTTTATTTTTAGTGGAGGAGGTTGTTCTTCATAGGCAGAGTGGATTCTGTTCTGCCTTTGCGTGTGGCAGAGGTTCATGTTAATAAACTGATATTGAAATACGGGAGGTTTAATTTAATTTTTTTCTTATAATTTTTTTTTTCCTTACTCCTCTGTAAATTTTTAGGGTGTTATATTGCCAAGAGATAAACGTGGCTGTCTGTAGGTACGTAGAAAAAAAACTGGTGATGTAGCAATACTGAAGGAATTGTAACTCAGGGCTGGGATTCCTGTGAAACAGCAGCCACCTCCTTCCCTGTCCCTGTAGCATCACCTGGAGGGGCAGCTCTGGCTGTAACCCGATGGAGGAGAGGCTGCAGGTGTCCCCCACCTATGCCTCATACTGGGGTTATTTTTCTCTATTCTGGTTTATTGGAGAGATGCAGAGAGACACACACTCACATGCCCACACACACACACATTTTCAACCTGATTCTGAGCTCATTGCTGGCAGGGTACTCCATAAATAAATTGCTAAAACCTGTCCCTCTATTCCAGTTATTTTGCCTGGATTCCTATGCAGTGCTCATAAAGGCTATTAAAATTTATCCAGTGGTCCTTCCAACACAATGAACTCCCAAGCACCTCCCCAAACATTAGTACACTACCAGCAAGAGCTTAAAATATTAGCAGCAAATCTTTAATATTAGCATTTAGCATTAATATTAGACAAGATCTTAAAATATTAGAGCCAGATAAAAGAGTATTAACAGGGGTATAGGAGTCATTAAGCAGAATAACCATCACTGACTAAATGGATGCTGAAACTTTAACATGCAAACCAGTGCAGATGATAAGAACTTCACAGAGACGAGAGGATCCTTTCATTTAAAAGGAACTTGGAGAGAGGAAGTTTAGGGATTTGAAAGCTGGTAAATAAAACAACACAGCGGGAGAAGTTATATAGAACGTGCTGTCTTGTTAGTGGTGATCGTGTCCTATGTTATTTTTCTTAAGCTGAAAAGATAAAACAAGAAGACAGGCAATATTCTGTCACAAATAAATGGAAATTGGGGCATTTTTTGTATAAATCCAAAGTAGCAGGAGAAAAATACAAATGTGCTCTCAGCACTGTAAGTCTATGTAGGGTAAAGGAGGTGCTAAAATGATTTAGCATGATGGACTGCAGCTACCATGTTCTTTTTATGGCACAACGAACAAAATCCAGAGAATTTGAACTTGATACCTTCTAGCTGGGGGAGTTATGCCAGCATGGTGAGCAGACCTGCCGTGGGATAGCCCCTGAGCAGGACTGAGCTCTGGGGTGGCAGCGGGGACCAGCCCCTGGTACAGCTCTGCCCTGTAAGCACCTGGAGGATTTGGTGCTAAATGAAACAGGAGGGAAAAAAACAAGGCCAGCTGTAGACATAAGAAGTTTAAGAGCATCAGTACTTGCTTCCAGCTAATCTCTCTTGATGACTCCTGTAAGCAGCCACGGCTGGTCGTTCCTGTTAATTATTCAAAGCCCCACGCCAGTTTTGCAGCTGAGTGGTGTAAGAGGATGTGCAGTGTCCCCATTTCTCAGCCTGACCAGGGGAAAGGCATGAGACACCACTGAGTGACATCCTGTTTTCCACACGGGAAAGGTGAGACCGGGAGAGGCTGCAGCTGACTCCATTCCACAGCCAAATCGTCACCATAAAACCTCACCTCTTCCTGGATGGTCTGATGAGCTGGATGCAAGGCAGGACTCATCAAGGATCCTAAAACTATGAGTGTGATGGCTTTTTCTGAAGGTTCTGGACTGCATTCTTGCATGTAGATTAATAATCCAAAAGACACATGATTGCATTCATTAGTGCTCCATCACAGGAGGAAACAGGAGTAAGAGCAGGCAGCCCAGGATCTACATGGTGTCCATCATATCCTCAGGCTGCCAGACACCAAAGGGTCAAGACTGTTCATATTTTCCCCTTTAAGAAAAATGGGGACAAATTTTTAGCAGGACTTGTTGTGATAGGACAAGGGATAAACTGAAATAGAGTTGGATTAGTATGGAAATAAGGAAAAAAGTTTTTTTAATAAAGGAGGTAAAACAGTGAAGAAGGTTGTCCTGAGAAGTGGCGGCTGCCCTGTTCCTGGTCAGGTTGGATGGGGCTCTGAGCAATATGGTCTAGTTGATGATGTCCCTGTTTGTTGGATGGGGTTTGGACTAGATGGCTTTTAAAGGTCCCTATCAGAAGATATAGAAAACTTTTCCCAGAAAACAATCTACTCCAAAAGGATGTGTTCTAGAGACAACCCTTGAGACAGTGTTGGTATGTGGGATGGGCGTCTGTTGATGCCCAGCCTATATGGATATATTTATATATATATATAT
>VZRV01009638.1:952681-1031016 GCA_013398115.1 Falcunculus frontatus | reverse complement strand
ATAGGAATTTTGATCTAACAGTTTCTGCATATTAACCAAGGCTGGATATTGACTTACTTGGAAATCATCTTATTTATTGCCCTAACTTGAAACAGTTTTTGGATCACAAATAAAGAGAAAAATCAATCTAGAAATCCTTTGCTACATGAAGGCCAGCAGGACTTGTGGAAGCTTAGTAAAAATTAGGACTATCAACATCAGCAGTTAATAATGGCATGGAAGATGTTCTTACTTTTTTAGTGCAAAGTTTACACAGAATATGGAGAATTAAACTTTTTTTTTTTATACATGGACAACTTCATCAAGTTATGTGTCTTTTTATCCTATATTTTCATACTGCTTTGCACTCTGTTAAAAATACCCTTTATTCTCACATTATTGCCCAAATTCTGGCTCTTACAACTTTATCCAAAAAATGCGCACGAGGGATAGGACAAGTAAAAATATAAAGCCGATTAGTGGTGGTGTTAAGCCAATGTTTCATCTCTGTGAGAAGGAGTTACCTCTGATGAGTGTTTTCCCAACGGAGAGGGTGACAGACCATTAACATTCCCCACGGCTCGCACATGGTGCGCGATGCATCAGCCCTACACAGATTTTCTGCCGGCTTTCTGCAAAGAAGTCATTTGTCATCCCTGTATTTTGACAACCAAAACGCTGAGAAGAAATTGAACAGATCAGGAAGAGAAGTGTTAGTCAAACTGAGATAAAACAAAGATTAAAGCGGGATTTTCAGATTACCACTGGGCTGGTTTTGTTTGTTTGGGGAGTGCTTGGACTTAATCTTTAATAAAACAACCATTTTAATTAAAATGCACTGTCTTTGTACCAGACTCCAAGCTCTCCAGGACTCACTTCTCAGCATGTGCTCTCTCTACTAAGTAATGTTTTCACTCTTTTCTGTTTGCTTTTTCCTTCTGTTCCATATACCACCTATTCTTGCTCTACGTGGTGACCCGATACAATAGGAAAAAATGGCAAATATCTTCCCAGTCCTTGAGACAAAAAAAGCTGGTAAGTCTACTGATTTGGGCATGCTGGGAGATAAAGGTCTGAATGCCCAAATCAGGCTGAACATGGAATGAAACCAGATCTCCCATAAATTCTACATATACCAGAATTAGCTTAAAATGTGGGGGAGAAGGAGGCCAAGCCACAATGCCAGAATTTTTGGGGCTCCCAGTGCTACAGTATTAAGCACACCCTCAGCCTCTCACATGGCTCATGGCACATAACACAACTGTAATCACTTGAGGATATTTTGGGTTCAAAAGCAGATGGGGCAGGGAAAACCAGTTATTTCCACCATTAACAGACCAGAGAGAAGCTGTCAAGTTTTTTTTTCAGTTCTTGTCTAGGCTTTAGTATTTCACATATTAATTTTCCTCAGTTCTTCAAAATTATTTAAGTTTCAGGCACATCCATCATCCAAATTCTAATTCAAATTACAGAGAATCAGTCTGTTACCTGTGTTTGAATTCACATGGTTTTTGTTAAAACTACCTGCCTGCAGAATCCCTACCAGGATTGGTATTTGTACTGTGCAAGGGGGAGAGTTTTCTTCATTTCACATTCTTCAAATCTTGCTTTCCAAATAATGCTTTATATCATTGCCTTTCCTGCAGATCTTCATCTGGATATTGTTATCATTGTTGGTACTTCCCAGCTTCAAATATCTTTTTGTACACATAACTCCTAGAGCCAAATCAGTCAGTAAATTTCTTGGTAATTTAACATGCTGAAAACAATCCTGTGCTGCTTTAAGCACATTCTGTTGTTGTTTTAGTAATCAATAAATAAACAATTTTCTTCAGACAAAACACTTCAAGTAGTCTTTTCTGCAAAGAAATACTTCTATCAAACACATTTCCTGCTGTTCTTGTTTCGTTTAAACAGAATTTAACTTTTTTATCCATCTTTTAGTCTTAATTCAAATATTACATATACTCTGCTATGCCAGCCAGAACCACTGCACCAGTTAATATTAAAACATGTCTTCCTATACTTAATCTCCCTTTTTGCTCTACCTATCTCGCCATCCATACTGTTTCTAATCTCAGAATCAAAATAGTTTAATGGCTGAACTTGCAGTGTGCTAACCCTATCCAGGGCCCCCTGTGAGTCAAAGAATTTCACCAGCATCTTACAAACTTAGATCTCATGCTCAAATGTGGACATTTCTACTGCCCTCAGAAGTAACCACTGACATCTAGGGTTTTCCTTTATATCAGTTTACAGCTTGTATTTTTGTACCCTGTAGAATGCCAGTGGCCAGCAAATCTGGCTCCGAATTCTTCTGTAATTTTGAGGATAAAGTCAACCCTCTTTCCCACCATTCTATTCTGAGATAGACTGAAACTTTCCTGGGCACTAAATAAAGAAAATCTCTGGTTTGAATGATTTCTCTTTTAGTCTTTCTGCATTTCTCTTTCCTTTCTAAAAGGAAACAGACTGGTTCTCTAAACTTATTCTAAGCTCCAGTGCAGCAACAGCATTGCCAGGATAGAAATGCCATCCAAGTCTTTGGCCAAGACTCAGTAAGGTATTTTAATCAATACATAAATATAAACCATAAGTAGGTCCATTTTAAAAATCTTTCTCAATAATGAAAGTGATACTGGTAAAATTATTAAAATTCTTACTCCAGAAGCATTTTTCCCTGTAATATAAGTCTATTAGTATAGACATACCATTGTATTTTTTGTTTAGGAACTCATATGCCTATTGCTACTTCAACAGAAGGTTTTGCAATGAGTTTTACTCTTTTTTAATTTCTCTCTCGTCTTTTTTCTTCCTTCACTGACATTCTTCAACAATATTCAATATGTGATACATTTAAACTGTATTTCATTTAAGAATTTTAAATTACTATATGCCGTTCAGGCAAATTACAAATGATAAACTTCAGGCTTCCTATATTTCATATAGCTCAAGTTTTTTTCCCTGCCAGAGTACAAACCCCTTGACTAGATTTTGTTTGGCTAGTTTCTATTTATGCTCTCTTACTTTTCTCATTCCTTTTCTTTCTTCTATTCCCTTGTCCAATGCAAAAAAAACCCCAAACCCAAATCTACACATTCTTTCTTTGATTTTTGAAAGAGCATTCTTAAAGAGTAAGGTTATTCACTGACTCCTAGCAACACACAGATTCTTAATTTCCTAACAGCCTGTGTTCAATTTATGCAAGTGGATTTTTACTTTTCAGGTAACATTGTTGATTGAGGAGCTGCCACCACCATTTGTTGCAGTCAGCTTTGTAGAAAGTGTCGATATAATCACATTAAGCTAATACAATACAGAATCATAGAATATTCTGACTTGGAAGAGTCATCAAAGTCCGACTCCTGGCCCTGCACAGGACAACACCAAGAATGACATCATGTGCCTGACAGCATTGTCCAAATGCTTTTTCAACTCTGGTGACCACTCCCCTGGGGAGCCTGTTCCAGTGCTGAGCCACCCTCTGGGTGATAAACCTTTTCCTGATATCCAGCCCAAACCTCCCCTGGCACAACTTCATGGAGTTCCCTCAGGCCCTGTCACCAGACAGAAGAGAGCAGTGTCTGCCCCTCCTCTTCCCCTTGTGAGGAAGCTGAAGACTGCAAGAAAAGAACACTCTGTAAATGCGTGTTTGAATTTTCATCTGAAAGTAATTTTCCAGTACCTTGACAAACTATTGCTTCAGAAAATGACATTTATTACATATTTTCTTCTAAAACTATCTTTGCTGGCATTATCTTTAGCATTCATCAGTACTGGAAGCACTTTCTTTTTTACTCTCTGCTTCTTTTTCAACTGCTGTGTTCTGTGTGAACAAGTTTCTTTGTACAAAAAAAAAAAATTGGCGCTAAACATTCTTTCCCATCCCTCATGTTCTAATAATTATACATCCAGAGAATCTCTAAAAAACCAATTTCCATGCTCTATACCTTCTGTGTGAGAGTAAATCTAGGCCATGAGCAAGAACCTTTGTCTTTCTCTTTGCAGTGCTTACTATTTCTTCAAGCTTCCCAGGAGCAAATAAACACAGTAATTCTTTTACTTAAAGCTGAAAATTTCCAAAGAATATTAAAAAGCCTTCTCCATTATGCCTCTAATATTCCCATATGTGAAAAATGAACCACACTGTTTTCATTCTATTATGGATTGGACAGAATAACTTCCCAATATCACTCAGCACAATAGTGTCAGATACAGGTAAATTGTCCCTGGGACCTTGATTAAAAAATCAGAATTTAACCCATGACACCCCAGTGCTTTTCCAGTATCTTGTGATTTCTTCCTGACTTGTTACATTGGTTTCCTAAACTCTCTCAAGCACCAGCAAGAGCAAGAATCATTAGATGTATGCAGCACATGCTTGTGCAGATGAGAGATTCTCCAGCTGCACAAAAAGCTGACCTAATGTGCAGTGTACAATTTGAAAAGGGTTATCAATCTATCAGCACAAACAGTGGAACAAACAAATGTAATTTTTATTTGGAATGTCTCTTCCATTCTAAAAAATTTTGTTCAATATTTGGCTAAAAAGAATCTTCAATAATTTATAATACAGTGGATTCTTTCCTATCCAGCTTGCCCCCTTATGCAGAAATGTCTATTATTTGCCCACTTTCAGAATGTTCATACAATTACAGATACTGCTCAGGAAGAGAATAAACCTGCAAAATTTCAACCTAAAAAGTTTCAGGAAACTGAAAGGCCAAATGTAAAAGTGTAAAAGCTAAAACGTAACAGTAAATATATAATACAATATGATAAAAGCCCCTCTAAGACTCTCAGTTTAGAAATGTGTCATATGGCACCTCAGATTACTTAAGCCTGAACACATTATCAAGGTGATATGCCATATAATTGGAATATAACAAAAAAGTTGACAGTAACTAGTACAGATAATTATGTTATGAGATCATGTAGGAATAAATCTTTCTACTTCTGGAACTTATCACAGTGTTTTTCAGAAGAAAATGAAGCAGAATTATCTTCATTTTGTATTAGACAAAAAGGAAAGACCAAATTCTACCTAATTTGCTAAAAACCAGATAATTCATAACAAAACCAAGAGCATCACTCAAGAATTCCAACACTGGTTTTATATTCACTGTTAAAACCAAATATTTTTCTGCAGCCATTCTACTATTCTAGATTTGGGAAAAAGAGCCTCAAGTGTAGGATAGCCCTGATGAGAAAGGTACTGAAACCAAGAGGAAGTGCTGTCAAGGCCTTTGACATTTTGACAGTGTCTATCCAGTTACAAAGAGATTATCTGTCTTTATATATCATGGGACAATGCCAGCTCACACATTTAAATCTGTTGCTTGTGTCTTTAAGCTTGCCTTCTTTATTTGCTGAAGAAATCAACCTGTGTGCTAAAACACATACAGTGAAGTCAACCCAGGCTTTTCAGAGTAACTTCCAAGAAAAATTAAGCTATTTCATTCATTTGAACATAATGTTAGGTAAAAATATCAGATGTGTGTATATGTATGTATGGAATATGTTTATCTCACTTATCCTACAAGCATGAAAGTCTCAGCCACTGGAATCTACCAGACTGCAAATTCAGAAGGTGACAGTAAGCTGCTATCCTGACATCAGCCTAGAAATCTCACTGAAAACACCACATAATATCACCCTCAGATATCACAGAGTCCTTCTGAATAGGTCTGTAAACAAAAACAAATATACATTTCTACAACCATTGTAAACACCATGCAGTTTCAACTGAAATCTGAACTATAAATATAAAATATATATTATATTTTATATAAAATATAAAAACCTCTCCATAACAGGTTTGTTTTCATTATTCTTCTGCCAAAACATAGTCTCATTGGTCTCCCGAAAAAACATAGATAGAAATTCAGCTACAAAAGAAGTGGTAAGGGGATTTTTTCTCTCTCTAAAAATCACTTGAGAAATCTATGTCTTGATGGGATCAAAACAGGAACTTAAATCATGAAAGTAATCAGGTGAAACTGAATTAGGAGAAATCAGCAATGGCTACATTTTTTCTCAACTCTTTCTTTGTCAGTAGGGCTGCNGTGTCTTTAAGCTTGCCTTCTTTATTTGCTGAAGAAATCAACCTGTGTGCTAAAACACATACAGTGAAGTCAACCCAGGCTTTTCAGAGTAACTTCCAAGAAAAATTAAGCTATTTCATTCATTTGAACATAATGTTAGGTAAAAATATCAGATGTGTGTATATGTATGTATGGAATATGTTTATCTCACTTATCCTACAAGCATGAAAGTCTCAGCCACTGGAATCTACCAGACTGCAAATTCAGAAGGTGACAGTAAGCTGCTATCCTGACATCAGCCTAGAAATCTCACTGAAAACACCACATAATATCACCCTCAGATATCACAGAGTCCTTCTGAATAGGTCTGTAAACAAAAACAAATATACATTTCTACAACCATTGTAAACACCATGCATCAGTTTCAACTGAAATCTGAACTATAAATATAAAATATATATTATATTTTATAAATATATATTTATTATATTTATTATATTTTTAAAAATATATATTATATTTTATATAAAATATAAAAACCTCTCCATAACAGGTTTGTTTTCATTATTCTTCTGCCAAAACATAGTCTCATTGGTCTCCCGAAAAAACATAGATAGAAATTCAGCTACAAAAGAAGTGGTAAGGGGATTTTTTCTCTCTCTAAAAATCACTTGAGAAATCTATGTCTTGATGGGATCAAAACAGGAACTTAATTCACGAATGTAATCAGGTGAAACTGAATTAGGAGAAATCAGCAATGGCTACATTTTTTCTCAACTCTTTCTTTGTCAGTAGGGCTGCGCAACAGAGGCTATGCTGTCAAAATAGCAAAAACTTCAAGAGACAAAAAACTCGACATAGTTCAAGAAAATAAACCAATTCTCTTTGAATTGCTAACAGAGACCCCTCTTCTGACCACCATCTGGCCAGTAAGATTTAAGAATCTTGTATTATAAGGGAAGCAAGACCTTCAGACAAGCAAGCTGCAACAAGTACACTCTAATTTACCAGCTGATTAAAGTTTTCAAGTTCAATTGAAAAAGAGAATGCTTAAGTAAAATCTTACTGTGAATATTCTTCCTTCAGTCTCCGGAGAATAAAACTTTATTCATATAAGAGGAAAGGCTAACATGCAATTTAAAAATGACTTATCAAAACCAAATGGAGACAATGGAAATGTGAATATTCATGAATATTCCTAATGGAATTCACAAAGGGGTTTTATTTAATCAAATGAGATTTGGGCAGTTTTTGAATATGGAAAAGTCAGTACACTAAATTCACATAATTATTTGGTCATGCTCTCTGCTTGGAAGAGGACCAAGATTTTGCTTATTTTAAAGGCTTAGTAATGACATCTCTGTTTACATACTGGGTCAAGAAGAAGGCAGTAAGAGCATGGAAGCATATCATTACTGATTGAAGAGAAACATTCATAGAATCATGAAATGCCTTGGGTTGGAAGGGACCAACCATCTAGTTAGAAACCATCTAGTCCCAGCCCCCCTGCCACGAGCCAGGACACCTTTACTGGACCAGGTTGCTCAAAGCCCCACCCAGCCTGGCCTTGAACACTGCCAAGGATGGGGTATACACAGCTTCTTTGGGTGTGCCAGTGCCTCACCACCCACACAGTAAAGAATTTCTTCCTAAAATCTAATCCAAATCCACCCTCTTTCATTTTAAGGCCATCCATCTCACATTAAATTCAAGATCTGAAGATCAAGTTTGTAGCTAAGAAATTATAGTCCAGATTTTCAGATGACTGCCTCAAACTCGTATTTGGGAAAAATACTACGGAATATTTCAAGAATTTAAATTTGTCCTTTGGAAAAATGTTTTGATATAAAAGATCAAGTGTGTAGTTTATGTATTGGCAAAGCAGTGTTTTGAGGTGGAAACATTTGTCTCAAACATCTCATTTCACTGTTCTAGAGCACGCAGAGGAGTTCATCCAGGGCAGAAACTTGAAAAAAGAATGCCAGCTGACCCAGTTACAGCTTTGGGGTAAAACTACTAAATTTGGTTATCTATATAAACAAATACACACCTATCTCAGTAGAATTTTAGACATCATGAAACACTGAACAAGTGATTTCTGATTTCTGCAAACTTTAGCTTCCAACTTAGCTTAGCATCTGTTTGATTCACTATAGAAAAAAAGTAAGGAATTTCCAAGAAATTTCTATCTTTCTCCACTGTGCATTTGCACTCATCCACCACAACTTGTAACTCCTGAAAATTTTAGTTTTCAAGCCTCTCTCTTAAGCAGTAGAAAAAAATGTCCTCTGAAAGTATCATAAATTTATCCTGCCATGGATATGATGAGGTATTTTAAACATTAATACTTCACCTCTCTATTAGCATAAAATCTAGGACTGAGAAATCATGACAAAGCTTCTCATACAGCAACTTAGAACACCTTATCACTCATGTAACATCATGCTATAGATTCAAAGCTACAACCCCATGTGATAATTTTCCCACATCCTAATACAACAAAAAAAAACACAGTGAAGAAAAAAAATGAAAAAGGCTCTCATATTTTGCACATAAATTTCATTAAACAAGGAGAAATACTCTTCATCTTTAGCAAACTAAATTTGCTTAACTATTTATTTCATTTCCAAAGGAGCCAATTCATAGTAAAATCCATATTCAAAACTAAGGAAGGAAGAATAGAAGATAGAATTTCAGAAGCATTAAGGCTTCCACTGGAATGCTGTACTTAGTTTTTGCATCAAAGTCCATAAATGGTATTAAATGGAAAGTACCAAAGTGATGCAAAAAATGACCACTGATCTGAGAAACACGACATACAAGAAAACATGAAAAGCTTGGGTTCTTTCAGTTCTTGGAAAGACACAGCAGAGTAAATGAAACACATAAAAAGACTGTTGCCTTCCATTAACTGCACTGTCTGACAGGCAAGTGATATCAATGAATCTTCTATCAATGAATTCTGTGCTACAGCACAGAAGCATTATTAAACATTTAGCAGAATATTGCAGATTTGCACAAACTTGAGTTCAAAATTCAGATTCTGCACATTTTTTTTGTAATTCTTCAAGGAAGATGTTTAAATCTGCTTTTAGTGTAAATTTTTAATTCCCTTATGAATACAGCATTATGAAAAACTACATAATTTACTGGAAATTAGAAATAATCCGCCTAAAAATTTTTAAAAAACATTAATTGTACATGCACCTGACACATAAAGCTTTATTTTACATCTGACAAACAAGAAACTATTTCCTTTGTGCAAAACCAATAGCTAAAATTTGAAGCAGACAGAGATTTCAGATTCATGCAGCATCCTTTCTATGGCTATATTATTTTAGGTTCTGTCTCTGGAGCAAATTCTCAGCAGAGACTCAGGGCTATGTAAGGCATGAAAAATGTTCAGCTCTCTAAAATAATTTTTTTTCTTAAAAATGCATATTTTTGGTGACTTGAGATCTTTCAGTAACACAAAAATCACGGTGAGTTCCCCAGCTCCATAGCAATGTAAATCCTAGGAGTTTATAGTTTTACTTATTACAGTGCTAGTATGAAATCTACAGTTAGTAAGGTACTTCACTGTTATATTTGTTGTTGCTTAGGGAAAAAAAAAAAAAAGATTTCTCCCCTTGGAATTCCACAGACTTAAAGCAGCCAAAAGTGAAAGTTTTTGCATAATACGGAATTAAGGAAAACAAGACAGGAAAGGAAAACCAAATATACCAAGTGGAAACCTAAAAACGAGAAAGCCTCAGCCTGCTCTGAGCAGAAAGAGGAGCAGTGGCACCAAGGAGAAAGCCTGAGGAGCTGAAGCATAGAGAGCATTTGCCTGGGAGGACTGACCAGGCTGTCTCTAAGGAGGCTTAAGCAGTGCACATTTGGTTTCTTCCCCCCTTGATTTTAACAAATTCTTTTTTGCTTGTTTGCTCTCAACCCTGCCTTTTTACCCCTCCTCTACCCCACACTACCCCTGTTTCCTCCTTAGCTTTACTTCTCTAACTCCTTGCAGCAATTTTAGCCTCAGTATATTCAGTGAGCTTAGTTGAATTGGCACTCACCTGATGATTTAATATGACAGACACAGAACCTTAAGAAGGTTTTGAGAGAAGCTGCAGCTCCCTGACTTCAGTGTAGCTGAGTGTATGACAGCTCAAATGTGATGCAATTCTGACTAATGGAATAATACCACTCATATGTTATGTGCAGTAGATGACAGCAGCTCGGAATATTTCAATTATACATCCCCTTGTATTAAAAAACTAAAAATAGTTCAGCTATAAGCCTGCCTAAGAGCCCCATCCAAAATAAAGTATGATCAGTTGAAACCTCTCATATTAGTGGAACCAAAGAATGATTTCAGGTTGACTGGTGTTTGGTTTTGTTTGTTTTACTAGAAAGACATAGAGCATGACTGTTCTGTAAAGCAAATATTTTTACAGTCCATCAAACTTGTAACAGATAAGTGAAAACACAAGTTGGGGAAAAACATCTACAATCATTGTGAATGTATTCATGGCATTCAATTCAGAGAGGAAATCAAGACTTTATGCTTTGATGTCTTGTTTTGAGACTGGCTGACTGAACACATAGTGGCTTTCTGTACATTACCAGCTACAGGTTTAGCTCCTACATATAACAACTGGTGAAGGCACTGCTAAAAGAAAAATCCTGAGCCGGTGCACAAGAATAAACTGGAAACTTATCCTCCCCAACATTATGAAAAACACACTCATGATATGGCACTGAGCTTCAGAGTGCTAACATTCCAAGGCTCATGCACCAGGCAACATTCCTGTCAGCCAATTTTACATGCCAGATGTCTTAGAAGAAATGAGATCCTGGAAGGGAGAAACCAATAGAAAAGAATACTAGATTTATTTCATGAAAACATGATCAAGTTCTTTTAGTACAGAGAAAACTACAGACCAAATGTTGAAGGTCTTAAATTGAGCAAAAATCCTACTGCAGTCAAGAAATTTGCTGATTGTAAATCATAGATTTTTGCTTGATATCATTGATGCAAGAAAAGACCTGTAGTATCATGCAGCTAATGAAAAATATCATATGGATAATATAACATTTCCCACAATCACTAAGCTCATAAACACATCATGAATGGAATTTTAACCATTATATCTTAGGTGGGTTTCTAAATGAAGCTGTATTTGATAAATGAAAATGTTACCTAAAAGTCAACATGAAGAACAGCACATGGGACCAACCAATAAGGTAGAAAAAACCCCCTCTATTTCCATAGATAATCATAGAATGGTTTGGGTTGGAAGGGACATTAAAGATGATCTGGTTCCAACCCCCTGCCAAGGGCAGGGACACTTTCCACTAGACCAGGTAGATCAAGGCCCAATCCAACCTGGCCTTGAACACTCCCAGGGTATGGGACATCCACAACTTCTCTGGACAACCTGTTCCAGTGCCTCACCACCCTCAATGAAGAATTTCTTCCCAATATCTCAATGGGGTTCATGTATCTTCATTTTCAAACCAATCTAAAAAAAAGTGAGGATGCTGTATCCCTGATCCTGAGTACATGATCAGTACCTTGATATATTTCAGAGTAAGGTGTTTTATTACTTATTTTTATATCCCACTATTTGTATGAAATTAGGATTCTTGTACGTCATACTTTAATGGAAAAAAAATAGTGTTCTACTACTGATTTTTTTTGCTGTTTTCATTTGTGTGTGTAAAATTTTGCACGAAAGAGACTGAAAGCCTTCAACACATTTCTGCAGAATGAGATTCCAAGATGCTTGACACCAGAGTGAGATGCCTCCAAGTAAGAACCTGAACTAGAGTAAAAAATCTTAACATTTAGGACTTGTTACTCTAATGTAAGCCCCATGAAAAGAATTTTGCCTGATCTGTTTCATTTGAGGTCACATTTCTTGTCCCTCACTGACCTTTATCTATTGAAAGTGCATAGAGAAGAACAGATGTTAGTGAAAATTTGCAACTGGAAAATATCTATCCTTAGAAGTTACAAATTAATCCTGGGGAAGGAAATTTTGAGGAAGGAAGACTCATAAGAAACGATAAGTGCTACTGAAAAAAGAAGCTAGGAAAAAACCACAGGTAGCTACTGTCAGTGGTTTTGCAGTTTAGGAAGGTTAGATTGGAGATTTTTATTATTTATTTTTTAAGGTAATGCAGACATGCTGGAAAAGTCAGAGGGAGAAGATGCTTTTTGGCCATTTTGAGGGGGTGGAGAACAGACTATCAACCAAAAGGAAAGGATTGTATGAACAGGGTGCTCCAATGTAAGTTTTTCTAGTGCTGGTTATGTGAAAGGACACATACCTCCTAGTCAAAGCAATCAAAACACCTTGTAAATAAATGTACTTTAGTATTCCACAGTATTAGTTACAACCATTGCACCTTAAACTTTACACGACTGCAGACACTTACTGTAATTTTTTAAATTTTTTAAACCATAATGAGAAATATTTGCACACTAAAATGACATGCAGAGGTCCTAGGAGATATTTTAATAGAGAGAGGGGAAGAATGTGACGGGTTTAGGATCAGCATATCTATAATAAAATTATTAGGAATAACAAAAATACATCAATAAGGAAGTTGGGATAAACTTTAGAATTGTATTAAAAAGATTTAAAATATGGTTTCCTCACCTAAATAAAAATCATTTCCAACTTTTGACATATGAGGAAAGGGTGAGAGAACTAGGACCATTCAGCCATCAGAAGAAGGAGTCAGGGGAGAATGTGTATAAATCTCAGATGCAAGGCAGTAGGGAAGACAGAGCCAGGCAATTTTCAATAGTAACCACTGAAAGTTAAAGAGGAAGCATAAAATAATGGAAATTGCTGTCACATGCAACAAAAAGTCTTTTTTAACGTTAGAGGGTTGAACACCAGAACAGGTTGCCCAGAGAAGCTGTGAAGTCTTCACCCTTGGAGATGTCCAAGCCCACCTACAAATGGACGTGAACAATGTGCTGCAGTTGGCTCTGCTTTGAGCAAGGAGGTGGCTCCCTTCCCACATCAACGATTCTATGATTTTGTAACAACAGAATAAAACAAATGAGGTTCCTTGGGAAAAAATTATAGTATCTAATTAATGACTTGAATTTATATTTACCAAACAAAGTGCAATAGAAGTATAGATACTTTAGCAAGAAGTGGATAGGTGGACAAATCCGGACAGCAAAGTTCACCGTGTCTCTTTCCAAAATGACCAGCCTTACTAATTCTAAAAGAACTATGGAAGCAAGAATTATTTTGAATTTCTAGGTCTAACAAGTAGCACAGAGATGTCATCTTACAGTATGTTCAAAGCAATTTAGCTGTATATTTAATGGTATTCAACATCATGTACAATGGGTTTGGCTTAGCTAAATGAAGAATATGACAGGGCACTGAGATAATCTAATATCCTTCTATCCCACAGTTTCTTACCTATTTTAAAGCATTAAGTGTTGACCATCCTGTATCTGAACTTCCCCAAGTTTATGCTGGAATATTATTAAAAAGAGGTTGCTGATTAGCTAAAACAGCAACTGCCTCTTCACGATACATATCTTGATAACTTTGCCATAAAAGTGGAATCCTATTTTCATGTAAGAACAAATAAGCAAAGGAAATGCCAACAGCACCATGCCTTCTAAATGGAAATGTTCAGATCTTCTTAGTTTTATCACCAAACTTCACAGAAGTGAAATGTAGGCTTATCAATTAACCACGATTTGTAGATGTTGAATGTTGCACCAGAATTATAGGTGGCTACAACGTGCCAAGATGTCTCTCTGAAGAAAATTTACTTGTGTTAGACCCATGTAAATTCCTAGAGTGAAGAGTATTAAATGTAGACATTTTATGTCAACATGAAGATTTAAAGAGACCAATTTTATTTCTGATATCCCTAGCAAAATAAAAGGTAATTATAAAGAAGAAGATTAAAACTACCAAAATAATGGAGAATCATCAAAATTACAAGAAGAATATTCCATTGCTTCCAAGAAGATATTTCATATTTGGATTAACACACACATTCCAATGGTGGATGAGCCTTCCCCAATATTTTTTAACATCTTACTTGACCTACATTTAAAACCAACATTCAAATTCCCATATTCCCGTGTTTGCAAATTAATAAAATTCTCCTAGAAGTTTCTAGTCCAATGTCCTTGAAAGCACTTTGATGATGAAGAAAGCAGTAACCAGCTGCTGCTTCACAGATGCTGAAAAAGCATGGAACAAATGATACTGATTGTAATGATATGTTGCAAAAGCAATAGCAGTGGAGCACTTCTGTTGAAGACAGCCTTCCTGTTAAACAGAAGACCAAGCACAGACTCTTCCTCTTGTTCTGTATAATATGACTGCTACAGATTGCAAATCTCTTAAAAAGCCAACAGGGTTTCTGACTAAAATTGAAAAGAAATTAGAAGAAATCCAGCTAAGGGCCAAACAATATGAGCTGAGACTCCAGTGTTAGTGGAAATTATATAAAGCTTTCAGTTAGCTAGTAGGAAATGGGAATTGCAATCAGACAACATCCAAGCACAGATTTCTTAAATTTAAGTTCATTTACTAAAGTTATTTTATTTTCCTTAACTTTTGCTTGAGACTCATTTCTACTGACAGCTATACATCTTACTCACTTTCCTGTGTTCTGAAAGATATATTGATTCTTTTTAAAACATGCAAGGATATTTGATTGAAAACTGGAGGTTTTCTGCTGCCCAGAAAACGCCAACATCAAAAAACAGCCCAAAAAACCAAACCACCAAACCAAAAAACCTGGAAAATAAAAACCCAAGGAAAAAACAAGGTAAATACCAATCAAGAATTAATTACACAAGATTTCAGTTTTCCAGTAGAGAAAAAAGGGTTCTTACAGAGTATTTGTTGGCCCAGACTTAAAACGTAATTTGACATGGTGCAGAATGAAGTCATACTAAAATCTTGGAGGAAGTACAAGATGTTAGCCATCTTAGGATAAAAAGTAATTGAATCTCTTTGCCAAATTATACGTATTTGGAAATACTGACAATAACATTTAACATCTTTTAAAAAACATTATATATGCTGAAGTAAAATACTTTGTGGAGTCTTTCAAAATTTATCACATTTGTACAATGAAGATAAACATGAAAACAGTTATTACCATTGCTGCTGTAAGTGACAGTTCTCTGAAGAAATATATAACTTATAAACTGGGAATGCTGAATTGTTAAACACAGATCTTATATTCTGTACAAAGGAAAATGAAGTTTTGGAATTGATTGAGTGGGTAGGTAAATAGTTTTATAGAAGAGAAATTCATATTCCTTGGTGAGAGATGATTACAAAGTTTGCACCGTCTCTGAATAGTCAAGGACCATTGGCTACACTACAAAGAAACACATTTAATACCAAAAAGGGAGGGGAAAAAGTGGGAATAAGTCAACACTTATTTCAGACAAATTCAAGAACAAAATCATGTCACCAAAGGGCATGTAAAGAATTTATCTGCCTATCACTTGGGCTCCTAGAACTCTAATATGAACTACAATTGAAATTTTTCATTTCTGAACATGTATTTAATGCAGTTGATATTACACAAACGTGATGGGATCAGCTGCATGACTGAGAAACATCCTCACTGGGTCTAAACTTTTTAAGGGGGATCAATCTGATAAGAAGGTAAGAGCAACATTTTCTGTCAAAAGAACCCAGTTTTGAGACTATTGACAAACCTGACAGGTAGTCTTTTTAAAGCTTATTGAAGTCCAAGATGCAGTTACTGTAATAGTCAAATGCCAAACCAAGAAAAGAACTCTTCAACCTTGTTGTGACCTTGAGTTATGTCATGGCTGGGGCAGTTTCAATCTCTTAACACCTAATTCACTGACTGATAACAGGTAAAAATCAGAGACCCTTTGGGGACAAACTGTACTGTTTATTCCTGAGAGAAACATCACCTCTCTGTGCTGTGTCTGGTTTTGGATAGGTCATATTGTATGAACCTCCCAAAATTGGATCAGTTTTGGTGGGAATGCAGGTGTATTTCCATTACCACCACAGCCAAAGGTATTGCCAGACTTTATACAGAACTTGACAGAGGCAGGCAGAAGCTGAGCCTTGATTTAAGGTCTTTCAACTTTTTTCTGCCTCTTAGCTGTAAGGACTGTACTTGGCCATCCTCCTGCACTAGATACTCTTTGATAGGCCTCACTCGACCTTATGTTCCTCCTCTTTTTGTTTCTTTTCCTGACAATCTTTTTTTCCCATTTGCTGATGGTATATGAGGTGCAATAAAACTTCAGTGACCTTAAATAATTTTGCTTCACTCGGGAAAGTTTCACCTTGGTAGCTACATGTACTCACCAGCTGAAGGGTTCCAAAGCACAGGCTTCATCTCGTTGACTCAGCTGTTCACAGGAGGGCTGCTTCTTAAATTCTAAAAGAAAAATAGCTGATTAAAAAAGTGAACCCTGGTTTTTAAACCCTGTTACCTGCTTTCCATCATTTAATTGGCGTTTCCACAGCATTCTCTCCTCCGTGTAGTTTAACTGCAGAGCCTGCCTCTTGCCTGGGGACCCAAATCCCCATGCTGCCATCCAAAATCAGATCATGCAGCAGAAGCAGGTGGCTCTCAGCAGAAACAAAGAACTACCCTGACAAAGTTCTGCACATCAACTCTAAAAGAGAAACTGCCAAAGGTAGTTTTTTTTTCCTTATGATGGTCAATTTTAAAATGCTTTAAAGTATTTCCTCCAGCTGCAAGTTTCTTACTACATTTTCATTAAGGTAAAGATTTCAATTTAAAAAAATTCACTCTTTTTATATGTATATATACACATGTGATTAATTCTTACTGCGTCTGGAATTGTGTACTGCTTCAATCGATTCTTTAAATGTTAGGATATTTGCTTAGTAAAGGTTGTTGTGGGCAGATGAGACAGACTTCCAATGTCTGTATTCAAAATTTAAAAAAGGAGGACATAATGAGTCAGAATTACAAAATAATGCAAGAAACTAAATCTAGTAGTTGGGTCTACATTCTAACTAGAGTTATTTGAATTATTTTTGGCACAAAATATAGCTAAATATATTATTTATTAATTGTCATAACTATGCATTCATCTGGAAGAGAGATATAAATGTCTCTGGCACAAAAATATTTAAAATCTAAGACAATCCTTCCCCTACAATCTTTTTCAGTGTTTTTCCATCACACTGAAATCGACATTACTCCAAGAAAACAAATATATTATCCTACTAAGTACAAAATAGCCAGACTCAGGGCAAAAGTCAGCTTTTATGACTAGCTCTTTGTTGCTAAATAGGAAAAAGTTTAGATCTCAACAAAAAAAAAAAAAGGAAGAAAAAAACCATCTCTTACTTTCAATTACCAAATTAAATAATTTTTTCATCATCATTAAATAAATAAAACACTCATCTTTGTTGCTATCGAAATGCTACCATGACAAATAGAAAACTGAAGGGAAAAGAAGCAAAAAACCAGTCCATGAAGAAAATTTGTTTCGTCACCCAGATCAAGTAGTCTCACAGTCATAAGTCATACACAGAATTTACAGAAAAGAACTGGTGTGGATTTTCTGTTTCGGCAGCTATTAATCCAAAAAACTGAGTAGTTTGAGTGTGCTTTTTACTTTCTTAGACTTCTAGTAACTTTCTAGATTTTTGACAGTCACCCAAATTCACCAGTACATAGCAGCAGCAAGTAGCTACAGAGATGTTAATATCCTTTCTTGTAAAAGTAATACATTTAAAAGTCATAGTAACTTCAGCGGGAGTAATTATTTATGCTTCCAAGTACTGTGAGTTTACACAAGTTCCAAAGACATTTTTGGACTATCCTTGAGCACTTTTAAACAAGATTTGGAGCCCAGTTTCAATCCAGTCTAAATTTAGTTTTAAGCAGCTCTGGCCTACCCAAGGTACACTGATCCAGGCTGATCCAGTAAAGGCTGAGTTTTTGGGGGTTGAGTTACAATTTTTGTTTTCCAGTTTAAGGAATTAAAATAGTTTTTAAAATAAACCAGCACATAAGCATGTTGTAAGAGATATTAGATTAGTATAACTCCTTGTGTTTTAAGTGTCTAGGCTAAGATAAAAAAGCTGATATATTCCTTCAATTTCATACTCTATATAGCTGCTAGCAAAAGAAGTCTCCAGGAAAAAAAGAACTAACCATGATAATGTTATGAACACTGGGCAGAATAAGAGTTTGTGAAGTTTGGAGTAGAAAGAGCTGAGGGGTTAAAATTGGTGTCGGGGATATCCCTCTCAGTTTTTCACCAGACGTGAATAAGAAATATATTCATATGTAACGGCCTTCAGTAAACAAAATTCTAGATGTAAATTTATCTAGATTCAAGATCCTGTACTCTCTGCTGCTAAATCATGTTCATATCTATTTATACTGAATATTCCCCATCTAGAAAAAAAATCATAATATATGGGGCTGTAGCATCAATTTCAGTGTAGGATAATCAAAGCTTATAACTTTGCCAAAAGAATTTGTTTTATCTGTACTTGGCCAAAGTATTGTAACTTACTCAATTTACAGAAACTATATTTCCATGGGATGGAAATTTTTTTTTTGCTCTCTATAAATGAAATCACACTCTCTTTCACTTCTTTACTTCCAAATTAATGCTTGCTTTCTTCCTTTTAAATAATCTTACATGAAAAACTATATACACAGTGAATTCTAGTGAAAGATCTGTGTATATCAGAAAGCAATGGAGGATACACTTCTCATATTCCCAGTCAAGGCTGCCCAAAAGTCAGAAATGGAGGTATGCCCAGTCTCCTTAAAATAGTCTTGCCACTTAAAGGGAACTCAGGGTTAAGTTTATTTAACCACCTGGTAATATTGCCATCATCATCATACCAGTCCATTTAGCCCATTAAAGCAACAGAAAGTGGAAAAGTGAACTCTGACACAGCAGCAGTAGAGGCCCCACTGTGTCCTAATGACCATGGGAACACACAACAACTTTGATTTGCAACCAGCCCAGAAACTGATGTGCTTCTGACACTGATCTAAAGTCATCTTCAAGGTGGAGGGCTGAACTGTGGGGGGAAGATCAGAGTCCTGCTGCCCGTGCTACATCTGTTCACAGACCCAAACTGCTGCTGCTTGTGCTGTGTCTGTTCAAGGACAGAGGAAAAGTTTCAAAACTGAGTCACTACCTTTTACCAGCACTAAGTTCATATTTTGAAAAACAAGACATAAAAAGGCAACGATTACAATATACAAAATGAGAGGCAGCACTCTAGGCCAACTATTATTATTTTTTTCCTTCAGGCTGCAATTCTTTATGCCACTAAGCTTCTGGTGACTCACACCACCATATTGTACCAACAATGCTCTCAAAATGCAAATTGCTAATGACTTCTTTTAGCCCAATACAAACCTAGGAAACAAGTGCAATTCAATGCAGTATTTCCAGCAGTGCCATAAACATCTTTCCACATAAGTTTAAAGTAATGGCACTCAAAGTTTTATCTCATGCCTAAAGCTATTGTCATACTTTGAATAGCTATGATATAATATTTGGAAAGGAGTAGTATTCTTGCACATGGCTCACTGCTTCACAGAGTTAACATACTTTTTATGTACTTGAATGGGTATCAGCAGAACACAAAAAATGTGTTTTAAAATATATTTCTATTATTTTTATGACTCTACTGTTTTAAAGTATTTGCCTTATTGTAAGCAATTTCTGGGAAATCAGCTTGTATGGTGATACCTGTTGAATTGGAAATAAACATGAGGAATTAAGAGATCTGCATGCAGTTGCAGGACCATGATACTGTTATGATCATGGAGACAGGGTAAGATGGATCATACATCCACAGTGTTGAAACAAATGGAAACAGGCTCTTTACAAAAGACAAGCCACGAAGATGAGGCAGTGGAGCTGTCCTTTATGTGGCAGAACACTTGGAATGCAGGGAGGCAACCAAGAGCATTAAAGAGCAGCCCAGTGTGGGTGGCATAACATTGGATGTCTGCTCTAGGCTACCTGGCAAGGAAAAACAAGCACATGAAACCTTCTGCAGACAGGCAGAACAGTAGCACTGATCAGATGTACTATTCTCACTCAGTGAAAAGTAAAAGATGTTCCTACAAAACTAAACAGCATGCAGATCACCTGACCCTTGGGCCATGGGTAGAAGAACAGCATCACATTAATTTTGTGCCTTTTTCCCACTATTTTCACATCAGACAAGGGTAGGTAATAAATTCAGTTTCTATTCAGATACCATGTTAAACCACAAGAACATTTCTCAGTGAATAATCTACAGGTGAATAAATTACTTGGGTCTAGTGAGGCACATGTAAAATATGCAGTGCAAATGTGCTCACTTCTCATCAGTTTCTGGAGCCAGACAGATATAAACCTAAGAACTGAACAGAATGGTGGGTGTCAAGAGAGAAGTACTTGTTCCCCCAGCCTTCTGCTAAATAATAGGGTTTTTTCAAATCAGTGATAGTTATAATTACATTATTTTTTTTTATTACATTAATGTAATATTTTTCTTTTGAGGGTAAAATTAAATGCCAGTGACAAGAATTACTATTCACTACTATATAATTGTACCACATTTCCCTGATTACATATGAAATCATTAAACTGGAACAGAAAAAGACCTGTTATTATGTTGCTGGTAATACCACTGTAATATACTACCTGTCCCAACTGCACAACAGCAGTTGATGAACAGATAGACAATGACATTAGAAAACATTTTTAGGAGCTTTGATGGAAATAGAACAGTGTAATCATTGTAACATGGAGTGTTAACACAGCACTGCTGCTGCAAGAATGCAAGAAATACCAGAGTTAACCATTGGTTCTACTGTTGATATGAATAAGTTATAAATGAGGTTTAGTGCTTTGTCGATATAAATACACTTTATTTTTTATTCTCTAGACAGGATGAAGCAAATGTGATTATTTACCATCTCATTTGCAGCAGTTCATTGTCACCCATTTCATAAACAGTATTTCTGCCACTGTAGTTTCTCACTTTCAGAAGCACTTAGCACAAATACGCTTCAACAGAATAAATTATTTACAAAAATTATTTTTATGGCTGTGTCTATATGTATTTTACACAAAAGCTCACACTACAGTGTTCTAGTTAAAACGTGATAATCGTCCATCTGTGAATGCTTCAGACAGACCTTATTTTGATTCTTTTATTTAGTGCTTAACTAACACATTTCACTTCTGAAAGCGACACATGAACCCATGAATAAATGACACAAAATCCAGATACTTTATTTACCTCACCCAAGCCACTGTACACATCAGGGAAGTGAAGAACAAAATGAAGCTACATGATTTAGCTCAAAGCTTCTCTTAATAGCTAAGTACAGGTCCAGCTCCTCTTTTAAACTTTACCACTCATAGTCTGAACTCCTGCCACCAAATTACTCATTGCCTTATTAGTTTAGAAGGCATAATTCTCCAAACTCAGAATATTTTCAAGGACTGTGAATACATTATGGGGTAAATAAATGAATTTTAAAAATTATAAAATATGTTTCATAATTTCCTAATGTTTCTTTTGGTCAAAATTATCCTCCCAAATCCCTTTTAACCTATTTTAATTCATAATTTTAAAATTATCTTAGGTTAAATTTGTAACCTCTTTTCCTTTAACTTCAGAACAGGTATTGTATATACAGGCAACTTTAAAACCCCATGTTTCTTCACTAGCCTAAAGCTAAAACAATCTAACCCATATTTTAACATTTTTGAAAGTGAATTTGAAATATGCTAGAATAATGGCAAATTGCTAGGACAGATACAGAAATTACTTAGAGAATTTTACAAGCTTCATTACACACAGAGAAAAAAACTCCAAATTAAACTGCCAGAAATTATCAGGAAACCTTCAAACCACAAAGACTCTTATGAAAAATGCAAGAATGCTGCACTGAAGAGATCATTCCAATTCCATGAATAAACCATACAGAAGCAGTGGAGCACGTTACACTAATGAAAAAAATGACAATAGACGTAAAGAAAGCTTAAGCTGTAGAAGTGAAAGACTGGTTCTTAGCATCTGGAGACATAATTTTGTATGTTGTATGCCAGAAGCAAAATCATAATACCTCTGGCATACCTACCTATGGCAGACGAAAAAACAGCAGAGTTCTGGTTATTACTGTTAAAATTTAAAAATACAGCCTCTATTCTCTTCGCTCCAATGAGTTTTGCTTACATAAAAAAAATCAAATACTGGGCTGCAGTCACACTCTCAGATATGTTGTGCATGAACTGAATCATCTTTCACGTATTTCTTCTGCTCACAGGATACATTTTCCAATGGGTGAATATGCAGCCAGTCATGCTAAACGGGGATTGTTAGGCAACTACTGTGCAGGTCAGCTTCTTGCTTTAGTGTAGCCACTGGGATACTTCACTACCCAAACACAGGGACTGCACAGACTGAAGAGGGTTGGTTTCTCATTAGTTTTGTGACTATCAAGCACCATATGAAAAACTGTATCTAATACACTTCATGCTGACCCAAGTTTTATATGGAAAAATAGAGAAAAAAAATGTATTTCTGCATTTACTTTTATTTCAGGCATTAAAGTTGATTTGCAAATTAAATCTCCTTACGAACTGGAAAACCTACAGGAACAGAAAGTGCATAATTTACCATAGGTGTCTATACAAACTTCTGATTAAACTTTGACTTTCCTGTTAAAGAAAGAACTGATATCTCACTTATCCCTAAAAGCATAGGACAATGAACCCCCAGAGTTCACTTCCATGAACTTCCAGAGTTATCTTGCATTTTCAACTCAATGTCAGTTTGAAAAGTGCATTTATTTCCTATGTTCTGCAAACAGAATATCATTAAACAAGATACAGTTCCAGCACACTTGATTTTAATTTACAGACTAATCAGAAATATTAGGGAAGGGCACACCATTTAAAAGCAAGCTATAAGAAAACACTACAGAAAAGTGAAAGAGAAGGATAATTTTTGCAAAGGTGAAGAAAAAAGGAGCCATGGTCCTCTTTGCAGCTGCAAAATTACCTTAGACATGCAGGTACACAAGGTACTATCAGTAAGTAGAGAGCTTCTGTTTGCTCAGCATGCAGGGGTCACACCAAGAAAGGACTTAGAGAACAGAAAAAATGAGCAGTAACGAAAGGAACCACTCTTACTCAAACAACAAAAAAACAAACAAAAAAAGCACTCTTCTCCAAATAGGGCATAACATAAGATCAGCTTGAAAGGGAAAAAGTTACATTTATTTCACAGCATAATCTTCGCTCATCAGCAAGACCTACAAGCCTCTAACTCACAAACTAAACTTACAAGCTCCTGACTTGATGCTTTCCCACAGCACCAGCTGGCAGAGGTGATCTTCTAGGCCTTCCCTTTGGAAGGCTTCAAGGACATGTGTTGTTCTGCCCAGAGTAGTGAATACAACCCTTTTCTACAAACTGAAGTGCTCACAATTACAAGTTAATACTTACATACTGGTCTCATGTCTTACTCTTTTAGAAAAGTAGCCAGCTGTCTCCAAGATCCATTATTACCAGACACTCAAAGGGGATGCAATACAACAAAATTTATCACTGACTTTTAACTGCATTATCTACCTTTTGACACTCTTTGTCAAAACTAACGAGCTCAGCATTTGGAGATTCCAATAACTGCTGCTATTAATTTCATAAACTACATGACACTTCTTCATGTGAATTTCCCCCTGAATCCTCTGATTCTAGCCTGAGTTCTATTCAGTCGTATGCCAACAACATTTGCTTTTCAAGCTTGCAATATTTTAACACGCAAGATGAGGTATTTCGTTGTCTGGCTAAGCTAGAAATGTCAAGGCAAAAAATCTCAGTGAGACTCCTCTTTCAGACCTGGAATACCCAAAGAAAACTAATGCTACTATGTTTTTTAATATGTGTACTTGTACACAGATGGTTTTACTTTATTGAAAAGGTATTGCTGGTCAGTACTAGATGTATTTTTCATTTATATCCATTTTCTACCTACAAGGTCTTTTGGAAAACTACTATTTAAATATTCTGTCTGCTTTTTTGACCAAAGAATGCAAGAAAGATGCATTCAGACCTTTTAACTCTTAAAACAATTTTCTATAGCAGATGGTATATAAGGAATGCATTCAATAACCCTACTTATGTATGTCATGGATTTGACATTTGTGAGACCCTAAGACCCCAGCCTCCAATACATGAAATTTCTATATAACAGAGACCCCCCTATGTTTGCAAATTATTGTAAATCCTGGCACATAGAGGTTACAAAACACTGCATTTTCATTTGCAGACTTAGTTCAACATTTAACATACTGATGCCTGAGGCATCAATACTTTTCAAAATAAACAATGGAGTACATCATCCACATAAATTTCTTATATTTGTATTTCAAACTAAAATTCACAATTACTTTTAACATTAATAAACCCTACTATTTCTCTACTTTTTCACTATTCTACTTCAATATCTGATGATCGAATTCTGCTGCTTCCTAGAACAGGTATATGTCTAGGTCTAATTGTAAGTTTAACTTCAGTCATCTCTTCTGGTTGATAAAATGCTTACTGATTTGACAAGCTTCATCTCTAAATTATTTTAAGAAGAAACAAGTTAGTGTTTAAAATGGGGAGGAAATGTTACTCAGCTTCTCTTAATAATTAAAACAAATTTTTCATTAAGCACTACAGCTCTCACAAAAATATGTAAAGTTAATGACAATACCTAGCAAAATGTAGAGCTTGATTATTTCTAATGAAAAATTATGTAAAGAACTGCAATTAAGTCATCGGAAGCATGATTTTGCATAATCATCATGTGGAAAGTACTGCAGGGATGATCTTATTCAATATAATCAATGTCATATGTAACTGTTTAGCTTTTGTACCCATTTTAGGATGCTGATGATAAACAATTTCCTTACCATTCTAGAAATGTTTGCCTGTTTATGAAAGAAAATTCAACAACAGGAAAAAATCTAGATGATTGCAATTGACACATATTCCTAACATAAAAACACTGTTGGTTTTTTAGATTATCTATGACTTCATCTACAAAAATACTCAAGAGATTATGTAATCAGAAATAATGGTGCAAGGAGAGTGCCAAAAAGGACTAATATGGAATTGCGCTTAAGCAGCAGCTTACTATCAAAATATCATAATTATGGTTAGAAACCTTTTTTTTCCTCTTTCAACTTATATATGCAAAGAGGAGGCAAATAAAACAGCTTGGCATCTAACCTGGACATTTTCATCTCTTACCACAGAGTTCTTAACATATTACTCCATGACTCTGAGAACAGAAATATTCAGTTTAGAAACAATATTACATATTAGACATAAATCAGAAATAAAGTCAGATTCAGAAGTCAATTATGGCATTTTCTTTGAACCAAATTGCCCAGAAGCATAGAACTATAGCACGAGTTAAATTCTCTTTATTTTCTTCAGCTTCTGTTTCTATGCATGCCTAACAACTCCATGAAATGCAATAAATATGAACTTGTTGCACACTCATTAAACACAAAATGAAAAAAAAAACAACAACTGTTCACCACTTTCCACCAACGAATATACAGCTAAATATGTGGCACTTCATTTCCCACTAACAAATATAATGTTTCCATAGTCAAAAGTCTTGTGTTATATTTTCCGGAATGTTCTATGGCTTTATTAAATATAGCAACATAAAATATGTTAATGCAATTACATTTTAAAATAAACATCATGATAGATGTGTATGAATTAGAGCCCACAAATATAAATACTGAGAAAAGTTGTTAACTTAAAAAAGCTGTTAACTTAGTTTAAAACTCTTCATGCAGAAAGCAGTGATACTGCAAGAGAGATTTTTTACTCGGAAGACAAAGCACAAGTTTATCAGTTCAGGTTAAAAATACTTATGCTAAATGTTAAACTCAGACATTCATTAAGTAAATGAACAAGAATAATTTTCACAAAAAAGATTAGAAGGAAAACCAATTCATTCTGATCACTTACAGATCATGTTATTAAACTTGTTTCTACTCACTTTTTCACCCTGAAGAAAGTGTTTTTGTTGAATATTACAGATTATTTGCTAGATGAACTAATAAATCAGGTAGACAATGCAGGTTCAATATACCTCTGCTGAAGCAGGAGATACAAATGAAAAGAAAGGTAAACTAAAAGTATATTAATATTTAGGAAAACCTAAATTTAGCAAATGTATTCCTCTGTTCTGTAAAAGTGAATACAGAATTTTAAATTGGTTGAGGTTGGATTGGACCTCATGATCTTCTAGTCCAAGACACTGCTCAAAGCAGAGACACCTCCCTTATGTACGGCCAGTTTGTTTAAATGTTCCCCAACTTGATCCTCCTCTACTGAGGAAAGTTCTCACTACTCCAGATGCTCCCTCTGGACTCAGGAGCATGGGATTCTTGAAGGCAAATCCTTCCAATAGAGACTGAGGGAACGTCTACATTGAGTATCCCAGCTTTTCTACGTCCTTTGGTGCCCAGCACCCTGCACACATTCAGCAGTAAACAAACATTTTCCAAATTCTTTCCTTTTTTACTGCCAGTAAAACTGTAGAACTCATTTTTGCCCTTCACATCCCTCACCAGCTTCAGTTCCAGCTAGTCTTGGTTTTTTCTAAGCCAGTCCCCACACCCCTAGGCAGCATTTCTCCCTTGTCTCCCAAGCCCCTAATCCCACAACCTATACGGTTGTGATGGAGCTTTCTTAGGAGCTTTGTATCAATCCATCAGGCAGGCCTCCCATCAGCTTCCCTTGACATTCAGATAGACAAATCTTGAGTTTAGAGGAGGTGACACAGCAGTTCTGGATCCCTCTTCTCTCCAGGACTAGCACATGGGTTTGCCCCAAGCAGAACTCCAACCAGAGCAAAGTTTATTCCTCTGAAATTCAAAGCTGTGATCTTATTTGCCTCGGTTTTTTCTTCCAGGGTCCTGAACACGATCATTTCATGGTCACTGCAGACAAAGATAAGACAACCTTCATACCCAGTTCCTAATTATTGACACCAGGTCCACTGGAGCGCTTTGCCTCATCAGGTCTTCATTCAGCCTGTGTCAAGGAGTCATCATCAGTGCACTCCAGATGTCTCCTGGAATGCTTGTGACCTGCTTTGTTGTCCTTGCCGCAGGAAGGAATTTATAGATTTTATTATAAAATCCAATATTAAAACCTGATTGTTCCTTGATGGAAATTCCCTAACGTTCATTAAAAATAAATATTTGCAATTATAGATGGCAACTCTGAACCAACGGGTAGTGGTCACCAAATTTGATCGTGACTGCATATTAGTAACATCTTAGAAATTGTAAACTAGTTCAACTGAATCCAATCTTAGCAGTTCATAAAAATACCTAAAGGCTAAAAATTCAATGAATACCAATATTTATGCACGAAATCTATTAAATTAGTAGTAGCTCAAGTTTCCACATATTTTTACTTTGGCATGGGTAAGCAATGGGTAAATGTAACCTCTGCCTCACATTTTGGTCAAGAAAAGCATTTGCCAAAAACATGAGATTTCAAGATTGTACCTACATAATATATTCCTACATAATTAAGACAGTGGTGGGCATGGCTTTTTTTCCCCTCAACAGTCCCATTATTTTGAAGGGCTAGCTGGTTTGCGGTGCGATACAGTAAAAAAAGGATTCAACACATGGTAAGGAACATTCAGATCCTAAGTAGGACACTGGCAAATCACTATAGATCTAGAAAGAACTACTATCCAGGCAAAGTAGCAACAAGTCTTCTGGCTGAAGCTGTAACCCCTGTTGGCTCTATTCTTTGCATACATGTAGCCCTACCACTTAAAAAAATTATGATCTTGCACAGAACTATTGTAAGTACTGAGCTGCCTCATATCCATGTGTAGAAAACAAAGGGCAAGAACCCTTGTCCACTTCGCTCACTTAAAAGTCACTTACAACCCAATATCCACAGCAAGCAGTGCCAGCAAAAATGAAAACAGAGTATGATATGGGAAGTGTGCTGATAACATCTCAGAAGATCAGACATGCGGTCAGCAAATAATTATTCTTTGAATGTGAATCAATGTGGATGCAACTATGAATGGCAGACAGCGTCCTCCAAAATTGTGAGACAGAATAATTTCAGCTCCAAACAATACTTCTAACCAAAACTTGGCTACTAAATGAATGACCAAGTTGAAGTCGTATGTTTGGCAAAAGTCTTTGCAGCAGTACATTTACCAAAGAAGGTAATTGTTGATTGCCTTTGGGAAAATGACACTTAATATTTAAAATATGAGGTACACAAAACAAGTGCTAAACCTAAGGATATCCAAGGCTAACCATTTTAATGTTTTGCTTGGAAATAACTGAGTCTTATAAAATACAAAACTCTGGCTAAGGTAAACCTTTCATGATCCTATATCAATGCAAATAATGATTGATATTTCACTGACAGCAGTGCTATCTTCCATAAAAGCCATCTCTGATTAAAACAGCATTAAATCATAACTGGAATAAGATAATTTGAATGCAGGTTGGTTTTGCTTCTAATTAAATAATGTCTGGTGTAGTTCTTTACCTTGTGGTATTGTTCTTTGTAGATCTTGATGCTCATCTATCCAGTGGACTGCTGCCACAGCCAACAGCCCTGGCACCAGTGTATATATGTAGTGTTCAAAGCCCGCAGAAAGCACTGGATAACAACAATCCACCCATCTGGATCGTCAACACTAAAGAAGCAGACATCTGCCAGAGTAATTTGGCTGACTCCAACAGGCCCTCATTTATGGGAATTACCAGGCATGCTGGCATAGAGGGACACAGTATGTCCAGAACCTTAGTTGATTTCTCCTGGACAGCTTCCATCAGAATCTCCAGTGTGACTGCCATTCTGTGCAGGAACTCCTGAGAGCTTTTATAAGTATCTGGCTGTACTTTTGAGTACCAGTGGTAGCACAGTCTCTTCTGCAGACAAAGGTAATACACAGTAGAAACTGTATGATTAACAGCCTGCAATTCTTCTTCCTCAGAGTCTGTAACACAGATGTTTCAATCATACACAAAGTTCACATACTTGGGATGAAAAAGGCCTGACTGGAATTGATATAACAGAACCAGGTACAATTTGTTTAGATTGCTGGCATAGATAATAAAGAAAATATGTTCAAGGATACAAGAGTTACTAAATCATAACATCACTCCTAGTCCTTGGATAGCAACCACAAGCATTGCAATAATTAGGAGAACACATATTGTAACATTCTGTACACCATTGGGCTGATACCACATGAATGGCAGGAGCAGCATCACAGAATGGTTTGGGTCAGAAAGGACCTTGAAGATCATCTGGTTCCAATCCCTTGTTGCTAGAGTAAACAGTAGAACAGCCAAAATCTCAGACTGGTATGGCAAACCAAAGAGAGAATAACTGGTGGGTTCTTTGTAGGTTTTAAATTTTACTTCACAATAACAGAATTAAAAGATAACTGATTGTTTTTCCAGAATGCAGGAGGAGAAACCCAGACCCACACCTTAGGTATGCAGCTCAGCTTCCTGTGTGAAAACTATGCTAGAGCATTTCTGTGTGTAAACACCTCTGACTTCTGTGTTTGTTCAAAGAATAACTTACAAAATAGCGTATCTCAAAAATGTACCTGACATCCAAAACAGTGTAAAAATATTTCATGGACTCATAATGCAACATTATTGTTCCATAACTACCAAAACTCAAAAAAACCTGAGGCTTATACTCTGTCATAAGAAAAAAGCATTAGTAGAAACAATTCAGATGAAAATGCAATTGTACTTAAAAGAGAATGAAGTGTAAAAAAAAAAACCAAAAAAACCCAAACTAAACACAAACAAAAAAAAAAACCTTAAATAAAAATTGACAATGTTGGTAAAAAAAAAACCAAAACAGGTGACAAATCATTTGGAGTTTGATGAAGTGCCAATTTACAGAACACTTGCTCTGTGAAAAAGAAATTGTTGTAGAGTTGGTTTCATGCTTCTTATGAGAGCAGCTCTGTCAACTCTCATCACATAAATTGACTCAGATGATTCAGCTCAGTAAGAGAACCTGGACTGACGTGTGGAACACAACTACATCATCAATAGGATCTACGAACATAATTGATGATATTCCTTTAACTTAGCCAGACCCCTTTCACATAATAGCAAAGAAAGAATTGCTTCTCCTCTCAAACACCAGCCGTGGTCAGTCTTACAATTGCTGTGTACCAGCAAGAGCATTCACTGCCTTCCAGGGGGCTTAATCCACCAAAGGTTCCTGCACCATTGGTAAAGAACTTTCAAGAGTCAACCTTTCTAAAAAAAAAGTTCTCCTGCCTTAGTGTTAGTTATGCAAAACAAATTACTCACCTCAGCACTATCAAAACCATACGAACAGTAATGGTGAAGAGTAGAAATCACAGGAATTTCAGCAGGCTTGAGCTGGATAGCCAGCTTCAAAGCCTCTCACAGACATCCTGTGCTCAGATAAAGCTCAAAATCACAGCTGCACCTTCTGCTTTCTCCTGTATTTTTCTCTTGGCCGAAATCCTCTCATCTGTCTGCAAAGGAAAGAGGCCTTGTCTTTCTTATCCTCTTTATTGTTCTCATAAGGAAGTGCCTGCTATTGGTTGGTTACAGAATAATTGACTGTGGCTTGTCCTCAACAATTTTGTTGACTTCTCTCAGA
Organism: Falcunculus frontatus; assembly: GCA_013398115.1. Classification (NCBI taxonomy): domain Eukaryota; kingdom Metazoa; phylum Chordata; class Aves; order Passeriformes; genus Falcunculus; species Falcunculus frontatus. The sequence goes on along the minus strand of VZRV01009638.1, from coordinate 1,000,260 downwards.
AATGCAGATTTTTACATAAAACCAGAATATTTCACTATCACCACTGTTTTTTTCTTAATTAAGAAACTACTATTGCTTGAGGAATCTCCCTTCCTCTTTTCCTCTTTCCACTTTATTGATTAATTTGGCATCCTTAATAGACTTATAGTCATTGGGAGAGGAAGTTAATTTGTTTTTAAACAGTGAAAGGAACAGCTCAGTTAATTCTAAACATAGCATATAGGCAAATTATTCCTACAAGAACAGACCACTTTATGCAATAGAAATAATTCTAAAAGATGACAGACACAGCGACCAATACGCTTATCACTAACTTTGCTAGAAGAAACTATGCATAAATTTTTCTCTTCTGCTGCTGCGCAATTCCATAAGAAATATTTACATTTTTATGCACTTCCTCCAAATGAAATTCTGAAATGCCTCTCAAAACAAACAGCAGAAAACATTTTAAAGTCTTCCCAACTGTGGAATTAATTTATAACACAAAAAAATGTAACATTTCATTCTATAAATACACAGACTATAATTCAACAGAGGACTGAAATGGATATCCTGGATCTTGGGCAGAAATTTGGTAAGAGTCATCTAGTTTGTGGAGTTTCACCCCCACCCTTTTGTTGTATGTTCTCTTGACAAATTTATAGAAGATAATTTTTAAGTTCACCAAATATTTAGAGCTGTGCTTCTGCACAAGTCCAGAGCTGTCCTGTTATATGCAGCATTGTGCCTATTTCACGGTAAAATAATTTACCAGTTCTAGGTGACTACCAATTCAGCAGGAGGAACAACACAGCAGTGCTGGGAAAGAGTCTTAATTTCCTACAGTCAGTAATGAAGCGTCCTAATTACCTCTTATCTGCCCTGTGAACTGCTGATACACTCTTTCCATTATTAGCACAGAGAATCTCCACTTTAACACCTGCTTGTTGGGTTTGGTGTGAGGGGTTTGAAACTAAAACATTGAGGTATTTAGATAGATTCGTATTTCCACAACTCAGACTAAAACACAGCTGTTTGTATAAAATGTACAAGACTCAAACTAAAAATAAAATGAACAAAAAACCCCACAAACCACCTTTTAAAATCAGAAGTAGTAAGCCACTGGGCAAATTAACATTGATCAATTATTTTGTGCTATTTTAAGATTCACTAAAATGATTTATTAAGGTTGCTTAAGTAGTTTCTCTTGCATTGTGAAGTTTTTCAATTCTGATAACAGAAAATAATTGACTTTATACAATACGTACCTGCTTTATTTATTCTTCAGTCAATATCAGGCATTAGGTTGAAGCATTTGTACATGGCAGTTACAGCAGTTACAAGACCAAATGAAACTATTACAGTTATGTAACCCATTCCTAGAAGAATTCAAAATGAGTATAAGAGAAATTCCAGGCGTGTTATTCACCTAGATTTTATTTACTTCCATATACAACATGAGATTTCAGATGTTAAGAGTTCATATTTTCTTGTGACTAGATGCAAATTAGAAGCAAGAAGAATTTCTCAAAATAATTGTTATTGTTCTGAAAGCAGTACTGGGTTAGTATTTACTATTTAAGAATTAAAAAAAACCCCACGAATAATGGTAAAACATAGAGGCTGATGTATCAAAACATTTTACATCTTTACTAAAATTGAAAGTTGCAGGATGAAGAAATAGAAGTGTAGCCATCAGAGTGCTAGCATTCCCCAAGGCATTATGAAGAGCTGTACACAACACACACATTGCAAATCTGCAGGTGTACAAATGGTTTTTGCCTGTTCAGAGCAGTTGATAAGTCACTGAATTTACAGACATGTGCTCTGGATTTCTTGGCAGCCTAGTCAGAAGTTTCTGCTCATTATCACTAGAATCACCTTGGATCTTCAACAAACCTTAAAAATGAACAGCTAGTTCAAGAAGCAGTAGCAGATCCTGTGGGAAGCACCCTAAGAGTGCCCTGATTTCATATTCTTTCACAGACATCAGCTTGTGTCTCACAGTAGACAATCAGACAGATGCTGTAGCTGGACTTTCTGAATGATCCAGGTCAGTTGTACTCATTGGAGCTGTGCTTTGTATTAAATGACAGAAGCCTTTGAAAGTGAGCCCCATGTGAGATGCTGCACACCCGTGGGTGCCAGAGCTTCACAGAAGCAGAAGCTCCTGTCACCTACCCAATTACTGGGTTGATGGACTGTTCTCCAACCTTTAATTGATAAATCAACATACAAAAAGCAAACCTTGCTGCCACCACAGCTCCAAAGCACTCCCCCTGTTCTGCCGAGGCTGAGCTAAATGAAAAGTACCTGGAACAGAGTGTACAGGGCTTTTGCTTTATTAATTGAACAAAACCTTGCAAATACTTAATGTGAGGGAAAAATACAAATTAGCAAACAGAGATTGGATGACAAGTATTAAACCATGTACAATTAACTCTCAAATTTGTCTCCTCTGTAGCCAGGCAATTAAAGTCAAAGAAAAAACACTTCAATTGCCCAGAGGCAAGTACAGGCTGTACAGCAAGGAAATGAAAACAGTAAGAAGCAACAATTCTGTTTGTGAGAGATGCTTTGCCCCGAAAGGATTAAATGCACTTTCTCCATTTGGAGAAAAGTGGGCACACCAAAAATGCTCCTTAGTCATAATCTGCTTAGTCCAGCATGACATTTTCCTACGAAACATCTTAGCAAGAGGTTACTTTGGCAAGGCAGGTGCTTTTCCAGGAAGTTTAGCAGTGAACAGTGGCCAATTTCCTCATGCTTTGCCTTGAATAGCAGCATGTTTGGTGCCCTGCACTAACCTAGAGGATAAAACAAACATGAAGTACCAGCTAAGAGGCACACAGCCACTGAATGTGTGGTTTCTATCACTGACATTAAGAGATTAGCTAAATTTCAGCTGGCCCTATTTGCTTCCCAGATAAGGCAAAAAACCCCAAACCAAAACAAACAAAACCAGCCAACAAAAAAAAAAAAAAAAAAAAAAAAAAAAAAAAAAACCCCCAAAAAAAAAAAAAAAAANAAAAAAAAAACAAACCAGCCCCAGACAACAACAACAAAACAATATGCAGAAACTTCTACATTTTCTTCCACAGGGTAACAGATACATTTCTCTTTTTAAATGAAAAATTGAAGTTTACTTTTCTTTCTACATTCTTAGCAAGCATATTTGACTATGTTATATTTGTAGCTGAGAAAGGTCCACTTTCAGTGAGAAAACACAGAGAAACACAGTTAATTAGGTGTTAATAAATATTTCTAGCCATTACCTCTGTATAATGAAACTTGACATAATAGACATCAAAGTACAAATTAATTATTTCATCTTTAACACAGTAGCAGTCTAAGCTATCATCAAATTTCAAGAATTTCAACTCTTCAGTGAATCCAGTTTTGATCAAAAGCTATGATACATCACACCTTCACAACAGTCCTGCTTACTTATGTAAATGAGCTCCTCTTTGTAAATTGCCTTAACCAGAGGTAAGGCTTTATAAACGACACAAATGGACATTACTTTTTCTGTGAACTTTGTTATACTGATCCACCAAAAGGAACTAATCTGTTCTAAATACATACAAAGAAACAAATTATCCATGACAAAGAAATGTTTTCGTTCTAAACAGCTGGGATTAGAAGGATTATAGAAAAGGTTACACCTTAATATGAGTCATTTTAAAAGAATGAACTCATCAGCCATTGAAGTAGTTTCCATTCAACCTGTAAAATATATAAAGTGTGCCATTCCAGAAATGGAAAACGATTATTTACCAGTGGAAAAGCTTTCTTAGAATTTGAGAAGTACCAAATCTCTCAAGCGTTAAATAACTAAAAATGTGCATCACATCATACATCCTGATTCTCTCTCTTCTCTCTCTTTTTTCTCAAGGTTTTCTACTCTCAAAATCTCTGCAAGAGGTAGAAGATGAAGATATGTGGCTAGCTGCATTAAATCTAGGAAAAACTCTACGAAATGAAGATAAAACTATGAACAGGGGAGCTATACCTTTGCTGAAGCACTACAAGACTGAAGACAGCAATGTTTTCAATGAAAAGAATGCTGGAAACATTAAGTTTTTGGTGAGTTCAGTTTTACATTTTGGCTTAATTGTAAAATTGAAATTCATTTATACCCCTTTAGAAAACAAGTACAATGATTTAAAGCAATAACCAGGTAAACATACAAAAATATCAGTTTAACATAACATAGTCTAGAAAAAAAAAAAAATCAACTCCATATATCTAATGCCAAGATTCTAAATGTGTAACTTGGACAGTTGAATTAAATCTGATTTTTACAGACAGTAGCCAAATCTTGGAGGATGGGTGGGGGTGGAACCTATATTTATATTTGATGCATGTCCCTATATGCAGCAATAGGTTTTTAACTTTGTTAAACATGACACTCATTATTTAATTATGTCCATTAAACCATTTTGGCCAAAGATGTAAAGGAGGTCATTACTTTTAAGATATGATCTTAAAACACAAAATAACTGTACTGTTGAAGTATAAAATACCAAATGTGAATACAACTCACTTTAAATAAATATAAACCTCTTGCTTTCCCTCAAAACAGGACAGAGGTTCCAGACATGATTTCTTCGATCATGTTATGCCAATCAACTTAGGTAGAAAGCAACTACCTTATCCTGCATTGAAGGGAGCCATGGCTTTTCCAGCTGACACTGAAATTCAAAATATTCAGTCAATACAGGAAAGAGAGACCACAGATGAAGAAAATTCAGCTAAATTCCCTATAGGAAGAAGAGATTTTGACAGTAAATATATTTTATTTTTACACAAAAATATTATATCATTCTGGTATAGTGCAATGTCAATACAGCAATTTGATAAAGGTTCATTTAGAAGCTCCATGTCTGTTATGATTTGGTGCACAGGGGAGGGAGCATTTGTTAAATTAATATTTCCAGAGGCCATAAGAATTCTAGTTCTTTGATGATATAAACTTTCAGACTTTTTTTTTTCTCCTGTAGTCCTCAGGTGTATGCTGGGAAGAGTCTATCGACCTTGTTGGCAAGTGTGAAAACTACTGATCTCCACCACCTCCTCTGAAGATTAAACATTTTATTCTGAATTTAATGGAATTTGAAGTTACTGAGTGTTAGTGTGGCTGTACATACGCATCAAAAAATAATTTCCCATTGCATTGTAGAGGGATACATAATTCATTACCAAAAATGACAGGGTAATTATTAACAATGTATTGTTATCAAAAAATAAAAGACTTCAGCATAATCCAGACTTGTAAGCAGTTGTCTAACATAATACACAAGCTACTTTCAATTATTTAAGTATGAAAGGAAGTAATTCATGAATTTCGCCTGTTTTCTTGCAAAATTTTACAACTGTCAACATACCATGTATGTGAAAACAAACACTTAGAGTTGGAAAAAGCGAGTTAATTTTGCCTGACCAGCAATCAACTTATTCTTACTTGCAGTTTTGGTCTGTTTTCTTTTTTTACCAGTTTTGCTGTCCAATTCCTTCTGAGAGCTGTTTGAAGTCTTAAGTCTTTTAGTATTTTTTTGCAAAGATGGTTCACTTTCCTTGTCACAGATTATTTTGTCGTTGTTCAAATCCATCTGTTCATTCTCGGAGTTCTTGTTCCTTGGCTGACAACTCAGCTTTCCCATTTCTGTATAACTTCTAGTCTGGTGAACACTTTCAGAAATAGTTCCAAGCACTGGTACATCAAGACATGAATTTGTACCTTCTGTCATGTAAGAATATCAAAAACATATGTGAAGAAATAAAAAGTTACCTGGGAATATACATCCTTTTTCTATAAGGACTGCCACATTATTTTTTTTCTTTTAAATCAAAACTAATGTATTACCAATAAAACTAAGCTGTGCAGGTCATTGCTATTACATTTGCTATGTGTTCATAGGTGCATTGCCAATTCAAAATTACATCGCTCAAAACATGTAATAACTAACTTAGGGAAGTGGATTTATAACTTTAAGATATTGGAAGAGAGGGTTAAAGGGCACTGAAATTTTATATATTATATAGTTTATAGTGCAATAAAACAATTTTTCCCCCTTTTAATGGCAAAAAACCAAATTTCATTTGGCTTACTTTTGTAGAATAAGAACAAATATGTCATATATGCAATATATATCATTTTTTTACCTCAAGATAGCACCAACACATTTTTCAAACATTTATATTTTCAAAGCACTGGCATTACAGTTTTATTGCAAAAGGATTTAACTGGCATATGAGACATTCAGAACAATAAGACATTTTTGTTCTTTTTCTTGAAAATATTTTTACTGAGTTCTACTAAAGGCTTTTTGGATAGCATTTAAAATATTACCTATCACATTCATTTATTCAATCCTACCACAGCTTACCTGTGCATTTTCCATCTTTTGAATGTTGCTTTGGTACAGGATGTTTGCAGGTTGGAATGGCGTGGGAATGCTGAACACTCATTTCACTCAAATCATTTTTATATGTACAGGCAAACTGGGATTTAATCGAAGATTGCTTCATCTGCAAATATCAATCTGCTATTAGCTTTTTATTATTTACAAAAGTGAAAGACAACACCTGCAAGACTAGTAAAAGAATAAGCTTTCCCCTTCTTTTCACATAAAATACCAGAAAAATGGATATGCTCACATTAAAAAAGAAAACTAAGCATTCATTTACAAAGCGTAAGGGCTTTCAAGATCATCATTTACTATTCTATTAAAAGTCCTAAAATAATTTTAAAAATCTTTTTTTCAGCTCTTTCAGAAAGTTACACATTAACTCTCAGAGCTTCAACTTGAAGTTTTCTGTCTTAAGTTAGCCCAGTCTTCTGATAGACTGCACTGTTTTGAGTAGGGGTCATAGCTACTACTGTCAGTTTTCATACTTCTACAGGTCATCATCTATACTTATACCTGAAAGGGGAATAAAAAGTGTTATTTCAGATTTCGTAGTTATTCACAAAACAAAGCCATTTCACCATTGAATGCCAATATCTAACTCCACATTTGTCAAAACATACCCATTTAGCTCAAGTCACAGGTAAAATTTCCTCAGCTTACGTTCAAGTTACAGCTTCACATCACCTGAGAATTTCAGGTCAAGCTTTGTACTTCCCATACGATTGATCATAAATGCTATAGATTCTGCAAGACAAATTCTGCCCTCACTTTCATCTGAAACTGCACTGGATTACATGAATTATATTGAAAGATGGAGCACAGAGAAGATAATTACAATACATTAAGTTTTTTAGCTAATAATTTTATCACAACAAAACAGGTGAATTTAAATCAATTTGAGCTGAACAGGTGCTATAGCAAAAAAAATCAGAGAAAAGAACAAGCAATAAACACTGTTACAAAATAAATATTGCTACATAAATAGATAGCAGGAGCGATTTCATTGAATAAGAGGTTTACAGCCACTTTTCTGATAAAAAGGTTTGCATTATGCAAGTCTACTTTTCTTCTTAGCACAAGCAAGATTAAACCTCACAGTTCAGATTTGACCTTTAGAGATATAGTTTTCTTCTAACTCAAATTCTCAGATTTAGACAGAAGGGAAGAAAATAATGTTCCCAGAAACCTCCTTTCACAGAGGACTTCATCCACAAAACTCAGTCAAAATTTATGCCACTTTTATTACATCCTGCTTTCATACATGTAAGATAAGAGACTCGAGCTTGTCACTGACATGCAACCTTGTTATCTCTTCATGGTACTGCTGTTGGCCAGGTGAACACACCGAGTCTATTTGGAAAAATATATCCCACTCATTTACAAAAACATAGTTGTTCTTTCTGGTTTAATTTATCTGGACACACATAGTTTAACTTTAATCCTCAGTATTCCCTTCACAAGTCCAAAAGACCAAGTTTTCCCTGTTGTCCATTACTCGTAAACTGCAATTTATCTGGGCCAGATAACAGACTGGGAAAGAAAAGCAGATTTAGCAGGGTAAACTAGCAAGCCTAACTCTCAACAACTCAAATCTCTTTCAAGTGTTAATCTACTTTGTAGATTAAAATATTTACCACAGAATAAGACTATATACATAGACATTTACAAGGTTTGTGTGCTTCAAGATTAAGCCTCAGTTCACCGACTCTAGAATCATAGAATATGCTGAGCTGGAAGAGACCCAACAAGGATCATCGAGTCCAACCCCTGGCCCTGCACAGGACAGCCCCAAGAATCACACCACCTGCCAGAAAGTATTATCCAAAGACTTCTTGAACTCTGTCAAGCTTGGTGCTGTCACCACTGCCATGGGGAGCCCATTCCAGTGCCCAGTCAAGATTCAGGTGAACATCATTTTCCTAATGTCCAACCTAACCCCCTCAAAAAGCTTCGTGCCATTCCCTCATGTCCTACTGCTGGTCACCTGAGAGAAGAGATCAGTGTCTGCACCTCCTCTTCCCCTTGTGTGGAAGCTGTAGACTGCATGTCATTAACTTCATACTCTTTTCAGAAAGTGTTTTGAAGGATAGAGCAGCTGTCTAGCTTAAATTTAATCAACACCATATTGTACAACTACAATATGAAGATAAGGGGCTTGCATTTCCTTTAAGCTTCAGGTTACTGTACTATGAATGAAAAATATTTTTGAGTATTTGATATGTTTCTGAAAAACTTCATCTTGATCCTTTACAAATTCCTCAATTCTTCATTATTGTTCAGTAAATGACACACATCAAAAATTATGCAACAATAACTTGAACAGCTTTCTATCAAATTCATATTGCAAGAGGCAAACAAGCTACAATTTTGCTAAGCTGACGAATCTATAATAAATACAGCATGAAGAACATAAAATTTGAGTAAGAAAGCCTGATAGATACCATTCTATAACCAACAATAAATGCAGTTTTTATTTTATGAACAACAGTGTTTCTTTTTATCGCTCCCATCTGACACTTCACTAATTCAGTTTGTAGGGATAGAAAATGTGGAGTCAAAGGACAGAAGTCAGGCTCAAATACTGAAAAACAGCATAAACCCATCTGTGTTTCAACTTCACTAAAGCTTGAAATATGTCTGTATTGCATCACATAGCATTCAGGCATTTGCAAACAGTACACAAAGCTCTACCAAATCAGACTGTTGATGCTGGAACTAATCTAGAGGGTATATATAGTGTAAGACAGCTTGTTGAAGCAGTCAAACTTTTCAACTGGTCTAGGAATGTATATTCACTAGTATAAAGAACTGTATTACATTGGGTGAAGTAGCAACAAGCAAATTTTAGCAGCCTGAATGCAGCACAAAGTAGGACAAGTCTAGCACTGAATTAGGAAGTAGAACTTCACTGGAATGTTTTTAAGAAGAAAGATCAACCTAAAATTTACTTGAAGCACACAATGAAGCCTGTCAACAGCTTGAAAAAGCTCTTAGAAAAAAGCTCATAGAGTTCTTTTAAGTTAAATTCCCTAAAATTCAGTGCTTTAAGAGCACCACTCCAACGACCCACAGCTCTTGGAGAGAAAAAATGTTGGGAGATGCATTTGCTCACTGAGTAGCTGCACACAAACGGCCTACAATGAACTCAGCCTTACTATCCCCCTTTCCTCTTCACAAGCAAGTGGGATGTTGCTCTTATCCCCATACAAAGAAAGAAATTCTGCTGCATTTCAGAAAAAGAAGGTTCACTGTTACCACTCTTCAGCTGCGAGAAAGTAGGAGAGAATTACGACTGGTTCAGCACAAGTAGGTCAATTAGAAGTCCTAATAAGCAGCTAAAGCAGTACATTCTCCAACCTTGACATCTGTATCTGAAGAAGTTTTTCAGTTGGTCAAGATGCCCATATAAAACATGCACTTTTATGTGAAACTTTAATGGTGCATGCTCTATTTATTTCTAAAAGTTAGATTATAATCTGTTCCAGATCTCCTTCCAGCATCTGCATACAGACAGTACTGCCAATATTTAGTCACTAAGAATGTTGAGATTTGGTTTTTATACACTGGAATGGCATAATAGAATTTGAAAACCTACATCAGTAACAGCAAACACATGTTTTTATTTTCTAGCCAAACAACTAGAGTACTATTTGGAAGAAAAAAAAAAGAGATAAAAAGAAAATTTATTTTCTCTACCCTTACCCTTATCCTTTTAGAAAAAAAAAGTATTCAAGGTAAGTTGAAAGAGGAAGTTGAAAAAGGGAAGAGAGTACAAAGGGAAGAGTAACAAAACAATAAATGATATCTTTGCCAAACCCAGATCATGTTATTAAAAAAATATCCTGGACAGCTCAGGTAATGGCAAGCTTTTATTGTACTGAAGCTACCACTTTTTCTTTAGTATGATATTGTACCAGCCTTTTGCTATCCCAAAATAACCTGCTACTGTTTTGAGAACATAAACCTCAAATCACCTCATTATTGGCTTTCAAACAAAACTCACAGCTACGGATCCTAAATAAAGTAGTTTAGGGGTCTTGTAGAAATAAAAATGGTATTTTCTACACAAATGTGGTTTGTCAACTGACACCAAGACTTTCTTCAGATTTTGTGCTGAACATATAACCTTCTCCTTCCCTTCACCTCTCTCCTCTTCTAAACTATCAGTCAACTTTGGTGTTCTCCATAATTATATTTCACTTGGGAAATAGATATTTCTTGCAACAATAGATGAGACTACTACCTGAAGAAGATTGTTTTCTCTATTACTATGACTCTTCTGTTCACAATTACAGTGGGCATACAAGAAAACTCTTGATAACTTCCTGTTGATAGTTTTCCAAGTCACAGTTTATTTGTACTGGAATCACAAATAGGCAAAACAATTCTCTCAAGTAACAGCATTTAGAGAACTAAGCATTGAAAAATAACAGCAATGTATGAAGCTAGATATTAAGTCATTTTATAGAGACATGAAAAAGTCACATGAGAAAGGCAGACCAGGATTTTTGCTTTGTGGAGCTTTTTTTCTTGGAAGGATTTCTATACACAGTAAAATTACAATGAACTTCAACCATGCCAAGATTTGTTAGAGTTCTTAAGCCACAAATTTTTCTTAAAACTAAAACTGCAGCTATGTTCCCAATTGGAGGGAAATAGTGCCTCATATAGGAAAGGTTGTCTCCGGTTACATTAAGAAAAAAACACGCCAAACTACTGAAAGTCCTTGCAGCTGTTTCAGGGCAAGTCTGTTAACAATGCAGCAGGATTTCTAAAACAAAATATCAAAAGGCCAAAACAACCCTCACTTTACAAAAAATGATCTGTTACACCCTCATATATTGCATGCTTACAGCCTAATAACTTTGGTTCTTCCCCCCTTAACTCCTGAAGTTCTCAGTTTCGCTCAATCCCATTAGCTCAGGAAAAGTACTTCACCTACAACTTGAAAGTCTCATTAATATTTTGCAGCGCAGAAGAAAGATGAAGATCTCATTATGCAACATTTTTGTTGTCCTAAGTTGCTCTTCAGCCTAAACAAAGCAGGTTATTGTAACAGCCTGTTCATTCCCCTCTCACACCACAAACCAGGGTTTTAATAACCCATTGAAATCAACAAAATAACTAGTCAAACAACAGGGTATCGATTCATTTCATATAAATAGAAATATGATACAAAAAAGCAGACATAAGGCTGCATGAACCCTTTTCAGATAAAGTAACTCTCTCCTGTCCAATTAAGCTTCTTTTATATTTCTCTAAAGCAGAAAGGAGTGGTCAGGACAGCTGACAAGAGACATAACTTGGTACATGTTCCACATACCTTTCTGAATTAAAGACTCTACAAAACACCATTCACCAGAAGACGCTTCACTTAAACAATAGATAAACTTGAAACTAAAGTGTCTCCCAAAGGAAGACAAAGTTTCATGTTGTTAGTCTTACCTACTTCTGCTAGAGGAAACGAAACAATGCAACACGCTTGTTCCCCAGACTTCTTTCTCATCAAGCAATAAGAGCAACAGCTTTGCTTCCGAACAAATGCCACTATAGTTAGGTGATCTCCCCGTGTTTCTTCCAGTATTTAATGAGGATTGAAAGACAAAAAATATTTCTTTGTCATTCACTGTTGCCCGGAATTTGTTTTGGCACAATGGAAACATCCACAAGATTTATTTTATTTCTGAACACCAATTCCAGTTTACTTAATCCACTGTCCTTATTTTTAGATACTAAAACACACACGTGTGATGATGTGCCCTAGGTCTAAATATTATCAAACTGCATTCCTCCACACAATTCCACAGAAGTTGAGAGATCAGTTTCTCTTAAGGAAAGAAAGGGCACAAGAGATTTTTTTCTCTCTTGCTTTTTTTAAAAAATTCTTTTTAATTTAAGTGTTTCTCTTTTCTTTCTAGATTTTCCTAAATTTCTTCATTTAACACATACATATTGATGGGACTCAGCATAAACCAAACACCACTACTGTGTTTTTCTTCTCTTCTCAAATATCATGGAAAACATAACTTTTATGGGACAAATCCTAAAGAGACATCATTAATTTATACCACAGACTAACCACCTAACACCTATCAGAGGCAGCATGGTAAAAAGGTCCTTTGGGCAATTTTTTTGAACTAAAGCTACCATGACATACATGGCAAAAGAAACTTTTACTGAAGGATCACAGATACTGAGAAGAAACATCATATTGCTATTCTCTTATCCAAAAAGCAAATATCTGGTATCTCTTCTGAATGAATTCCTAACACGAGTGCAGTATGCATAACAAAATTTGTAACTGTGAATTTTACAAGCAACCTGTACACATTTCAAGATGGTTCCATGGAATAATAATGGAGACTGACAGTGTAAGAAGGTGGCAACTATAACTACAGCAGTTGAGATCCATAGTCATGAATAATGAATTCTTTGTGCTGTATGCTGTACAGCAAGGAGCAAAGAATTTATTTCTACCAAGAGACATTACAATCCTAGACAAGAAATATATGGATTCATAGAGAAAGGAACTGAAATTAGTCACTGTAGTGGGCATTTACCTCAACAGAAAACACCACTAAGGTTTGGGGAGAGGTTGATTTAAAGGTACTGAAAAAGGTTTGAAAGGAGTTTAATGCAGGTAGCTATAGGAAATCCCTTCAGCTATAAGAAACCATGTAAAAGACAGCTAAAAGGGTTCACCTGAACATTAACAAATGAACAACAAAGACAGGTATTGCAGGCTGAATATAAGCAAGGACAGAGCAAAGCAGCAAATCAGAAGAAATCACTGAATTCAGACAGGCTAAAACAAGTAATTTATATGTACCACAACTTAAACAAACAGACTGAGATGCAAACAGTAGGATGGCATCTATTGTCTAATCACTTTGATAACAATTTTTTGAACAGCAATCTCAGTGAAGAAAGGTAGGAAAAAGTTGCAACTATCAAATCCAAGAAAAACACACAGCGGCACATCAGAAAGTAAAACGAACACCTAATAAATTACACTTGAGTAGACAGGGGCAGAAAAATATTCCAGAAGTGTCATGGAGTGAAAATATAACACATGCAATACCTAACGTGTACAATACCTTTTAAAGTGTTAAATATACCAGGAAAGACAGACTTGCTACCTCAATATCAAGAGCTGGATATCCACAGGATAGTATAGAATTAATAAAAGATGTCAGTTTTGAAACAAGGACACTTAGGTCACTCTAGAATTGTTGATAGCTGAAGTTCTGTTTGTAATGTATGCAGCCACTAAGAAGGTACAGAAAGAGAAAAGAAGAGAAAGATAGGGACTTAAATTCTTCAAAAAAAGAAAGAATATGGAGAACTAGAAACATGCAAAAGAAACTGTAGAAATTGTTAGAAAGGTAGAGAGAAAAAAACCAGAAAAATAAAATGAAAGATCTCCAATTTAAGAAAGAAGTAGGATTTTATGTGAGAGGGTGGAATTCAAATATGAATGACTGAGAACTGAGTTTTAGTTATAAAAGTCAGCAGTTGTTTGCCAACAACCATTTTAGTTGACTCATATTTTTGCTTGTTTCTGTCAAAAACTTGTCAAACCAGCAAATGTCTCAAATGTGACAGGTAATTACTTTTAGGTAATATTTTTTGCACTTTGATACCAAACACAGCTGTTCTTACATAATTCCCTTGTATTAATGTAAGGTTTGTAATTGGATGCATCTCAACATTCTATGCACACACCATGACACGTTTTTGCTATTTGATGAATAAAGCTGCAACTTAAATATCTTGTTTACATAAAATTAATATAGAGAAGAGCCTTTATCAATTTTTCATAATTTGCCTATGAGTTTTAAACTAAATTTCACCCTAATTAGTGCATGTATCCAAAAAGCCCACCATTGATCCAATCCACAAAAGAAGACTTAGAATGAAGTTGGAGTATATTTTAAATGCATGCTGGAAACACTGACAGTGCTTTTCATTTTAATGTCTTTCTACTTCTTAGGCATGCACTTTGTGTTCAAGTTTATCTAATGTCCAGTGACAGAAAGATATTTTCCATTGTGCTGTTCTAGAATCCGTTCTGATAGCATAGAACACCTCTTCCCTCTATACTAATTAGATTTGTGTTTTTACATATTGTCAGGATGAAGTTTGTAAAAAATATTGTGCCACTACTTTTATTTAGGTTGCTGTTGAAATACTGCAGAAGACAAACTCCGCCTCCATCCATAGTCCAAACATTCGAGTCTAGCAATTTTAAGGAAAAATACTATATAAAATGAAGTACACTGAAAGAGAGCAATTTTCAGAAACGTTGCTCTTTTGAATAGAGCCCCTCACAATACCAACATGCTCTTGTAAAGTTCCATTTCATCTAAGAAAAGGAAACATTAGCATCTTTACCTCATTGTTCACAAAGCAATGTTATGGAAATGTCCTCAGATTGGTACAAATAAAAAGCATCAAAAGAAAAAAAACAATGAAAATGTCATTATTACACCTTTTCAATGTCTATTTTATCAGAACTAAAATCATGTGCGTGTATTCAGTTTTATCTCTGTTTTCAGATAGCTTGGTTTATTTCTATGGTCCTGAAATACACAGGTAAATGAAGAGAGAGAGATTAATTCAGTACACCTCCACTAAGAAATCTTCATTAGGAAGTACTTTTAAGTTTAAAGCCTCTTTCTTCTGGAGTTTTAGATATTTCTATTCATATTACAATACTGCTCGAGTTGGGCCAATTACCGCAAGTTAATCACAATTACATTTCTTTAGCTATGGGATAAAAATCTCAAATATCTGGCTGAAATGTAAGACTGTTATTTTTATTTTATCAGTATTATTACAGTGCCTCTATAGCTGCATAGAAATTCCTACAGAGTACCTTAATTACTTTTTCATCCATAGATTTCAGAATACGTTGTCTAAGAGGTTTTGGAGAAGATCCATCGGATCGCGCTGGAGACCTACGTTAAATAGAGGTAAGTATTTAGAACACGTAAAAGCAAATAGTTAATAAGAGTTCTTGCCATACCAAGTTCCTCAGAAGCAAGAAGGCAAATATCTTCACCCTCCAAGCTTTACTTTGATTCCTACCTTCCTAAAGAATCGAATGTATTGTGACAACTGAAGAGAGCATAAAGAACCCAAACCTACAGTTCCAATTTCTCGTACTCATTTTTCAGCCTGTTTCCAATACTGTAGCTCTGCAGACACAGTATCACCATTATTATTATTATTATTATTATTATTATGATGGTTAGCAATGCTAGTGATGAGCTTCTAAGCCACCATTCTACTTACACCCCCATGAACAGCATCTGGTTGAGATTCAATATAATTTCCCTCATATTTGCAGGCTTCTCAGTAGAAATATTCACACAAAAATGTTTCCACTCACTTACATGCCATTATGTAACCAGTTGCATACATCAGTGAAAAAATTTGATGCTTATACTGAAAAAAATTAATGATACACATAAAGGGGGATTTTTTGGTCTTGAAATAAGAACTAATGCATGCTTTTGTAAATGATTACTTCTCTGTTTAAGCTCATGGCAGATCAATGTGTATATGAGGACAGGTTTTTCAACAATAATTCATTCTTTAATTGTTTAGCTCATTTTACCCATTTTTTTTCATAAATAAAATTTGGTTTATTTAGTTTGTTCTTTATTTTATTTATTTCTAGTTGTCTGTGGTGCAAAATTTGTGCCAGCCTTGCAATGGTTCTCCTATTTTAATTGCCAAAATATGTAGCTTCAAAATAGCTTCATCATGTTACTGCCTACACTATTGTTCTGGTTCACGAATCCCCTTTGTAATCCATAATGTCAAAATTCTTAGCATCCTGTTTTTTCAACAATTGGTGATTCCTCAGGACCAGTGACCAAATAAATCATGAGTGGATAGGTGAGTTTCCTTGTCAGTGCCCACAGAAACGGGTTTTCAAGACTCCTTCATAGAGTCTGTGTGGCCCAGAAATGTACTCTCTCAAAAAGTCCATGTTACAAAAGTTTCTTGAAGATACAGAAAATGCAAATGAAGACTTGGAAAACTTTTGAAAACTCAAAACTGTTCTAAAACCGCTTTCCTGTTACACCGAATCTCACAGCAGACAGCATTCTGTTTATTTGCTTTGTGTAAGTAACATCAATGCTTTGTTAGACACACAGATTCTTAAAAAAAGGCCCAAACAGACTAACACAACAAAAGCAACCTCCTAATACTCACCTGAAAAGTGTCAGAACAGAGGTGATGCCAAACAAATGTAAGCTTTCATTGTCACATAACAGATCTGCCTTGTTCTGGGTAGGAGGACTGACAGCTTCTTCGTCCAAAAGAACTAGCAAGACCTTTACAGTATCTCTGCCACAATATGCAGTGCCATGATTTATGGAATGCAATTTTGGCTGAAAGTAAGTAAAAAGGAACATAAAACAGCGAAGTTCAACAAGCCAGACCAATAGCTCACCTCCAAAATCAATCCACATCAGCACAACATGTGAGAACCCCCTCCTTCCCTTTTCCAGAAAGCATTTATGGGGAACTTCTCCATGGGAAAGTTTTTCTCATCCCAAGCAATTAGTAGAGTTTAGATCACTACCAGCTACAGGTATACATTGATGAGTCAGTCACATAGAAAAATATACAAATCTGGGCTGAAACTCCGCAGCACAAATGAACATTCTGTTTTCTGGTACACAAACACATTCTGGTGAAGTCCAATCATTCTGACAAACAATCTGCTAAAGCAGTTGGTTAAAAGCAAGATTTTCATCAAGATTTGACAACAGAGGTACTTGGCACAATTTCCTGTTGTTTGGGTGAATTCCTCATGATTTTCCACAAGAATAAAGAATTCCTTAAAGAAAAAAACCAATCTGCATCTGGAAGTGCTCAATGTAACAGTCAGCAGTACAGATGGAGAAATCCATAGCCACTGTGGGACTTTACAAATTGAAAGTTTGCTATGATTTTCTCTAAAGAGAAATTTAGGCCTTAATACACAGTGGTAGTTCTTAAAAAAACTATAGGCTCTCTTATTTACTAATACACAGAAACATTGAATACTCTTGACTTTGTTCTGAAGGGCAAGACAAGCAGTGAACTGCATTTATCTAATCAGTTAACTGCTTTTAAACACAGTCTTGAAAAGATCAAATTCTATTTTTCTCTCTATTTGATTACATCAATTAGTGTATGTAGCTTTCAAGAAACCATAGCAACACATGTCAGTCAGCTACTATAAGTTATAATCAATAGCTAGAAATAGCAATTACAGAAATGGTTGTTACTTGCCTTTACAGAATTGGCCTATTTCAGTACCATTTAATTTCCTCAAATTTTATCCTGAACCTCTTCAGTCATTACATCACCATAACATAGATTTTCATTAAATGTCATGTGTGTCATTGTGAATTTGTCTTAATGAAAAAAGTACAAATTTGTCATCATCTTGACTGATGATACACAAAGGGGAAAAAAATCTTCAGAAATAACTTTCAGAAATCTCAAGTACTACATCAGACTCAACTCTGTGTACTAACCATGGACAAAAGTCCGAGGTAAAATAAGAATTCTAGGTAAGACAACAAAAAGATCTTGGTAAGACAAAAAAAAAATCCTGTTTATAAATAAACTTAAAATCATGAATCAATTTTTTTAAAATAAAATAGTTGCCCAGTCTTTCAAGAGCAGTGACCATTAGCTACTCCAGACTATTCTGGTTAGTTGCATCCAGAAACACCAGCCAGATTCCATTTACAGTAGTAATTATCTTAGGAAGAAATTAATCATAATTCCTATTAGTCGCTTTTGCAGGCTTCAACACAAAGTAGAGCTTCCTGCTGCACAAAGTAATAACTTTTCTTCCTGGAGCTCTAGATTCTTAGAAACCAGCTTTTTGCAGGAAAACTGAGCAATGATAGAAGAAAACTGCCACTGCCAGGACAAAAGCAAATATTTTTCTAATGAAGTTACTCTTTTCAGGTACATTTTATGAGGAAGCAGCCTTACTAGGAGCTAGTGGAGGTATAATTTTCACCTCTATACTTCAGATATTTTAAATTTGCACTCAAATTATTCAATCTCTTACATAGGAAAAAAACCCTAACATCCTATCAAACCAGAACTTATACTGAATATAGGTTTTTTTCTGAAAAATTATAGCATCAGGGGGTTTCTTTATTAAGTGAAATCAAAGCAAAACCCCCAAGATCTATGTAAAAATCAAAACAAAGCATTAATCTTTGCTGTCCTGAGATCTTATTAGAACAATACAGACGCTCTAATTTTTTATAGAGTTTGAATTAATTTGGAAAACTTATGGGACTTTTTCAATTTCGCTTTCTTTTTTCATTACAAATGGCAACCTATCCCTCTATACGTTTAGTAAAATGTTCTTCCACCCCGAGCTCCACCAAAATGTACCATTTGATATCACTATCTTAACATTTGTCTAAGCTCCCTTTTCCACCCCTCATCTCTGTGAATTACATGTCCAAGGATAATTGTTAAAACAGACCTTCATCACAATCTTCAAACACTTCATTTACACCAACAAGAAGAATTCCCAGCACCAAAACAACAAATTCAACACCGACAAAGGCAAACAATTTACACATATTCTACCCTTCATCCCTCCACAATTACGAAAAAAAAAAGTTTCCCCACACTTAGTCTGTTCTTTACCAATGTTCAGTCTACATTTCAGTCATTACCTCTCTCAACTACTGTCCTTCTCTCTAATTCCTCAGGCCCCACAAAGGACTGTGGTGGTTGACCCTGGTTAGCTGTCAGGTGCTCACCAAGCTGCTCTACCCTTCCTCCTCCTAAACAGGACAGGAAGTGAAAAAATGTTGAAAAAAGCTCATGGGGTCAAAATGAGGACAGGTTGTTCACTTACCAATTACCATCATAGGCAAAATAGACTTGACTTTATGAAATCAATGTAATTTATTGACATTTAATCATAATGGGACCCCTTCCTTCTTCCCAGACTCTACATCACTCACAACTTTTCCACCTCCCTCCCTCAAGTGGAACAGGGGGATGGGGAATGAGGATTGCAGCCAGTTCCTAACACTTTGTCCCTCCTGCTTCCTCTTCCTTACGCTCTTCCTCTACTCCTCTATGTGGGATAGCTCCCATGGGATACAGCCCTTCATGAACTTCTCCATTGCAGGTCCTCCCCACAGGCTGCAGTTCAAGAGCTGCTCCAGTGTGGGTGGTTTCCATGAGGTGCAGTCCTTCAGGAACAGGCTGCTCCCACGTAGGACACCTATGAGGTTGCAGGTCCCACCAGAAAAATCTGCTTCTGCATGGACTTCTCTCCATGGGCTGTAATTCCTGCCAGGAACCTTAGCACATAAAACCAATACTGCACTAGATTTGTGAAGCCAAGAGCCACAGGCACATCCAGACCAGTCATCTCTGATGGCTCTCATCACATCCATACTGGGAGGAGTCTGGATGTACTGGGGGGAGTATGGTGAAAAGGTTTAGCTTAACACCCACCATCCTCTGCTATGCGCTCAAGTGTCCTGACTGAAAAAAAACTACAGCAGAATCTGCCCATCCACAAGCAGACAGGGTGTTCCAGCAATCACTCTGACTCAAGAATTGACAAAAAACTTGAGCATAGAGCCACAGACTCAAATCTGAGTTCATAAACTGCCCTCAGGTGCCCATCTTGAGAAAAATATTAACTCCACTTTGCTCTCAGTAGGATTAAGTATGTTTCCACATTCCTATCATCAGGATACAACCATCTTTGCTATCTTCTGCCTCAGCAAGGACACTGGTAAACACTTCTACAGAGTCGTCAGACTATGAACTTCTGCAGAATAGTAAGAAACAAGTATCATTTTGGAAAAGCAATGGTGAATTTCTCTGAAGAATGGCGTTTTAATAAAATGCTTTTACCTGGCTTAATTTAAATAATTAATTAAAAATCCACATAATTTTAAAAAATTTTATTGGTAACAAGTAGCTAAATGAAGACAAAAGTGATGATAGTTATAATCTTCTCAGATGAGAGAGAGAAACAAATAGAAGGATAAGAAAGGGAAACAGCAAAATACAGTGAAGAAATAATCAGAGCAAACAGGAAAATGAGGATGAAATATATACTCCAACATACTCCGTGGAAACACATATTTAAACCAGCTTAACTGGCCAACAGGGTCTGGCTGGTTTTAGCTGTCTTAAAAAAGGATATTGAAGGTTTGATTAAAATTTGTTAAAAATCTTTTGCTACCACGGCATAATCCCAATGATTTCACAAAACAAAGCATCCTATCAATTCTAAACACATTCAAGGTGTCTATATTTTTTTTTTACATTTGTTAGCAAATTATATGACATTAGATATCTTATGCCTCAACAATGTAAAACAAAATAATTCAAGTAGGTTGATTTTTTTCATCACAAAAAGATTATAATCTAAGCCTGAGTAGATTCAAACTACATGAACCACAAATAGAAATCTTACATTATGCTCTTAACACCTGACTAACAGAACTTTAAATATCCTGATTCTTTCCATGAAAACAAAATCATTGATAGTTTCACTAGTGTCTTGAAACACCAAAAGAGAAAAGCTTACACATGATTGTTTCGGGCTTTAATTCCCCTCCCACTCCACATTTTACCATGTTTTAGACTTCGTTCATATTTAAAATTACTTTGAATGCCTTACCCTTAGAAATACTTGATGCTGAACTAATTGAAACCTGTGTGTTTTAATAAAAAATTACTGATACATGTTCTCAAATCTTAATTCTACTTCCATAAGGTTCTTTTGTTTGGAAATTTGTTATAGATTTACCTCTTTGAAACTAATGGCAAACCTGACACTTCTAAGTATCTACATTTATAATAACTGTACAACCAAATTAAGCTTTGAAGAGTATTTTATTTACAGCTTTGAGGTAAGAAATTTAGTTTAAGTAAATCAGCTATTTGAAATCCACAGTGTAATCCTCACGTATAAGTCTTTCAACAAGTTTTAAACCACAGCATAGAGGAAATGACACTACTTTTGTACTGTTAGGAAGAGATTATACTCTATAGATAGTCCTTTAAAAATGAAAAAGAAACAAAACAGGCAAAACACATTTGCTTTCTTATAAAGCTAAACAGTAAAAAGAACAAAAGAAGTCCCATTACCCGTGCTGGACTGACTCCAGTAGTGCTAGCAGTCAAGGTTTCCTGTTGTGAATCGATAATATTTTTAATCTTCAAATCCAAATCTTGTACAACTTCCTCTACTGCCTGACAGAAAGGATCCCCATTGCTTCGGCCTTTTATCAAATGCATCTTCACTGTTGACAGAATTCGCCCCCCTGCGATTCTGAAAATAGGCACAGGGTCATCTCCACATTAATCTTGGCAACACTTTAGTATACCTATTAATGCTGAACATAGCCAGCCTTCACTGCTAATCAGAGAGAACAGCTTTGATCTTTTAAATCAAACAGCAGTGTAGACATAGTCTCCAACACAATAGTTTGCTAAAAAAAAAAAAAGACGATTATAAGGAAAGGTAATGAATTCAGCATTTAGTAATACTCAGAGCTGCAATACAAAACAATCTTCTCCTTAGAAGTTCAAATAAAAGTACTTTCTTTAAACCTACATTTACAGTTTTGCTCAAACTGTTAAGTGTAAACAAAATTTTTCACTCAAACATACATTCCTGTTTAATATCCTATTAGATTTTTGAGCCTTTTGTGTTTTGTGAAGGTGCTCCAAAATCTCAATCTCCTTTCAATTGTGTTTAAATAGATAGTAATTAGACCACATGAACATCACTATTAGCTATAAAGGCACACTCCACTAATCTCTTTCTTCAGCAAATGTGTCTGACTACTTTAATTAAGATTTTGTGAAAGAGAGCGTAAGCTCCTTTAGTTAAAAGCATAACATTTTTTTCCAGCACCTAAACAAAACAGTAAGTATGTTTCACCATTGCTTGAGCTTGGGCAAAGAAAATAAAGCATTACAAGAACCACTCAGCCCTCCTAAATTATAATGCATCTCTTCCCAAAAGCTTCTTTTTTTGTTAAATTAGGTTTACAGTCCACATCAAAGCAGAAATGCAGCATCCTCAGCTGCCATTGGCACCTACAGAATAATTTTTAGCGACATTTCTGATGCTGCAAATGACAGTTCTGTCAAAACCCCAAAGCAATGGCTTCATTACTCCAGGTCACATAGCCAAGAGTGACAGGATGACTCATTTTTCAACTTCCTCCATGCTGACTGGTTTCCTTCATGCTCCTGCCAGCTTGCCCTAAAAGGACATCTTGCAAATGCAAATAAAGATGTATTCTGTAAATGTTAAATTCTGAAGATAAATTTTAGAATTACAGTTGGGAGAACCTTCATCAAATGGACCTCTGCATGTCCACAATCATATAAACTATAAAATAATTGGGCAGAACTAGATAAGAATAGGAGTTGAACGAGGTGAAAAACAGTTTGTTTATATTGTTTCCACTTAAAACACATGGAGGGAACTGGGCCAGGGACCTTACTGTTTTGGCTTATTCTGGGTGAACAAGACTCCTGTAAATAACCTGATGTTAACATGAAACTTGTTTTCGGTGCCTTTTTTTTTTGTTTGGGGTGTTTTGTTGTTGTTGTTTTTTGGTTTTTTATGGGTCAAACCCAAATATTTCCACACAATTCTCAATTTTAGCTTTTCCAGACTAAAGATTATACAATTCACATTAGATTTTCAGGCTTCATTAAACAGAAAAACTTATGTGTTGAAGACATTTAAGCATAATGTATACACTTGGCCAAAAGAAAAATCACCATGTCAAGTTTCTCTATAGACAGGTCAGGATCCATCCACATCTTGAAAAAGACAGTTTAAAAAAAAAAAATTTAAAATCTGTTGTACCACTGCTCCAAACCCCACAGTTTCATTTAACCATCAAATAATGAAAAGTTCAAAGGGAGGAAAAAAACCCATCCACTGCAAATTATCAAGAGGTAAGAGGAGAGCACTGTTGAAGAAGAGCTCTGTTTCAGAGATGCACATAGGAACTGCAGCCAAGTCTCCCGATGCTTCTTGCCAGACTGATCTGTTTTCCTCAATCCTAACCTTATATTTTCCAAAATAGTATAGTCAAATGAGAAAAGTATTATATTAAATGAGGAGTATCTGTTCCATAAACACTGCACTGAACCTAGAACTCCAAGACAAACGAGCAGGTGAAGGGATTGACTGACGTTCCCTGTGAAAACCAGGGTCAGTTATTTCTATCTACAGATATGTTGAACTTATTTACATCTTTATCATTTCCACACATTTAAGATAGATGCACACATGTATGCTGGAAGAAAAAATATTATTGTACAACTAGTACTGGGCACTAGCACAGTTAATTAACATAATCATGCCCTTAATTTAAATGCTTTGCTCTGCATGTGACTCAATTATCTTATAGATCTTCACTGGGAAAAAATAACAAACCTTTGATAAACTTTTCATTTGCTATGTTTATTGTTTTGCCTCTATTGTCCAATGCCAACTAAAGATATTTGCTGCTAGAAATAAAAGTTCATTTAATCTCTTCTTCTCCCCATATTCCTTCTTCTTTTCCAGGAACAAGTTCCAGTCTCCTATCAGATATAGAGTACTAACTGGAGCAAAGAAAAAGAAAAGTTTGTTTATATTTCAACTAGAATTTATATCAACAGGCAGAAACATAAAATGCTGATTCAATATGTGTGGATCAGTGCTGAAATACCATGCCATAGCTTATGCCAAGTTTAACCAGAACATAAATAAAATAAATTGTATTGTACCATTAGTCTTGCACTTACATATATGTTGAATATATATATATATGTTACATATATTATGAATATATGTAATATAATATAGTGTCATTACTCTTGTATATATATAACGTTGAATCTAGTTACTAGATCCATTTCTAGTGAGGTTCAAAAAGATTAACTAAAAGCATGATGATAAAAGCAAAATGTGGTAAAAAAGCACCTTGGGGTGTTTGGGATTTTGGGGGTTTGTTTTACAAAGGTGATACCCTATTCCAGATTGTTCTGATACTACTCTTTTATAGATTTACGTTACTCAGAAGATCAGTTGAACTTAAACTTTAAAATATCTGACATTGCCCTAAAAACCTATTTATAGGAATAAAATAAAGTTGGAAACTGTTATCCACTTTGCAACTCCTAACAGCCAGAGGGACCACAAAGGTTTGTTTTAAATACAGAATTACATGGGCATCTCATGATAATTTTTGCAGCAGCAAAAGTTAAGAATTTTTGTTCTTTTTAATTCTAAAAGAGAAGCAAGAAAACTAGTAGAATTCAAGATACTTGAACATTAAACTTGATACATTAAACAAAACAATGCCATTTGTCTAAGGCAGTAGAAGACTGGAAAGACCTTACCCCTTCTAGTCAGTGCTCCCGCTAAAAAGCTTTCTGGGGCATTTCATTCAGATCACAGGCTATTGATATGTGGTATTCTAGCATAAAGTGCTTCAGTAGCACATCCATTGTCTTTCAAACTGTATTGAAGGAGGACGTTTACCAAATCCAGGCAGCAAATATAGCCATCAAATGCCACTATGACACATGCTGTAAAATAGCATTTTTTTAAAAAGCTGGTAATATGATTCTGTTCAGAGTCATGTGCAACATTTCTTTGTTCAACATGTATGAACCGAAAGAAAACTCAACTAGAAAACCAAATTCTATCTTTATCTATGATAGAAATAACAAAAGGAAACTCATCAGTGTAATTACAAATGGAAGAAAAACCCCAACACTTTAGAAACAACCACCTTCCCCTGTCTGACAGAGAATGTTTAAACACAAACACCTGAAGTCAGTAGTGCAGTGCCAACCCTCCAGTGAATGGATCCAGGAAAGTCCAAACGTGACCATCAGCATGAAAATTCACAAGTATTTTAGGCCAGCTGACAAAGGGAATGGCTTAACTTCTTCAGCTTTAACCAGCACTAAAACAGTAGACAGTTCAAGCAGGATTCAGCTCACCTGTCTCGTAGCCAGAGAAAAACAAATGTCTACATATAGACAAAATGAATCATATGTAAAAAATGCCTTATGTGCACCAGTGCTTCTAAAGAGAGTTTAAAAATAATACTACAATGTAAAATTCCACCTGTTACCTAGGCTCTGGACAAATCATATCTTTTGTCATTGGTTTCTTCTACTAAAAATATTCACAGATCTTGTGCCCACTTGAACCCTTTTTGCCTTACATCATCTGAGTCCCAACCCCACCCATTTCTATCTCATTTTCCTTATCAAACCATCTTTTCTTATGTAGAAGTAACTAATTTATAAGAAACTAATAGCACACCTCGTCTATTTTGTTCCTACTGAGATTGCCACATAAACAAGCTCCTCTGCTTACCAAAAATCTAAATGACATTGGCAAGAGCTCTTCTTACAGAACTCAGGCCTTAGTGTGAAAAGTTAATATGATGCAGGAGCACTTTTATTTATTTTCTGGAAATACATCTTTTTTGGAAAAGACTAAAATAGCATGAACAAGAGAAAAAAAAAGGTTGAGAATATGGACAATATTCAAAACCTGATAAAAAGCAGAACAGATTCCTGAAGTCTATTCCAGGAACAGAAAAGAATATATCAAAATTCTATTATACTAAGGTCAACATTTTTATTCATTTATTTCAAGTTCAACAGAGGTAAAAAAAAGATAACAAATATATAGCTATCTGACTTAGGTAGTGGGAACAAGTATCTGAAAAGAGATCACAAACACCCAGCAATCACAGGGTGAGAGGAGATCACAGCCTTTTTTCCTTGTTATGGATTTAAAAGATGTTTTAGAGCTTGACAACAACTGATCAGTTATCCAATTTTTTAATTTAGAGCTACAGGAAGAGAGCAGCAGTAATTCCATTCTCAAACACTAAGGAGCAAGATGTCAACTACAGCTTAATCTATCTGGGTGGAAGAGTGAGACAAAACTTATCTAGGAAACAATACAATACAAATGCTTCTAACAGGGCAGTAACTGTGCCTTTAAAGCAAGTCCAGAGGTTTATTTCTAATTATGTTATATGCATAAACTAAAAAAATTAGCAGTTCGTGTTGATTTAGATTTCAAAATTTCAACAATAAAATCATATCAGTGAACTTACCTAGATTTTAAATACATCTGTAGAAGAAAAAATCTATATCAAAGCACTCAGTACTGAAAAATTCAACCTCATAGATGTGTGATTATTAATCTAATTTCCCAACAGATATCATCATTAAGTGAAGACTCCTCCTTAGACCCTTTGGAGTTTCACAGATTATTATATCCATAACAAAAACACAGCAAAAAACCAACCCTGTTGCAGAGTATTTTTTTCATGGGGCTGCTGCTGCTTTTGCTGTATTGGCTAAAATTTCTTTTAGCTTGGTGGAAGAAATTAGAGTGACTTCATATTCTTCATCCCAAGCTTTGCTACCCAAGTCTGGTGACAAAGTTAGCATAAAAGCAAACAAGTATTCTTCCCAGAATAAGTCTTGATAAGCAGTCATTGAATCCCCTGTGAGAAAGTTCTAAAAGGCAAAGGAGGTCAGGAAAGCTGTTATTAACTATAATAATATAAATGATATTATACTATAATAATATTACAAGCACAGGACCAGTCCATCACAATACTTAGGAAAATATGCAGAAATAGCAGCAGCCCAGCTTGGCTGAACAGTGAACTGATGACAGAGCTTGAATGCAAAAGGGCTTCACACAGAATGGTGAAGAAGGGGCAGATCACAAACGATCTAGAAACATCAGCCAGGCATTTAGGGATGTTTTCAGGAAAACCAAAGCTCAGCTGGAGTTGAGAATTATAAGGAATGTTAAAGGAGCTTCACCTGCTGAACAAAGAAAATGAGGGACCTTTGCTGAAAGGTAGATATTGCAACAGTGTGGACACAGATAAAACAGAAATACTCTGTGCCTTCTTTGCCTCAGTGATGCCATGATGGTTTTTTATACATATATATATATATATACACACCCCATCTCATATACTCTTTTATATAGCTTTTATGCATTCTTAGTGCTTTTAGCCCACATATTCGTAATTCCTTAGGTTTGACAACTAACATAGACCCAATATTCCGTTAAGCCAGGAGACCAAACATCCCGGAAGCCTTGCACTTTAGGGTCAGAGAGCCCCAGACACCAAGGTCCTCTCCAGAACATATTCTGTAAATTAAGATCAGCCCATCCAGGGGGAAGGTTCCTCGGATGAGGGGTTCAGTGGAGCCTCTCACTGGGGAATCTTTGATAGCTGTGCTGATTCCCAAGGCCTATAACTGTACATGTGGTGTATTGTGGGGTGGCATTTTGGTGTGTGCTGCTCAGTGCATTCCACCTGGACAGAGAGTGCACCTTAAGGATCCTTAAATAAACACCGCGGGAAACCCCTTCTCCCTTTTAACCCTGTTTGGCTCTGATTTTAAGACCAGGGAAAGGCAACATCAGTCTTCACCAACATGGTCTCCTTGGCCTCTGATAAGACATATTTTTCAGAAAAGAACTGCCAGCAGTGGATAAAGATCAAATCGGGCTTCACTTGACAGTACATTCAAGTACATTGAACCAAATGGACTGCATCCAAGAGCCTTAACATAACAGGCAAATACCCTCACATAAGACAATTTTATATCATCTTTGAAAAGTCATGGTGACCAGGGGAGGTCCCTGACAAATGGAGAAAAGCAAATCATTGCAAAAAAAAAAAAAAAAAAAAAAGGACAGTTTGGGGGACCACAAGTTCAGCAGCCTCACTTTGTTCCTTAAGAAAATAATGCGAAGTCTTCTAAGAAAACACATCTGGGCATACGAAGGATTAGGTGGTAGCTGGTAACTATAAGCATGTATTTATCAAGTGTAAATTATGCCTGACCAATCTGTTTTTCCCCTATGATAAAACTACTTGATTTGCAGACCAGAGGAGAATGGTGGGTACCATCTACCTTAATTGTAGCAAGGCTTTCAACACTGTCAGAGAACACTCTCAACATACAAGTATTGATGTTACAGTCTGGATGGATGGACAAACAGAGGAATTAACAACTGGTATGATGATCATGCTCAGAAGGTAGCAAACACGTTGCAACAATGCAGTAACGTAGGGGCCTATCCTGAAACCTGGTTTTTTCTATTATCTTTGGCAGTGACTCTCTAAAAATACATGCTCATCAAGTTTGCAGATGACACCAAATTGGATGGAACAAGTCAATATGCTTGAGGGCAGAGCTGCCACGCAAAGATACCTAAACAGACAAGAGGAATGGGCTGACAGGAACCATATGAAATTCAACAAGGCATGCAAAGTCTTGGAAAGGAATAATCCCTTGCAATGATACAGGCCGGGGAGCAGCTCTGTGTAAAAAACCTGGGAGTCTTGGTGCATGTTCAGCAAGCGAGCCATGAGCCAGGAGCATGCCTTGGCAGCAAAGAAGGCCTACAGTATCCTTGGCTGCATCAACAGTAGCGTAGCCAGTAGTCTGAGGAATGTGATTATCCCTCTCTAATCAGCACTTGTTGGACCAAATTTAGAATACTGTGTCCAGTTTTGGGCCCCCAGTCCAGGAAAGACACTGATAAACTGGAGCAAGTTCAGCAGAGGGCTGCCAAGCTGGTCAGGGAGACATGCCCTGTGAGAAGCAGCTAAGGGAACAGCTTGTTCAGTCTGCAGAAGAGGAGGCTTCAGGGGGATTTACTAACAGCTTTCCAATACCTACAGGGTGGCAACCAAGAAGATGAAGCCAGACTCCTCATGTTGACAGACAGTGAAAAAAGACAACAGGCATAAACTGAAACAAGAGAAGTCCCAACTCAATACAAGAAAAAAACCCACAACTTTTCACCGTGAGGACAAAAGCAGTGGAATAGGTTGCCAAGAGGGAGATTAAAAACCTCCAAGGATGGAGACTGTACAAAGCTGGTCTGGATAAAGCCCTGATTAACCTGAGCTGACTTCATAATTGACCCTGCTTTGAGTGAGATGTTGGACCAAAAACTTTCTGATGTTCCTTCCAACCTGAATTATTCTATAATCCTAAATTTAAGCAATCCTATATACAATGTTTTGCATACGCTTGCACAACTTTCCAGCAACTTTAGACCACAAACCTCCAGGGCTGTGTGAACACAGTCCAATTAACACAAAGATCCAGCACAAACCCAGATAGAGTCCAATGTGCTTTCTCCCCGCAAATACTATTGCACCCCGAGATGCAGCTTCTCAAAGGAAGCCCATAAGAAATAGCATTTTCCCTGTCGAGGGGAAGCTGAGAGCACTAATCCACATGATGAAGGCGAGCTGTATGATGCTCCAGCGGGCTGCGGAGGCTGCAGGGGCCCGGGATGCAGAGCCGCTCCGGAGCGCTGCACTCACTCCGATGGGGCGAGCGCGACCCGGCTCCAGCGTGAGCTGGGCGATGGTGACACCCAGTGGCCACTGCCTGCGCCGAGGGCAGCGCCCAACTGAGGGGAAAACATGCTGCCAACCTCCCAACTTTGCTACTCCACAAAAGCAATGGGGATGTTTAAAGTGTATCTATATGTATACACACCCCACACATCTCCCCATACGAAGCACCAAGCACAGTAACCAACACGACAAATGACCTTCCGTCATCCAGCTTTAAGTCAGATGCGTTTTTTAACAAACTTGAGGAAAGTAATTTCAGAAGTTCTTCTGGCCTAAAAGAAAAGGGTTTCCAGAATGATGGATTAGCACTGCAGTTTCTCATTTATACCAAAAGGAAAGAGTTTTCAGATACTAAGGTGTATAATAATCATCCATTTCGTTGACAAATACAACATTGATATGCTCCTTGTCAAGAAACAGGTGCAAAAATGAACATCCAAGTTCTCCATTTACTGTATTAACATTGTCTAAGTCTTACACGTTCATATCTATAAATAGTTTTAGCATTACAACTTTTACAGCAATCCCAAATGTTAAGGAATATTCACACTGCTGATTCTTGAAAGATTAGTGATTTCTTCTAGTCTTAGATACCTAGAGAGTGAGGAGAGGCAAACAATTTCAATATGCCATAGATTTGTAAGAACATTCAGTCCTCAGTGAATACACCTTGAAACTACCAAAGTTCATTTTGTCTTTCCATTTTTCTTGCTATCAGGATTGCCATATTTGAACCAAACCACCAGTTTCATTAAATTTCCACTCTGTTTGACAGATTTCCCTTCATCCATCTAATCTACTGTTCACTTTCTTAGCTGAACAATGGGGAGATGAGAAACACATTTTTGTTATTCTCCATAGGTTAGCAGATACTTGGTTGCGCATTTCTCCTACTAAGTTCAAAATATTCTGAAGCACTTCCCACCACTGTCCAAGGTCTTCAATTTGGTTTCTAGATTCCCAAAGCAAAGGAATCGAGCAGATGAAGAAAGCCGTTTTTCAACAGGTGTCCCACAATGACCCACCATTTATTTGGCTACTTTATATTTTTTGCAATTATAAAGTTTCATAAGATCTCTACTGAAACAATATTAAACTGAAATAATAGATTTATTATTAAGTAAGTAACAAAAAATACAGCATCTTTCTTGTGGCATAGCCAATAGAGAGACCTGGTTAGTGCAGGTTGGCTAAGCTCTACATCAGAGAAACAGCAATGCTGCAGACAGTTTGTCTGGTTTGCTCCTGGATTTCTCAGTGGGCTTCTACAGATGAAGCAAGTCAAGCTTCTGCTGCATTGCTGCCTTTTCCCCCTCTGGTCTTTAGTTTGCAGCAGAAACAGAACTAGAGAAATTTTTTTCGCGTAGAGCTGCATCCTCTGGAACTCCCAACATCTGCCACATGACAGGCAGGACACATAGACAGTCCTCATCCATGTGACAAACCAAACACTTGAAAACATCTATAGATACATACATAAACTGTATTTTACTTTGTGAGGGTATAAAGCCCATATGGAGTATGAGAGGTACTATAAACACCACAGTACAGCCACCTTCCCCTCCTGGTCAGTGATACTTACATATGTACAGCCAACTTAATGCACACGCCAGAATCTGACATCAACAAGATTTGCATCCCAAAATAAATGGGACAGCAGGTGAAGCAGGGAAAGCTACACAATAAATATCTGAATGCTAAAAAGCATTTCCAAGCTCTAGAGAATTCAGCCAGTGAGAAACTGGCAACTCTCAGCAACTATCCAACTCTGATTTTTCTCACATTTAGACATCCTCTCTTTTAAACAGATGGGTAATTAACAAGATACAGCATTTTATGTTACACTTTTCTGGACTGTATTTACCTGAAAAAGTGGTCTTTCCATCCTAAAAAGTTAATGCACACAAATATTTTTCCATTTCTCATTTTTTATCAGTATACAGTGCCAGATATGATTTAAACAAAGAAAAAGAGCATATCCTATATGTTGAGCTAATAGTTTTCTTTAATCACCAGCACAGACAGTATGTCTCTGGCATCCAGGATGTTGAAATGAAAGAACAAAGAAGCAGAATAAAAAAATAAGGAAAACTGCAAAACAACTTCAGAAATATTTCCCACTTCCAGCTTCAATGGAAACTGAATGCTAACTTAAATAATGCTTACTTACAACATTTTGTTTTCCACTGTGAGGATTAGATTCAATTCAAACTTAAAAAAAAAGATTCTTTAGTATCAAGGACAGAACTATTAGAGCTGATTTGCCAATGTTCTGCATGGAAAAATTACTGATTATAAATGAAAAAATTATTAATTTCTATGAAGCTTAAGAAAATAGCTCTTCTCTCAGTAATAATGCCAGTGCTTACCAATTCAAACCCTTGTGTTACATTTACACTTCTCTAATTAATCACACATTTATAAGCCTGCCCAAAAGACTAACTTCAGTTCTCCAAAAACGTTCAAAATCAGTGACTCCACCAGAGCCTCCCTAAGAAATACTTCTTATGTCTCACTTATATAGCTAAAATGAAAGAAAGAAAGGGCTAAATAACCAACATTGTCATCTGTTAGCAGCAATAAACACTCCTTTACATAAGGGCAAACGGAATGATATGACCAAAAGGAAGTAATTAACTAGCAAGAAGTAAAGCACACACCAGTTTATGTATTTACCAGACTTCACAATTGGAGCTCTTTGTGATTTCATTTACAACCAGGGAAGTAACCAAACCACCACACATACATAATTTGATAAAAATTTGATACAAAAAAACCCCTCCAAAAATTCATAAGCTTACCCCAACTGTTTTTCAATTATATTTTCAATTAAGGTTTAATTTTTAAACATTTACTCTGAATTCCTTAGTAAGTAAATTATTTTACTTTCTTTCGTTCCTCCTCATTGGAGCGCAAGCACAAGAAAAGGAGGGGCTCACCAAGACAAAAATGTAACAGAAAATCTATTACCTTGTATTTAAGATTTCACCAACAATTTCTTGCAGCTTGTCAATAAAATTAACAAAGTTGGAAAGCCCTTTTACGTGGGCTCTTAAAGGATCATACAAAGAAGATGCACAGTCTCTTCCTCCAAGTTCTATGGTTCGGATAAAAGATGTTGCCATCTATTAGGAGAAATATTCAGAAATATCAAACTGTAGGCACACATGAACTGTAACACATGTTGAAGCAAGCCTCTCCTATAGGTCTGCAAACAGTGTAACAGCTGGCTGACAGCAGAAATAACTTACCTGAAATC
This sequence comes from Falcunculus frontatus, assembly GCA_013398115.1. NCBI lineage: Eukaryota > Metazoa > Chordata > Aves > Passeriformes > Falcunculus > Falcunculus frontatus. The sequence goes on along the minus strand of VZRV01009638.1, from coordinate 967,135 downwards.
AAACAGTGCCTCTTAATTGCAAGCTTTGTACATCTCACCATAAATATTTGCAAGATCAATACTTAAATAGTGTAGTATCAAAAAAAAGAAAACACAAGCCAAGGTAAAAATGACCCAGCTAATTTGATATTTACATTCGCCTTTTGAAAGCTTAGGACAAAAAATTTATTAGAACAGGGTACAGAACTCTTTTATTTGGCCATTTATGTGGATGTTTAAATGCTCCTGCTGGCCTCACAAAATCTATTTTCATATTCAGAGGGCTGTCTATGACCCAAGGACAATTTTAACATAAGCATGTGAAAGTTCACTTCAGCATTATAACAATTTTCAGAGATACAAAATAACATATACTCATATCTTATCAAAACTGATGACAGCTAAGGCTTCTGTCATTCTGAAAGCGTCCATATATTTTAATATGCTGCAAGACAATGAAAAGATCTGCGAAAAGCATACCCTAGAGTACAACCCCCAAAATTTTAAGGCAACATGGTGAAAGCAAGGATAACAATCCAATGCACTTGACACAGATACAGTAATATTAATTCTACATATAAATTTTAATTTCAGACTACAGAGCTGGATTGAAAAGCTCTTAGGACTGGAAAGAGTAAAACTGGAATTACTCTAGCACAGAAAGTAAACCTGCCAGTATTCCTATCTTTGTGCTAAAGATTTCCTATGGATCAAGTACACAGTTCATAGGACCTTGCCTTCCCAATGGAGAATACTCTAGTTTTCAAGATTTCTACAAGACACAGATGCCAGAAAAGATGACTTCTTTACACGGTAGAGAAGTTTTCCCCTCCAGCAACTGTGAAGAAGATGTGGTAAATCCAGTCCACAAACATAGTTTTTTTATACAAAAAGCAACAGAGCATTAGGAACTAAAATAATTAAACCTGGAACCAAGATTTCACAAATTTTCCATATTTATTCAGCCATAAAAGTTTGAGAATGCAGCTGCTTCAGTGACTACGTACCCATACTGTTTTTAACTTGGGCTGCTGCTGTGTGTACTGAGGTTACACTGCATGCAAAATTTAATGACTATTTTGAACATGAGGGACTACAGTGGTTCTGTGGAGAAAGAATTCTTATTCACCTTATTTCAACTATTTTAGAGATGTCTCTGTGCTGACAACAAGTATTGCAAGTACAAATGCACCTCACATACCAAACTAGACTATTTAGCAACCAGAAGGCACTGGACGTGGGATGCTGTAGCTTTTTAAATTCATACACAAGGGCATTGAGAAAGACTATGCCCCTGTCTGGTGGGGGTTTTGTCCAGTTCTCTGCCTTTGAGAGTAAAATGAGCTGGGATATCTCATATCAGTCTCAAAGAGAGAATTTAAAGACTGATCAAGATGCAGGTGACAACAAAGTATCACCTCCCCCAAATTCTGAGTCAAAGCCGAAAAAAAATGCAATAATGCCCTTACAAAATTTGGCTTCTGTTCTACTCTTCATTTCAAAGGCAGGGTTTTTTCACCAGCTTGCTCTAAGAAAAGAAATTTCTACACAGAAATACTTTAGGTTCCAGATGTCCAAGGTTTGACAAACACACACAAAAACACTGGTTTATTATTTAACCAAAATGTTTACAGCACTTTAGAACTGAAACACGTTGTAATGCATTGTTAATGCTAAGGTTTTGTTAATGCAAATACTATATTGTGATATTGAATGAATTCAACCTCATTTCTATATTGGGTCAGGTTTTGGTAGGCAGGGGAGATAGAGGGGTGGCTGCTGTGAGAAGCTGCTACAAACTTTCCCTATGTCTGAGAGAGCCAGTGCCAGGCAGCTCCAAGACACAACCTGCTGCTGGCCAAGGCTGAGCCCAGCAGCAATAGTGGTAGAACCCCTGGAATAACATATTTTTGAAAGGAAATGAAAAACAAAACAAAACCAAACCAAACCTGCACAACAGCTGCCGAAGAGAAGAGTGAGAACATGTGAGAGAAACAACTCTGCAGCCACCAAGGTCAGTGAAGAAAGGCAGAGAAGGTGCTCCAGAGACCAGAGCTGTGATTCTCCTGCAGCCCCTGGTGAAGACCATGGTGAGGCAGCTGTGCCTCTGCAGCCCATGGATGTCCATAAGAAAGCAGAGATCCACCTGCAGGCTGTGGAGGAGCCTGTTCCACAGCCCCCACGCTGGAACAGGTGGATGCCTGAAGGAGGCTATGACCTGCAGGAAGCCCATGCTGCAGCAGGCTCCTGGCAGGACCTGTGGATCGAGGAACTCCTGCTGAAACAGGTTTGTTGGCAGCACCCATGAGCCTGTAGGGGCTCCATCCCAGAGCAGCCAGTTCCTGAAGCACTGCACACCCTGGAATGGACCCACAGTGAAGCAGTTTGCAATGAAATGCAGCCCATGGGAAGAAGCTTGCAGAGGACTGTCTCTGATGAGAAGGAGCCCGTGCTGGAGCAGGGAAAGAGTCTGAGCAGCCCTACCCTTACTGAGGAAGGAGCAGCAGAGACAATGTGTGGTGAACTGAGCGCAACCCTGGCTCCCCATCCCCAAGCCACTGTGGGATAGGAGGTAGAGCAAATCAGGAGTAGAGTTAAGTCCAGGAAGAAGAGGGGAATGGGTGAAAGGTGTATTAAGAATAGGTTTTATTTCTCATTACTCAATCTTGATTTGATTAGCAAAAAACGAAATTAATTTTTCCTAAGTCATGTCTGTTTTGCCTGTAACAATACTGTTGAGCAATCTTCCCCCATCTTTATCTTGACCCACGAGCATTTTGTTATAATTTCCCTCCTCTGACCAGCTGTGGAATTGAGTGATAGAGTGGCTTTGGTGGGTATCTAGGCAGGGTTAACCCACCACAACTGCTTTTAGAGGTATTTGGTAAGCAGAAAGATCTTCCTTCTTTTGCCTGTTTTTTTTGATACGCATACTTACAACCTCACTTGACACAATTAACCAAGACTTCAAAATTTTAGAAGCAGTAATAAAAGCCTATCTTATATTCAGGTTTAAGATGGCAAACCTTTTCAGGACTTCAGTCACTGTTTCGGATGAACAGTCTTAATGCTTTTTTTCCAAGATCCCATTTTAGAACTCTCAAGGTACACACACAGACTATTTTTTTCTGTCCATCTTGAGATCTCATGACCAAATAAGCACCCATTTCTTCCCACAGAATCTATTGTCTTTTTAGCTTTAAAATCATGTTCATGGTGGTATTCTACTTGGCTTGCAAACATCAGTGTTGAATATTAGATTAAAGCCACATTCACTGTTTAGAGATCTACTTTATCGACCTCCAGGAAGTTTCATTTGACACACGTACCAGGAAAATGGACATTTTTCTCTCCTGTGAGGCATGTTTCAGGTTAGTGAAGGCTTCTCTACCAAGTCCTCTGTCAGGAACATTTAGAATATGAGCCAATGCCAGATCATCCTTAGAATTCACCAAAAGGCTTAAATATGAACAGACAGACTTCTTTGCCAGGATTGTCACCTGTGTAAGAAAAACATCACACAAATTGGTCATCCCACTGCTAAATTATGTTCCATTTTATTTCAAAGTTAATTAGATGTGTACTGATGTAATTTTTGGAAGAGTAAGAATTCACCTTGCATCATTTCAAAACGCTACTTTATGCATGAGGGTTCTGGAAGTCTTGATGAAAACAAACATGAGAAATAAGTTAGAACTGTATATATGATACTTGAATATTCACAAGGTGTTTGAGGGTTGGATCTCTAGTCATTAAAATTGGTTATAAATTTTTATTTAGAAACCTTCTCACAGACATTCCTTTTCTATCTCAAGGCAAACACTAGCACCATTAGACCATGTAAGAATTTGTCATTTACATCAAAAAGACTAAGATTTTAAACTACTCGCCAGCTCTGCCACCGATTCAGTAATTTTTTCTCTTGGCATTCAGGGGATTTCAATCAAAGAAATTCCACTGACTGAGTTTGGACATAAATTGTGACCCAGCCCCACCCACATAACCGAAATATAACATTGTAATTGCTAATACTGCAGCACTGTTCTGGACCCTGTGAGAACAACAGTCCCAGAACAGAAGAATTTGCAGTTTTGTCACAAGAAAAAAAAAAAGGAAAAAAAAAAAAAAAAAGGCCATTAACAGAAGAATATACAAGAAGAAAACTCATATCTGCTATGGAATGTCTTCTTATACCACAGGAGGTATACAGTAAAATGCAGTAACAAAACCAAACATGTACATGTGACAGTCTGCAAAGATAGTGTTCAGACAAGGAAAAAACAGCAAAGAATATTTTTACTGCACAAGTCAGAGCAGCAAGAAAGCCATTATGGTAGTGGGAGAAGTGCTATTTAGAGAACCTCAGTTCAGAAAATATTTTCCGGTTCAGAAATATTTTGTGTTATACCCAAATATTGATTTGAAATTGCCACTTATTATGAGAAAAGCAAGTTTGGAAGTGACTATAGCTCTAGCATTTCAAACACTGTTAGAGAATATTCAGAGATGCTTATTTTGGTGGTTGAAAGGATAAAGGGAAAGAATCAGTACTTCTAGAGAGTCCTTAAGTCCTCTATTGGGACAGTCGAGCCTTGTTTGCTTTGCTACAGCTACCACTACAGTGGCTATTGAGATTTCTTCCATATGTAAGGGAGTACAAGCTAATAAAACTAAATCAAAGGAGATTACTTCACTTATTTAATGCTTAGTCCAGACAATGTTTGAGTGATGGTGTACTTGTAGAAAAATTTATTCTACATCAAGTGCCTGCCATTCTGGAATGTCTCTCAGAATATAAATTTCAGCACAGAGCCCCATACACACCTACAATATACTAAAGTGATACAGAATTTGAATACGCAAGTTTTATTTTTTTTAACCCAGCCACAATTGAAAATCAACAACTGGAAAATGAAACTTATATTTCATCTTTTCAGTAGATACAGAACATTACAAGAGACAAAAATAATTTTTACCTTCATATGCTCCTGGCCCTGTCTGTTGATTTGTGTAGGAGTAGCAAGAACAGAACCATTATTTTCTTGTGCATTCATTATACCAGAAATAAATTCCAACAGTTGAACCTTTAATAAAAAGATCAGAATAAACTTAAATATGCAGATGACTAGAAAGCAAAAAGTGGTTTTAAAACCTGGTATAAACCTACCTCTCTGCCACTCTGCTAGTGCTTGAGGTTAGCACAGCCCTTACAACCTACTTTCAGTTTTAGTCTTTAAAAGTACAACTGATCTAGTAGAGAAATGAGGTGTAAGATTCAAATTAACTTAGAAATTATCTCAAATAGTTATGTTATACACTTGCACTAAAAGCCACTGCTTATGTTTTGGAGAACATTTAATATGTTATGCCAAGTTTAGGAAGAGCTCATTAACTGACCCAGGTTCCCCATCTTTCCCACAAAAAGGGGGAGGAAAATAAAAACACATTAAAAAACCCCAAACAAAGGACCTGTAATAAACTACAACAGAGCTGTGACTGAATGGCTCAACTGGAACTTCTGAAAAAAATCTAACATGCAAATACATGCATTACACAGAAGATTTTGTTTAAAAAGCATGGTATTTTCAAAATAGTAATCATTAAAAATATTTTGGCTGCACATCAACATACAACCAAAACTCCATGACATATTAATTACTAAGCTTTGTTCCAGTTTTATTAAATCTCTACAGCTTATTTTTCAGTTCAATTTATGGCAAGGAGTGATTTATTCATAGAAGAGTTATGGGACTTCACTATCCAGCAGGACAACAGAGAGAAATAATTTTTGAGTGAATTTAAGATCTCTTTACAATATTTAGCAATTTAAACTCAAGTGCTTCCCCAATAGAAAAACAAAAACTTCTGAATAATCCAGAGCTCCTGCATATAATCAGAAGTGTCATAAATCCATAACTGGAACCAAAAATATGTCAAAACAACATAAGAGGTCAAACGAACATAATACTTACCGGGGATATGCTTTCATCTTCAGGTAAAAGTCCAAGACTATAGCACTTCTGACATATGTCTATTAAATCTAACATATTGCTTCTTGCTAAGAAGGCATGATAGGCTTTTTTCACATCAGCATAATTTTCAGGTTCTTTCATGTTTTCATATGATAATCCTACTTTGTCATGTAAAAAATACTTCCAGGTTTCCAACACATCACTAAGTGATACTGTGAAGTCTCCATGGTGCTAACAGAACCAAAATAAGCAAAAAAAAAATTATATTTCATATTCAGTATAGCTTTGAAAATAAATTTGAAACAATCTGCATATATATTTGAAAATCTATTATCATTTAAATTTATCTCAAACAAATTCTTACTTATAGTTGAAGTTCTTCCACGGCTTTGCATTTACAGTTAATTCTGTTGTATTCTGTCAGTATTTGTTCCTGACCTTTAAAATACCAGGCATGTATATCAAACTTCACTTGTGAGAAAATACTCTGAATGTTGCATGACTACTTCTTGCATAAAGTTCTTCATTTGCAGGAATACTTTTCAGCATGGCAGGCATTTACTTCCCAAAGGCAGTAGATATGGCTCCCTTACCTTGCTTCAAGCAGTAAACTGGGAACACATACATCAAAAAAAAAAAAAGCTTTTCTTTCTTGTGTTAATACAATTCTACTTTAGCCTAACATTGACAGTGTTGCTACATAGTTCTAATAAATACATTAAAGCCCTGCATACCCCTCTGTTACTAGTACTGTAATTAACTGTACAGTGTAAACTGCACTCTTCCTGTCAAAATTATTAGATTATGTTCCATGTGCCCCTCTGCCTTCTCCAGCTACTTGCTCTTACCACCTTCTTTTTCACAACTCGACTCCTCGTTTTTATCCACACCCTGCTCTTTAAACTGAGTACCAGTCCCCACTTCTGCTGGTAAACTTTTGTCCACACTACTGGTATCTAAACACTCCTCAATGTATGGAAGCAAAAATAAAAAGAGTTGTAATTTACCATGAAACACAATATAAATGCCCTGTGACCAAGTAACAAGCTTTGCTTTGCACTGTCCATAATGGCAGATGGCTCCCATCTAGAGCAAAGGTTTAGTTCTATTTCATGACATTTCCACATTAAGCAAATTAATTACTTATAAACACCATTAGCAAGAGAACTCAACATGAAATAAGAAAACAAGAGAAATTCTAATAATTTAAGTTGTTCCAGCTCAAATGATCCCTTCTTTGGGTTCTAACGTATTTAGCACAACTTTCTCAATAGACCTTATTAAGTACACGACTCCAAAATTGTGGAACTATTTTGATATTGTGTAGGCAAAGAACTATAAGTGAAAATTATAGAACACACACACGTATTAACTTCAGAGCACTTTTTTGCCTTCTAATTTGTGCATGGGTTATGATAGATCAGCACTGTGAGCTTACATGTTATTCCACATATCACCAGAATATTAAAACATATATGTTTTCTGAAAAGCACCTGATTTTCATTTCAGCCCCTCAAAAATTCAACATATAATCATATTATAACCCAATTTAAACAGATCAAAGCAGCAGTAGATGGGAAAAAAATGTTGTTTTCTCACTTTATTTTGAATCAAAATCCTTCAGGAGTACCAAGTTAAAGTACAACTTCATAAGGTATCTAATAAATCAAAACCGTTCCTCACCAGATCAAGGGCCTGCAGAGATTAGCGAAGTTTATATTAGTGCTGCAAAAATATTTTAAATCCAAATACTGCATTCCAGATATTAACCTTTGTGATCAGGCATTCACTGTGATGGCATATTCCATTACTTACACAGCCAATTTGTCAAGTCTCTGGTTTCAAAATTAATTTTAAAAATACCGTGGTGTTTTGCAGTAAGCATTTGTCAACTGGCTAATAGCTTAAGGAAGTTCAAAAAGTCCCATGTTTTCATTCTATTATAGGCAGAGCAAGTATTTCATTTCATAGGAATAGAACCAATAACGTATTACAAAGCATCTTTATTTCCTGGTAGTGCAATATATTAAGTTTCCTTGGGACTCTTATCTTAGAATTTCTGAAATCCAGTAGCAACATTACATGCTTAAAGACACCATTTTTTACTATTTTGTAGGTATTGCAAGTTTTCTAGTGCTAGCTACATAGCAAATCAATTTCTATTTTGAAAGCCAATCGTTTTAAAAACCAGAAAGTTGTGCATTTCAGCATAAACACGTTGGCTTCCACCTTCCCCAAACAAATGCTCACAAACCCTTTTTGGAATATGGTGTAAAAGACTGCTGTGTTTAACCACCAGTCCTGTGTTGGGTCTAGTTCTCTTCTTTCCAGGCATACTCCTAGACTGCAGCATTGTTTTCTGGCTTTGTCCTTGAGTTGTGCAATTCTGCACTCTTGTCACCACCAGTCCTGCTCAGCCTTCGTTGTTTGCCTACAATCTCACACAGCAGAGGAGTTCCCAAAGCGTGGTACATAAAGCACATTATAGTAGGATAAAGCAGCATTTTTAATAAGTTTCCCGTCATGTTGATAGTGCTGTGCACAGATTGAGAAACTGGTTCATTGAACACAAGGGTGTGGACATCTGATAGCTGTCAGGTTGCAATGTGCAGAAGCAGTGAGGTTACAGGCCAATAGCCCAAGCTCAGAGAAATGACAATATTATAAAATAATAATAAATAAAATGACAACGGCACGAGTACTGAACCCCTTTTGCTTTGGGTGGGTGAGGGGGGGTGTCAAGGGAAGAAGTACCAGGGCCCAAGAGAGCAGAGGTATGCTCTGTTTAAGGAGGACTAGAGAGCTATTGTATGTATGGGTCAGTGGAACAGTAGCTGCAACAGCAGAATCAAATAAGCAGAGTAAAAATTGTACTCATTCAAACAACAAACCAGCACTTTCTAAAGTGTTTTATCAATTATAGTGGTAATAAAAACACAAGACTGAAAATTCAGAACCCTGCTGGTTAGAAGCAAATGAACCAAAAACCCCCACATATCCTTACTTCCTCTTCTATCCCTCAAAACAGACACCTGTAATACCATAGAGAGAGGTGTGGGAGGGAGAAGAAAGAGTCCTATTGATAAGCTAGGGAAGAAGCACCAAGAGTTTTAGCAAGAGTTTTATCATAGTTAAAACAACTCCAGTCGTTTAAGTAGCAAGAGTTTTATCATAGTTAAAACAACTCCAGTCGTTAAGCAAAACAAAAATACATGAAACTAACTTCTGATGTGATTACACAGGGTATGGGAAAGACAGTAGAACAGCCTCAGTATATAATTTTGTTTAAAAAGAAATCCAGGGAAATTATTATCACTCCAAACTTCTTTCTAAAGGAGAGCCTGTCCCTTGTAGAGAAGGCTACTCAGCACTGGTGAGACCACATTTAAGCACTGTGTCCAGTTCTGGGCTCCTCAGTATGAGGGAGATACACTGACACACTGCACAGAGTCCAACAAAGTTCATGAATCATCCACAAAGGTGACTAAGGAACAGGAGCACCTCACAGATGAGGAAAGGCTGAGAAAGACAGGGCTGTTTAGTCTGGAGAAAGATGCTCAGGGAAGATCTCAATGCATACAAATATCTGAAGGGAGAGGGCAAAGAGGATGGAGCCAGGCTCTTTCCTAAGGTGCCCAATAGAAGGATCAGAGACAATGGGCACAAACTGAAACACACACAGAAGGTTCCCTCTGAACATCAGGAAACACTTTTTTACTTCGAGGATGCCCGAGTACTGGCACAGGTTGTTCAGGGTGGTTATGGAGTCTCCATCCTCAGAGACAATTTGAAAGATACCTGGACATAGTCCTGGGCAGCTGGCACTGCCAGGTTGCCCTACCTGAGGGAGGCTGGATAAGATGACTTCCAGAGGTCCCTTCCAAATCCAGCCCTTCTATGATTCTGTGAAAAATTAATCATGCTGAAGAACAGCCAAGATAACGTCTCTTAGTAGCATCATTACAACATACTACAACCAACGTCATATAAAATTGCTACAAAGTTAGTTAGGAGTGTCTCATTACCAAAAGGGAGATAGAAGAGCTTAAGGGAGTAACACTATTAAACAACTCTGCATCTTTCTTCCTTCGCCAGCATGGAGACAGAACAATTTGGGAAAACATTTTAAGAAATACAAGACACTGAACAGAACATGATTTTCTTCAAGCAGCATACAAAATGCACCCACGGAAGCACACAATAGAACTAAACACACCAAAACTGCTTTTATAGAGAATCAGAAATAAACAAACACAAATTTCTAAAGGGAAAATATATTTCTAAAATGAACAATGAAGCACTTTTTCCTCTAGTATCAAAGCTCTCATTCTAGAAGAGATTTACAACACATTTAAGACAACTCTGACAACTTAAACTTGCAGATTCTGGAAAAATAATTGTTTTATACACTTCAGTTTCCCATCCCACTAGCTAAAACAACCATAGCCTGAAAATGACAGGTGATTATTTGACCTAATAATTCATCTTCTACCCCTTCTGATCCAAACAGTCAATGCAATTACTCTCAGCTGAACTGCACCTTGAAAATTGTTACTCCTATTTTAAACCTTGATGAAGGTTCTTCTCCTTAAATATGTTCCTAGATCTTTTATATATACTAATCAATCTAGGTAAAAGGTATTCACTTCCACCACAGACATTATGCCACTTGTCTCTAAGCCACATGGCTTCAACTGTGCTACAAAACAAAGTATTTTCAGAAGAATTCAGAGCATAGATTTTTTTTTTCTTTCATCCCTGCTGTTTGATCAGGGCTTATCACACTGTTTGCTGCCTTTTTTCTGGTGAAATTTAAGATTAATAGATTATGCAGCTTTTAAACTTTTCTGCAGTCCTCCTAAAAGCTTTGTTATTTTTTGTTTCTACTGCAGATACATGTAACAGGTAAAACACCAAATCCGTTAAAATTTTCCAGGCTCTTAAAAAAAGAGAAGAGGAGTTTGGTTGTTTGTGATAGGTTGGATGTGTTGGGTTTTTTCTCAATATAGCCACTCAATAGCCTATTAATGAAATTTTTTATTGCAATAATTGACTTTTTCATAACAGATTTCTATTCTACAAGTGTTACATTAACAACACAAAATTACTGTATTTAAATCAGGGACCTAACAAGGGACATGCCTACAACAATAATACTCTGCATCTTAGCTTGAAGTTTCAGTGCTGAACAAAATAAACCAGACTATTTTAGCATTTGCATGTGCTGCCTCTGAAGCACAATTTCTTTAGATTTTATCCATTTTGAAGTTCACAGTGTTAAAGCAAAATATGTTTTAATCCACATATGCAAGCCAAGGTTTGTCTTATTAGACCAACTAGTATAATCAGAAAAAACAAATCAGGTTTTTCAACACTTGTTCTTTCTTCAGATCTGAAGGAGAAGCTATATATTTTGAAATTAAATTAATTGAAAATAAGTGCTACAACTTTTGTTAGATCATCTCTGAAAGAAAAGGTATTTATAGAAGAGAGAAATATTATCTGGAGGAGAAAAAAAAAGGAGAAAGTAGAATAAATTAATTACCTTGAATGGAAGGAAAAAACTTACTATAAGGAAAAGAGGGAGCCATGACCCATAACCTTTTCATGTCTGTAATTTTGGCATACAACAGAACAACGCATTTTAGGTCCCAGAGCTGGCTTTGGAAAACTGTCTCTAGTTTTCCCTTGAGAATCACAAAAAACATGACAAAAAGTGATCACCTCCATATGTAGTTTTACATCATTGTCTTTCATCAGTTCTCCAAGAGCTAATTTTGATGCACACTAATTTTCTCATTTTACCTACACAGGTATTGTGAGGACACCAGGCCCCTGTCTGGTTTTTACTATATTCTATGAAGTACAAATGTAGTATCTTGGGATTCCAGTATCCTTGCTGTAATGTCTGACAGCAGGGGATGACTTAATCAGTTTTATATTTAATGTTTAGATGAGAGACACCCTGAGTCTGCACATTTCACACTACAAAATTTTTTCTGATGCACAAACTGAAGCAGGTTTTCTCTTTGTTTGGGTTTTTTATTGGCTTAGGGATTTCACTTTGATGTGGTTCTTTCCTTTCTGGTATGTTTGTTGGTTTAGTATGTTTGTTTTGCTTTGTACTACACATTTGATTTACTCTGCAACATTTGACTAAGTCTTCCAACAACATTCTTTTTTTTCCATCAATAATTAAGTTAATTGACCTAAAAAGGTATCTTTAGGTTACTGAAACAAATATTGCAATAGTTCTCATTAGATGAGACACAGGCAAAGGCCTGATTGTATATTGAAACTGTTTCTGGTATGTTTCAGACATCCTCCAGCTCTGACACGCCATAGCGCTTCTTTCAAAGACACTTTAGGGTTGTACCTCCTCTTCACCATTTGACAGACACTTCATGTACTCACACAAAGAAAGCCATATACTTCCTACTGCTACTGGGTACACACTCACAACTTACATGTACATATAAGTCTTCACCTGACAAATGTCAGGAAAAGCAGCAGCCAAGAATGGACTGTGGCAAATATGACTCATGCAGACTGTACCAAATCAGTTTTATACTCATGTTCTTCTCATGTCATTCCATAACATTTTCGGGGTACTCAGAAAAAAAGATACACCCCAAATGCCATAGTTCTCCCACCCTCCTCTGCAGCACAAAAGAAACATTGGATGGAAATAAACAGAAGTTACATGACCAGCAAAAATACACTAGTGTCTAAAGTTTGGAGTTAAAGATACACATAAAGCAATCCATTCTCCCATCTGTCTTGCAGTTCCTTTTTCTAAGCCCAAATTCAATAGTGCACTTAATCATCATTTTCTTGCCTGGATGCATCTGGCCCTCAGACACACCTTGTTTTAACAGAGAGCAAGGAAATGACCAAAACAGCCATTTCAAGTTGGTGCCTAAGCACTAAGTGCAGCAAGACAACCAAGTCTGAGATGTACCAAGAACATACTGAAAAGAATGCTAACCTGTTTATTGACTTCAGCCATGGACAGTTGTAAGGCCATCAACATGCAGTCTGCTCCACACACAGTAGTCCTTTCAGAGTTAGAAAATAAAGGCCATTGTCTTCTGAAACACTTGACCAAGTGTAAAAGTTTTTGCTGGAAAGTAACCATTGTCCAGAGTAGAAGATTGAGATAATCAAGAGAAAAATGAATATAACTATGCCAGAGGCATATGCAGGTCTTCACCTCCCAACAAGCCGTGCAAACCCCGTTGTATCTTCTTAAAGATCAAGTTCCTAGAATAAACTCTTCCAGCTAAACCAGACTTGCTTCACTGTGACAGAGCAACTGTGATGATAAGGGGTTAAAAGTGCTTATGTATGTAACGCCTTCTTGAAGCTCTTACTTTCCTTGTACATTATCCCAACATAAAGGAATGTTATCACAAATATGACAGTCTTTTTGTCTCCAAAAGCAGCCTCAGAGTGTCTTCGGTACTTTCTGTGTTTGCTGTACGTTGAGATGAGTGTCTATGAGGATGTTTCAAACCTGGAAAAAAGAGATTTAATATTTCTAAGACTTACTAACTCAGACAACTCTAAACACTTTTGTTACCTACATGGTCTTTTTCCAATTTTTTTTTTTTTTTAATTCTAGAAGCCATTATCTCCCCTGACAATAACTAGAGTACTTCATGTTTTGGTCTTTCTCACCTTCCTGCATTTGGCGAGACAAGGTACACGACAATGTAGTACAAATTTGCCTTTACACTTGTTCTTTCTGAAGCAAGGTTCCCCAACACTGCAGTGACAGTACAGGAGCAATGCCCATTCCATTTACTTCCAGAAGACAAAACTCAACCTTTGACCTTTTTTCACACAGCTCAGGCAAAGCCCGGAGCGCACTTGTTTTTTGGTGATTGGCACGACTCTAAAAAGTGAGGAAGTGTGGGGAAGGGGCAGGGAGAACAGGAGATATCGGGAAACAAGCACCACTGTAGCAGCAACTTCTTACTCTCCAACTTAGTTGAAGCGGACAACCCGCTTTATAACGTGAACATCACATAGGGGTCACAGAGGATGAAACAGGTGGGCTGCGAGTCAGCGTGGGGCAGAGTAAATACCCCTCCGGAGGCTTTTCTTTCTCCCCACTCTGAGGGGTTTCCGAGGGACAATACCTGTCTCTCCCAGCGAAACAGCCCGAACAAGCCAAAACCCCTGCGAAGCAGCCCCTAACTCCCAGAAGCCGGAATTGGCATTACCATCGCCGCCGAACGCTCCGGGCTGCGGCGGCCCAGGGGCTCCGCTGCGGTCCCCTCAGCGCGGTTCCCGCGGAGGCGGCGGTGCCGCGGCCTGTCCGGGCTGGCGGAGCCGGGGCGCGGCGGCCGCGTTCAAATCCGCCGCGCTGCCCAATGGGCGCGGGGCCGCTGCCCCGGAAGCATCCGCGCTGCTCCCGCCGCCCGGGGGCGGGCCCTGCTGGGGAACGGCGGGGCCCGGGCGGGGGGCGGGGGCGGGGCGGGGGGCGGAGGCGGGGAGG